>LOEQ01001032.1:122009-147242 GCA_001685075.1 Bramus lutescens | reverse complement strand
AAGCCGCCACGGCCTCCTAATCCTGGGCCCTTGGGTCCTCCGGGCCCTCCTGCTGCACTGGCGTCATCCGCCATTTGGTGTTTTCCAGAAGAAGAAGCCCTTAGACATTTCCAAATACCCCGGGGACTTTCTTGGAACTGGGGGCTCTGTCACCACTGACTGAAGTTAACTCAATGAGTTCTAAGGAACTCTGGGACATTTGGTGAAACTATGCTCCGCGCGCGCGCACACACACACACACACACACACACACACACAAAGCCTCTGTCATCATAGTTCTAGGCNTTTTTTTTTTTTTTCAAAAGTTCCCAACCCAAGCTAGGCATCTTTATGGCTCTGCCTCTTAAAACTAACTCATGGTACCCAAGCATCTCTGGTCCTGTTGGATACATAACACACATGAAAGTAGATTCTATCTAGAATTAACATTGACACTGATGGAAGTGAAGTCAGTTTCTTATGTCCATGGTGGAGTTTCAGAGACACTAAAGGAATCAAAGACAAGTCATAAGCAGTAAATGTCTGCCACTGAGATTCTTCTGTCACTAGGAAGGACCAATTCACATAGTCTGGTGGGATGCTATTGACTCGCAGGTGATAGTGAAGAATAAAGAAATAGATGTGGCATGTGAGATGCAAAGGCGAGGGTTATGTCACTCTGTATGAATATGCTGCATAAGCCCTGGCAGGGAGCTGGCCCACCACCAGTACTGTGGTCCTGACATTTGGACTCTTCTATAATCACACTTCCTGGGTGCATGAGTCTTAGTCAAGGGCATCGTTACCTCCTTGCTTATCTATAAAGGGATGGAAAGGGCCGGTTCTGACACCCATGCCGGCAAATCTCCCACATGAATCTTGCCGTCAATACTGTGGACAGTTTTTCATCAAAGAAGATTCCCCTTAAGGGTCATGTTATTGTGTCATTGAACAGCTCAAAAGATGTTATCCTAAACATGCATCAGATTTTGCATTTGGTCATTTTGTCAAAATACAGTCTGCTGGCATATGAATTTACATATACCCTCATGTTTCATTGCCAAATTTTCTTGCATTTAGAATAAACCACAAATAGTTCCTCAATAGGTCAAGCCAAACTCCTCATCAATTGTTCCACAGAGACATGAACTTTCTTAACTTTGAGGTACCCTAGAATCTTCAGTGAGCCTTACATGTTTTAAGCCACACTTTGGGGTCCACTAAGTTCAGCACTACTGTCTCAAATGATAGTTTGGGAACCTCAACCAGAAATACAAGATACCATTTACCAGTGAGCAATATAGTGAACTCTGTCAGCATCAGATCAACTTCTTTTTCAAGTGACAGATTAAGCCCAAGTCTCAGAGCCCCAAAAATTACTTTCCATGGAGGTCTCTAAACAGTAACCTTTGCAAAGTTTTCCTAGAGTCCAAAGACGGTATTAAACATTCTGAGCTCATCGGGACATTCCTACACTTTTAGAACTTTATGGAGCATCTAAAGATTTATGTTGATACATCATTGTCAATATTTCAAAACCTGTTACTAGCCATGGCTCTTTGATACTATCTATTATCAAATATTAAAGGACATAGTGAGTTCTCCGCTTCTTTGAGAAATGCATGCAAGATGGGAAAACCTAAGTTAATGGTCTCATTGACCTAAGAGATGCAGCCCAGGAAATGCTGTGTGAGAGATTAATGCCCAGAGCCCAGAGATCATCTATCTCTCCAGCTTAACTTTTCATTTTTTATCATTAATTAAAATGATGGAAGGAGATTTCAAAGCTCTATAAATACCAAGCCAAGGCCTTCAGGTTGTTTCTATGGATAATCTCATGAAACAAAGGAGATGTGTTGCTTTCCAGTTTGCTGCTGTCCCTTTGGGAAACGGAAACCCTGTGGAAACATACAATGTTGAACTATCAACAGAACTTGAAAAACTCACTCTTCCTCGTGGGCTTACATTGAAATTGCATTAACACTGTAATGTTGCATTATCAGAATGTTGGTCCATGTTATTGAAGCATCAGGAATGGAAACACATCCTTCGAATAGTTTGTATTTCAAAGAATGTGCTGCCTCCTGAACACCAAATTTGAAGCTGATACAAATGGCATAGTTCATAATGAGAAGCCAGCCCCAACGTGATCTCACTGAAAGCTAGCATTCTGCCATCTAAGCTTATTATCCATAACCAGAGCTATAGCAACTCTGCCCCCAAGCAGGCACGCTTTACTGGTGAGACATTGTACAGGTAACTAAACTAATCAAGGGTACTATTGGATCAGAAAGAGAAAATTAGAGATGGAAATCATTAAAACGTAAGCCCGGCAGGAAAATCTCTACCCCCTCATAATCAGTCAAGGACCTAAGGCCAGTAGGTCAGCCATAATCCTTATCTTTCCCAGTTTCTTGGTAATTTAATACCAGCTGGTTCCAATGTTAAATAAATACAAGCAGAAAGCTAAGCCTGAACTCTGATAAACAGAAGCTGTTCTTCCATCAGGACACTAAGGAGGCCTGTTATCTGCAAGAGATGATTGCCTTTCCTTACAAGGTTGCTAGTGCCTTTAAAAGCTCTGTGCTGTTCCTCCTGGTTATCGATTGTTCCACTCAGAATCCAAGGGGTTGGTTGTGTACACTTTGAGGAAAAGTACTCTTGTGTGTCTCTTTGAACTCAGGAAGAGAAAATGAGAGAGAAAAGTCTTATGTCCCGGTGTGGTTTCGCTCTCAGAACAGGATCAAGGGGGTGCCCAGATGAGGCGACCCTATTCCAGCTTGCAAGAAAACCGTTGCTTTAGCTTTTCAGTCTTCATGGAAGCCTGTTAGATCCTTTCTTGTGGTAGGAAAGTCCACTCACTCGGTGTATGTAGAAGTCATGGTTTGTTTCCTGTGCTCTTGAGGAGAGTAACAGGATAAGGCAAACAGCAGCAGGGACCAGCAGTGGCACAGTGTGGGAGGAGAACCAACAGGGATGTTATGTGGGCTGTTTTATTTTCCAACTCCAGTATCAGAACTGTTCAAAAATTTAATAAACTTGATCCTTTCAACTTGGGTTTAAAAGGTCAGTAGTGTCTTCTCTGTCAAGTTGACCACTTATATCTTGCACGGTGACTGGGGACTGTCATCCAGTTTCGAGATCTGAAAAACATGCACAGTGAAAGCCTCCGGCCACTGATTCACCATGATGCTCACCTCATCTGTCAATAAGACACATCAGCTTGTCCCAGTGTACGATTCTGCAAACGTGTCACCAAAGCCTGTGCTACCCGACTTGATCCGACGTTGCGCCCTGCTATGCTTTACCCCGTTGCCTGATCTGTGATCCAGAACAAAACTGTTTGGGATTGTCTCATTTCCCATTCACGGCAATTTTTCCTCGGCCACCTTCAGCCCTTAGTAAACTTGCAGACTGTTATAGGTCTTAGGATTTAAACGTCAAAGGCAGTCTACGTTAGTTACTACAGAGCCATTTCAAGAGGGAAGTCCAGTCTGCATATCCCCGTCAGTTCCCTGAGAAAACAGCACTTGGGTCTGGTGGCGATGCCCCTGGCTGGTGGCTGTTTTCTCCCTCAGACATCGGACAGCCCACACTACTCAGTTTGGCTGTCAGTATTCCCCCTGGACTCTCAGTAGATGTGGGCACAGACAGGAAGTTTCCTGCGCTCATCTCTGCTTCACTCATGGACACACTAGTTTATGTTCTCCCTTAGAGCCGGCCATCCTTGCCTCCAGTTGTTACTTAACAACACCTGGCAGAGATCTTGTTTTCAGAAATGAGTTTAAGTCCCTAATTGTGTCAACCCAGGCAGGGAACTCATTCTGTCTGTCACTGAACCAATTATGGATGTCCCAAAAATCAGCCAAAACCAACTCACACTTGCCTAACTAAACATATTACTAAGGTGAAACTTACACTTATTACAGCAGTGGAAATGCCACCGTGTGTTACTGCCCTAGGCTCAGTCCCAGTGTCTATGTCTCCACCTTCTTCATCTTTTAACAATGAAGTCATAAAATGGTTCTGCGTATTGCCAAGAGCATAGTATTTCCTTCCTAGAACCCCCCCAATCCCGCTCGTCATCTCTCTGCCAACATTTTATGGAAACTAAGAGAATCATAATTATGTACAGATAAATTGTATTATATTTTTTGTACTTGATGTTTTGTGTAAATAATTTGCCTCATTCAGTTGTATGTGAGTATTGAAATAAACTCTGCCATTTAGGAAACAATGAGTGTCATCTTTCTTTCCGGTCTCCTACAACGTGGCAAGGCTTTGGGTGGAACACGTTTCATCAGAAGAGAGGTGTGGGTGACCTGCTGGGGGAACCTGCACAGAATACTTGTTTGGTCTTCTCAGGCCTCTTGACTGCAACACAGAGCAGAACCACACAGACTCACACAGATATGCTAACCAACTCTTATGACTGTTCCTGTGGTAAATATGAGCTGTGTGGTGAGGAAAGCCAATCCAGTTCTCTGTTTAAGGGGTGAGCATCAGGTGTTGACTGTAATGGTTGTGTCCAGTGGTTGGCTCATCCTCCCTAGAGCACTTCAGATGCTACTCGCTGCTGCCTAACAAGGTTTTTCCTGAATGAAAAACAGTCAGCCATATTTCAATATCCGTACTCTATTTCAGTGTATAAACAGACACAGCTCCAATTATTTTGTATATACATATATGTATATATTTCTATGGATCCAAAACCCCAGTATATCTCGGCTGATATAGACGTCAAATATTAAGATAATAGAATAAAGCTATATAAACTTAGACTGGCAGTAGTTACAAAGACTAAACTATTTGGACCCCAAGTAATAAACTATTCAAATATTTGAAGCAATCCATGAAGAATTTCTATTTAGCTATTAGTTTTAAAATTAGGAAAAATTTACTGTTGCTCAATTTTCCTACTTTTAGCATTCTTGGTCTCCATAATATATATTCTGATATTTAGATAGTCTCACACTGCTCATGTATGAACATCCTCTCTGAATTTTCTTCATTCGATCTTTAAAAAATAAAGTTGAAGTGGGATTTAAATAACTGCACCTCTTAGAAATTTATAATGTAATTTTCTACTTAAAGTGTTTCTTCAGGCCAGTTGGGAAAGAATGGCAGAAATGATTGAATGCACTGACTGCACTGTTCTAAACAGTTAATGGAAGAGGAAATTAACCTTAAAATAATCTCGGGAAATATCATTTCCTGAAGTTATTGTTTTTAAGTGGTGCTTTTATTAAATCATGGAGAAAATGAGGCCTGAAAGTGACTTTTCTCATTAATTTGCTTTTTATAATTTCCCTTGAAGCTTTCACCCGATTTCAGCTGCCCCAGAGCTAGGAGCAGAGTCACAGGTAGTAGCATTTGAAAGTACAGTCTGGGTGTTACAAACAGATAGGGACAAAGGAAGCTTGAAGATGATCCTTGTCAAGCTTTTCCCCATACAGTCAATCAGCCAGAAGTCCCATGAACTCTCTCGTATCAAGGAATGTTGCTCATGTTTTAAAACAGAGCCTTAGCCCCCCCCCAACTGTGGTTTTTAATTACATACGAGCTTGTGCGAGACAGGTGTTTGTGAAGGTCTGCTTTCAGATTGCTTAGATTTTCTTTGAAAGAGACATGAAGTTAAAAGCAGTCTTTTTGGTTTCCTATCCCTTCCCTTTCTTCTCCACCTGAGAATTGTTCCGTCACCTCCTGTCTCCTGTTAGTACATGCATAGCACATGATCATTTGGAGCCTCTACAGAAGCCATCCATCCTGAGGTGGCCGGCTCTGTCGAGTGGTAATGGAAACCACGCGATAGTGGCCTGGAAGCTGTCAGGTATATATGAGCTCTTTCAATTGAGTAGTCCTTCTGCGAATAGATTTCAGACAACCCACAGCTCACAAGGCTCCTGCACCCAGTACCACATAAAACAAAGTTATCTTGGGATGGACAGGTGGGGGCTAAATCTTCATCCTTTACAAATGGGGGAAGGATGCTCTGAAAACCATGACCAAGCATCACCATTGTTCCAGTCCAGCCTGGAGACTCCTAGTAAGAATGCTTTCTCTTACCTTTGCCCCTACAGATTTCCCCTCAAAGATAAAATGAGCTTCTACACCATATCTGAGAATGCCCACAGCAGCTTTGTTTGCCTGAGTCCTTTGGAAATTGTTTCATGCTACTTTATTTGGCCCATTCCCCCTGCATGGAGGATAGAGTTCTATTTTTAATTCAGAGTTAGGAAGCCTGTAATCACCTAAAGTGCTGTTAGACAAAGAAGGAGGGCAGGGCTCTTGCCCTTTACATGGGATGTTTTCTTGGCTTTTTGAGTCTTTATGGAAATAGTTCTAAGAAAGTTAAGGAGATTTGGAGCACACAGTAAACACGTGCATAACAGCCAGGGGGTCACTAATCAGCTTACATTGAAGATCACCTGGTACCTTCAAATTCAAAGCCAAGTTAAAAATAGAATGATATATAACAGAGACAGAGCTAAGTGTACCCCTCACTCCTTATCAAAGAACCTTCTTTTTGCAGCAGGAGACCGTTATAAAAAAACAACTAGCCAAAATGCAGAGAGCAACTGACCGACCCTAAGATGCTCAGCCCCATCTACCCCTACAACTCCTGCACCACTACAACTCTAGGAGCATTGATGATAGTGGGGCTGAAAAGATTGTAAGAGCCCCCAGGAGGTCTGCCATAACACGATGCCTTCTGTCTGTGGCACGGAAGCTATGTGCGTGAAATCTCAACAACATGGCTACCTAAAGAAAACCCCAACAACAGTGCACGCCAATGTACACCAATGTCGATGGCAGAGGTCTCACAGAGCCCCGCTCTGAGAGAAGAGCTACATGTAATTAACTACTGCTGGGACAGAGAGAATTCGCTTTCTTCAGATATGAGCCCCACTCGGTGATTATCTGGTACCAAATGGTCAACGCATTCAGACAACACTGAACAGACCTGGCAGGTTGTGTTTACACATTCGTTTGTTTATACCTTTCTGTAACAACAATCAAAGAGAGGAGGCCATAACTTTGGAAAGGAGTAAGGGAGGTAGAAGAAGGCGGAAACCATGTAATTATATTTTTAGTAAATAAAAAATAGAATAAAGGTAAGTGCTTTGCTTCCCACCTCTCTCTTTACCATCTGGCTCCTCCTGTCTCATCTTTAGCCCTCCCAAAAGGAAACAAAGCAGAACAACCTGGCTCTGGTTACCTTTCGAGGCAAGAGTGTATGCATTCTGGGGTCCACACCTTTCCTCGGTGAAAAGGGCAGTGTCCACACAGGGCCATGTTCTTTCAGAAGTTAGTAGGGTATAGCTCAACAACGTAATTTACTGATACATGGTCCACCTAGTCCAAATGCGGTAGCTGAGATTGAGACCTGGTATTTTGAACCCGTTAGTTCCGTAAACATTTTGTTGGAAGAAAAGCCAAACCATTTGTAGCAGTAGCTGGCATGCAGGGAACCAGCCCCCCTCCCCCACCCCATAATGGAACACTGTCAGTTACTAACCAATGCAAAGCTTTGTATCCAAGCATGCAGTTGGCTATCATCATTTTCATATTTGTCTAAACAAGTTCCTAACTCGTGCTTGAAACTATTTAAACTATAGTTCTTTGGGAACTATTAAATCAAATATTTTACTTTGAGACTATTGGGCACATCATGAAGACTTTGTCTGAACATCTGGTAGACTCATGAACTCAAGCAAGAAAAGTCTGCATGGTCCCTGTATCTACTCAATATACCTTGCCGAGGTTAGTAAGGCTACTGGGCTATCAAAAGATTAGATGCTTAGACAGAATACAGATAAAAGGACTTAAGGGAAATAATGGGGCTTGTCTCAATCCTACATCCATACTGTGCCAGACTTGGGCAATGCTATTTACAAAATCTTCATAGTGTGAAACAAAAAGCAAGTTTATATTTTCTGACTCCGAAGGACTTACTAGAGAAAACTGCCGATTGCTGCTCACCTCAGGCTGTGGTTATCAAAGTCTGACATACCACCCTGGTTTAGTTTTCCAACAAGCAGGTGTGTTGGTGAGAAGCTCTCTTAGAAACGGTGCTCGAAAGTTACCTTAGGGCTGCATCCACTACACTGTAAACTTCTACCTGCTGTGACCCTACAATCCACACTGCTCAGACCAAAGCAGAGTCCAGAAAAATACCTTGGCAGGAGAAGTGCTACCTCACATGTCACCATTCAGTAAGTCCTAAAACAAGGCTTAAAGTAAATGTTTGCTCCAAGCAGGAGACTGACAATTACATGTGAGGTTTGGCATTCTCTGTGGAAGGGGTAGGCGTAAAGTAGAGCCAGCTAGCTTCTGAACAAGGAAGACACCTGACGTTAGCATTTGCATGCATCCTGAGGCCTCCATGTTCTCTGTCTGTCTGTCTATTCTCTATTTATATCTCTCTTTCACATGCATGGCTAAAAATAATAAATAAATAAATAAATAAATAAATAAATAAATAAATAAATAAATAAGACTTCTAACTTAAACAAAAGATGAGAATATTCATTGCCAATAAGCTTTTCCCACGGAGAGGGGAAAAAATGTTCTTAAAAGTTCCACAGAATAAATGGAGGAAAGGCAATACTAGATGGAAAGTTGTCCATCAACTGAGAGGAATGAGCGATGAAATAGAATAACGTGTAAGTATAAAGAGGCTTATCTTGTGGCTGATCTGAAGCGTAAGTGACTAACACGTTATGCATTTAATTCATGTGTAGAGTTAGTATTAATGTGTGGATGAGTAGAAAAGGAGAAAGGTGGGCAATGCAGGTCTAGAAGCACACCCATATATTCAATATCAGAAAGGATCTAAAGATGCCAAAGTGATTTATTGATGTAAAGATCATATTTCAAATATGAATCTGAAGAACAGTAGTTATAGCAGTATGAGAAAATATGTCACAAAACTGTGATCCTTTTTCATTGTCAACTTGACACATCTAGAGTCACTTGAGAAGGGATCTTCAGTGAGAGGCTGTCTGGATCAGGTTGACCCGTGGCCATGTCTGTGGGGACCAACTTGATGTCAACTGCGATGGAAAGACACTCCCTGCCCCTCCCCCACATCCTCCCTCTAATAGGAGATCCTGGAATGAACATGGAAAAGTGAGCGATACCCTCTAACACATGTGCATCAATTCAGTACCAGACAGGATGCCACAGCTCTTGTCTGGATGGGCTATGACCAGATCCTTCACGTCCTGCCACCGTGACTTGCCTGCAATGATGTCATCAGGAACTGTGAGCCAACTGAACCCTTTCTCTCTTAAGTGACCTTTGTCAAGATATTTTATCACAGTAACAAAAAGAGAAAAATGCAATGATCATGTTTTTTTCTATGTGCAAATTAAGTCCAAAAGCATTTTATCTAAAATAGGAACTTAAGAACATAAAGCTTCCAGGCCTTGGGACACACAAAGATGTCAGAGGACACAAGAAACATACCCCATAAAATAAAACTATGATGAAAATACATGTGGTTATATGAAAGATATGGTTATATTTTATGGATTAAATAATCAATGCAGATAGATTTGTGTATGTGTTAATAAATGAAGATAGTGGCAATTGTTTCTGCTTGAGGTGGGTGCTGGGACTGAGCTTCAGTCTTTTTAAAAACAGCAAGCTCCTTTAACCACTAAGCCATCCCATCAGTCCCAGAAAAGCATTGCTAATGATGTGAAAAGACAGCCATGATCTGGGGCAATACCAACTGTGATATAAATATTCTGTGTCCAGACAGAATTAAAAGCATATCTCATTAAAACAACAAAAAATAAGACACAAGAGTTGGACATACCCTTTACCAAATAAGACAGTCACATGTAATGCACACAATGAAAGTGGTTGGACTCATTAATCCCTTGGAGAATGTGAATTATGTCACCTTGACATACAGCTGTATTCCTACTACAGGGATTAAACTCAGTGACAATGCTAACTCTTGGGGAGGGTTTGGATCTCAGAGAAATACAGATTGTTGGCAATAATCAAAATGGAATGGCCACATTAGAAAACAGTTCAGCAGTTTCTTATCAAGCTGTATGTTTATTACATAGCACCGCAATACTTAAATATTTACTCAGGGAGAAATGAGAACATATGCCCACACAAAGATTTGTACGCCAAATGCATAGGATAAAATCCACAGTCGAAAAAGACTGGAGAGAGTCCAAATGTCCAGCAATCAGTGGATGAGTGAGCAGATTGTGGTATACCATAAACTGGAACACGCCTTGGTAATAAAAAAGGAAAAAAATGCTGGCATGCACTGCCACATAAATGAAGCCAGGAGCATTAACCAAGTAAAATAAGCCAGTCTCCCTTGGAAGAAACGGTACGCCTCGTGATTCTATCCACTCTGAAAACGAGAAAGTCGGGGGCAGAAAGGAGTTTCGGGCTCCTAATGCTAGAGGCTGGAAGAGGAATTTTCTCTCCACAGAAGAGTTGCCTGGGTATGTTTTGGATAGTAGATTCAGGCTGTTGCAGCTGTAATTTTCAAATTGGTAAAAGAATAATTTATTTTAAATTTTACTTGTACACTTCAGTGTGAGCTATTTGTAAATTTCAGTAATACTGATGGAAGGTAGGAGATGAAGGAAGGTAGGTGAGCTGGTGTGTGCCTACAGCTCAGTTATCTGAGAGGCGGAAGCAGGATTAGGAGTTTAGGGCAAGAGGTGGATAAACAGTGAGCTGGAAGCAGCATTGGGTACAAAATGAAGACCCGTCTCAAAGAAGAAGAAAAAAAAGAACGAAAAAGTCTAGACTGTTCCTTCAGAAACACAATAAAAGAATTTCTGCCAAAAGAGAAGAAATTGTCTTCCAGTTTCTAGTCTCCTCTTGAAGTAGGGCAAAAAGGAGGCCATCGGTCTCGGCAAGATTCAGAGCGATCACTTAGGTTATATACAATTTGGGACCACAGTTCTATGAAAAACTGAAAACAAATGTGTTAGCTTCATGTTACTATAATCATACATGAAGCAGCTAGCTTATAAAAATAAAAGAGATTTAGTTCCAGTGTTTAATGTTAAAGCTACAACCATGATGCCTCCACATTACAGCTGCCTAAACAAGACCTGAAAATATCAATGCCAATGAACATGCTAGCTCGGTGGCAGGAAAGGGCTCAGGGTCCCACCACTAGACAAAGAACTATACCTTGGCACTGGCGATGACAAAGGAGGAATTTATCTCTCCCAGGGATGAGCACCTCCCCCCCAAAAAAAAAACTGGTTATCCAACACCAACAACTCAGCCCTGAAATCAAACACATACAAGCAACACTAAACAGATTCAAAAGACTGTATTTTTATATTTATGCATATGCAACAATAATAAAGAAAATTAGTCATCAATTTGAGTGGGGGAGTAGACATGAGAGGGAGGAATGGGAAGGAATAAAGTGATGTACTTAGGTTTTAAAATTCTTAAAAATTTAAGTAAAAAAAACCCCAAAGGGTAGAAATTTAAAGCCCCATCATTGAGTAGCCCCAGTGGCCTGGACTCTGAAGAGAAGGGGACTTAGGGAGGACAGATCAGGATTGCTCAGTCTCTAAATGATCCTCTCTTAAGGGACTGCTCATGAGTTACCTCAGACCCTCAACAAGGATCTTCTAGATGGTTCCACAGCCTGTCATCAGTGGCACCCTGGGGTTTAAGCATTTAGTCATAGAAGACGATGACACAACACAAGCTATGTCAAACCATACCAACAAGTTTGGAAGGGTATCTGGAACACAAGTAAAGAAATGACGTCATGGGCTGGGGATGTAGCTCATTGGTGAAGGACTTGTCTATCCTGAGGCCCTGGATTCAATAATTAAGACCACAAAAAATTTTTTTAAAGGAAGGAAAAATGAAGGAAGGAAGAATGAAGAAATTTATAATGAGGAAATTAAAAGAAATCATTGAAATATGTAAAAAAGATAACTATTTCTGGAAGATTGTCTCTACAGACATAATGTAGTAAGTGGGAGACTAGTGATGAGGACAAAGATTAGCAGCTGAACTGAAGGACGACACCACACACAGCACAGGTGGAAATCATGAAGTTTAGAGCTGAGAAAAGAATGAGAAGTTTTAATGTATATCCAATAGTGAATGTGAGAATAGAAGCAGCGAGAAACAATGTTCAGAAACAGTCTGAGCACCATCTTAAATACATTTAAATCTGTTTGAATAAGAAAGGATTAGATATTTGGGGGAAAGAGTAAAGCGTTTACGAGGAAACTCTGGGCATGTGTCAATGCCACGGTGTGAGCTATGGAAGAGCACACGATGCACCTTTGAATGACTATCACAGATTGATGCTCCATTCATAGGTGAGGTTGGGGAAGGCAAATTACTGGCTGGGCAATAAAGTGTGAGCAATAGACCATGATGGTGGCATCTCTGATGGGAGACTTCCAGCTACTAGGGGGTGTCCTCTGTGTCCTTGGAGCTACATGGTGACCAAGGCTTCTGAACTGCCAGCAAAGGGAGCCAAATGTTCAATACCATTTTCTTCAGATCCATTTGTGGGTTTGCAAAAATCAGTACAACAAACAGATGTGGTAGGCCTTTGAGCCATTGTAAAATCTGATGTCTATTTACTAAGCTTACCTTAGTGGTTATAAAATGGTGTATTGTGATCATGTCTCTCCAAGTCTCCAGAATTTAAACACTTCGTTGCTTCTAAACACCAACTGCAGCATCCTTTAAGACTTCAGTGTATCCAGTAAGTTGGTCCCGAATCTTCGCAGATAAGGGTCTCCAATGGTGCCTATTCATTAGAGGACTTCAGACTTACATAGAGCTTGCTTCTGAAATAATCAAAGAACTTCACTAAAAAAAAATACATCATTTCTTAAAGTGCAGGTTTCTATGTTGTCTTTGAACATCTCAAGGTCAAAATCCCATGAGTGATGTTGTTGGATTCTTGAAGTTCTTGCAGCACAGAGAAATCAACAAAAAGTTCCAACATTTCCCAAGAAGAATCCTAGGCTCTCCTCAAGAGAAAAGCTTTGAAATGCTGAAGTCATGATTTGAGATCCTGGAGACATGCTGACACTTGGGGGGGGGTTGTGTCTAGTCACCCCCTTCTCCACTCATTGGCAGCTGGGGACTAACTTTTGCACATGAGCCTCTTCCCCTTTCTCCTAGCTGTGACAAGATACAATGGTGTTGTGATAGTTTTACAGAACGCGATGACCCTATATGCGAAATTTCCTAAAATAATTGTTGTCAGTTTATGACAAGCCTCCAGTCTTATTCAAATAAAAAATATTTATTCTAAATAAAATCAGTGTGGCTGGAGGAGACTCATATCAGCCTTCAGAAGATATGTGTTGAAGCTGTTCTTTTGGGGAGGCCAGCTGGGTACAGAGAAGGTCTCTTAAATGCACCGTGCTCTAGTGTTCAGATGTATGCATGAAATAACAAGATAGTCAGCCAGTGGAAAATTTCTCCCTTTTTCATCAGATTATTCTCTTTATCTTAGTCCAAGGGAAAATGTTTCCCAAATTTTAGACATAATTGTGCAATACTTCCTGAAATAGTTCTATATTTCCAGAAAAAGGCATTCAAACTACTCAGGTTCCAACAATGCCTCTTAAACATTGCACCTGGAGATAGCCAGGATGATTAATAAGCGCACAGAAATGCCTGCTTTTTATTCCCAGCCCACTAGGTTGACAAGGAAAAATTATGTGCTTATAAGTTAGCCTGAGTAAAGGGATTTTAGGTAATTTATAATTCCCTTTCAAAATTTATTTATCTGTTTGTTTGCTTATTTAATTATTTGTATTCTTTCATATATTGCATTCAGATTGAAAATTCCCCATCGTCTCCTCCCCTTTTAGCCCCATCTCCCCCTTTCCCCAGATCNCCCAGATCCACCCCCCACCTCCCCACACCCCCACCCTGCCCAGGTTGCTTATCAGAAAAGAGCAGGCCTCCTAGGGACATCAATCAAACATGACATAATATGTTGCACTAAAGACCAGGCTTGTACCATCCTACGTAGGATGGAGGAGGGGACAGGCCAGTAGGAGGAAAAGGGTCTCTTGTCCACAAGCAGGCAAAAGAGTCAGAGACAACCCTCACCCCCACTGTCAGGAGTCCCACATGAACACCAAGCTACTCAGCCATAACTTATATGCAGAGGATCTAGGTCAGAACCCTACAGGCTCCCCAATCTCTGTGAGCCCCCATGAGTCCCAGTTGCTTGATTCTGTAAGCCATGTTCTCATGGCTCCCTATACCCCCTGGTTTCTCCAATCCTTCCTCCCCTTCCTCTGCAGGATTTCCTGAGCTCTGCCTCTGCTCCCATCAGTTGCTAATTGAAGTCTCCCTGGTCTCTTTGATGAGGACTCTTGTCCCAGAACACTCTGCAGGCAGGACAAGCTGTAGGTTGAAGATTTTGTGGCTGGGTTGGTGTTCCAATCCCTCAACTTGAGATCTTTCCTGGTTACAGAACTTGGCCAAGTCAGGTTCTATGTCCCCCATTACTAGGGTTCCTCTCATAAATTACATGGAGTTTCCCTTGTAATAGGTTTTAACTTTCCCTCAGAAATGCCCCCCAATTCCAGTCATTTCTCCCAGTATAAAAATTTGCTTTTTGTTAAAGATATTTAAGGATTTTGAATGTCTGCCTTTAGGCACTATGGTGCCAAATCCTTTTGAAAGTAAGGACAAGAACACAGAGTATGAGAATGGGAGAAGGTAGTAAAAAGTTTCTGCCTATATAAATATAAATAAACCTCTTGGCCGACACAATAATCCAAATAAGTCCAAATCAAACTGAATTAGAAAGGCCCAGGTTTAATGTATACCAATGCTCCTGGGTGGTCTCCCAGCCCTCCAGAGAGGAGACAGGAAGGAAGACTGGAAAACCGTGTGCTTGTTCTCTGGAGTGCAATTTAAATACCCCGTGAGGGTGGTCTTGAGCATCTCTAGGGAGGGGTCATTTTTGGGTGGGCTTTCTCAGAGGTGGAGTCTGGAATGAGGCAACTCCCAGGGGAGGGGTCTTGGCATGGACCTTCCACCCAAACATTCTAGACTCTTTGGATATATGGATGCCAGGGGCTGGGGTGACGCTTCCACCCAAACAGGTAGGGGAATACTGTGGTCCTCACAGAAGGACCAGAGGACAGCTCAGTCTCCACAGTGCACTGGCCACTTCAAAGTGGCTTGATCTGTTGTGGGGGGTGGTAGTGTCCCTGGCATTCGCACCAGGACCTATCCCAGGTTCGTGAACTGGCTTTTTGAAGCCCATTCCCTATGGTGGGATACCTTGCTCAGCTTTGATGCCAGGGGAGGGGCTTGGTCCTGCCTCAAGTTGGTATCCCAGACCAAGGAGGAGTAGATGGGGGATGGAAGGAGGGGGAGGTGGGGAAGAGGAGCGAGATGGAAGTGGGATTGGTATATAAAATGAAAAGTAAAATTTTTAATTAAAAATATATATAAAGAATATTGTCACAAGACTCTGAAGATGAATGGAAGGGAACAGTGGAAGGGGAATAGTCCAAAGGTTGATGTACAAAGCCCAGTTCCAGAAATGGAATGGAAGAGGTAAAATGGAGACACATTCCCGTGGTCTACAGTACGACATGCTGGTTGTGTTTTGACAAAGGAAATGGATGCGGGAGGAAAACTGGCAAATCAAAGAAGTCAAACCAAAGGGAAGTCTAATGGGGAAGGGATTTGATTTGGATTACTCGCTTTCCTGGAAAGGGAATGGTGCGATTCAGAGGCTGGCATCTGAGAAGGCCGAGCCAGCCAGCACTCATTAATCTTCCCCTGGGGATTGTCTAGACACAGCATCCTGCCGCTTTTGTGTTCTAAAGTATTTTCTTACAGGCGCGTGTCTGTGGATGGATTTTCAAATGGATTTGCTTTTGCTCCTTTGCATCTTGCTATTAGCCAAAATGTCCCAGTTAGGAATGGTGAGTAATCCCAGATTTACAAAGAAAGGTGGCTTCAAGTAACAAGAGCCTGTGTGTCTCCCAAAAGAAAATTGAAAACCTGCCATTCCAAGGCCAGCACAGGGGAGACCCCTTCAATCCTGCTGCTCTTGGTAAGGAGCGAGCTCTGTGCCCTACTTCAGACAGTGAGGCCAGGGTGGTCCTGCAACAGAGGTTTTTGTTTTCTGCTTGTTTGTTTGTTTGTTTTTCTTTCTGAACCCATGGCTGGAATAGCACCAGAACTAGAGGCAGGGAGTTCTCAACAAAGAAGGCCCCTGCATTGCCTGCCATGTGATGCATGAATAAGGACGTGCAATCAGTGGGAATGTCTGTGGGCTCCACACTTGGAGCTTCAACCACCCATGGTTTTAATTACTGTAAGCAAGCCTGTAGAGCATTTTCCTAATTAGTGATTGATGCGGGAGCGCAACCCATTGTGGGTGGGCCCACTCCTAAGCTGGTTCTGGGTTCGGTAAGAAAGCAGGCTGAGCAAGCTATAAAAAACCAGCCTATAAACCCGTCCTCAACAGACTATGAAATAGCTCCTGCCTCTGGGTTCCTGCCCAATCTGAGTTCCTGTTCTGACTGCCTTTGATGATGAACTGTGTTAAGGAAGTATAAGCAAAATAAATTCTTTCCTTCCCTACTTGATTTTTGGTCGAGGTGTTTCATCACAGCAATGGAAACCCTAAGACAGAAATTGCTACCAGGGCTTGGGAATTCTTTCAAAATTGATAAATTATTGCACCTGGCTCCTCCATCACAAAGAAAGAATCACAACAACACTTAGTGGGCCCATTTGGATCTTGGAGACAGCGTATTCTTCACTTGGGTGAGTTACTCCGACCCATGCATCAAGTTACTCCAAAAGCTGCTGACTTTGTGAGGGGCCTGGAACAGGAGGATGATTTTCAACAGGTCCAGGCTGCTGTGCAGACTGTTTTATATGGTCCTTATCACCTGGACCATATGACTCACCAGATCTGATAGCACTTGAGGCAAACGGGGTGCTGTTTGGAGCCTTTGGCGGCCCCCACAGGTAATCACAGAAGGAATTTTTGAGATTTGGAAACAAGGCTCTACAATCTTCTGCAGCAACTGTCCTCCCTTTAAGAGACATCTCTTAGCCTGTTTTGGGCCTCGGTGGAAACAAAACACCAGGTTACCATGTGACCTGAGCTGCCGGGCCCATCACGAGCTAGATGAGCTAGATGTCATCTGACCCACCAAGTCATGAATAGGATGTGCACAGCAGCAATCCACTATCAAGTCAACACAGATTGCAAACCTAGCTCTGGGAGGTGCAAGAAGCTGCAGAAGCGTGGCTGAGATGCACCACCCCTCCCCACTCTACAATTCCCTTAGGTTTGCAGGCAAAACAGATGGCATTTTTTGGGGGGGCTTGAGATTTTTTTTAATTTTTATTTATTTACATACCAACCACAGTTTCCCCTCCCTTCTCTCCTTCCACCCCCACCTCCTTTCTGCCCCACTCCATCCTCAGAAAGGGAAGGCCTCCCATGGGGAGTCAACATACCAAGTTGAGGCAGGACTAAGCTCTTTCCCCCTGAATCAAGGCTAAGCAAGGCATCCCAATAGGGAATGGATTCCAAAAAGCCAGCTCATGCTCCAGGGACAAATCCTGGTCCCATTGCTAGGGTCCCCACAATCAGACCAAGCTATACAACTTCCCACAGGCAGAGATCCTACCTAGGTGGGTCCCCTGCAGGCTCCCTAGCTGTAGGTCCAGAGTCCACCTAAGCTCCCATGGCTCAGACAGTATTTTCAAATAGGTATCGCCTGGTTATTTTTATTTCTGGAGATGTTGGAGCTCCAGACTTTTAAATATTAACCTACTCAAATATGATTTTAAAAGTCGCCCAGGGGCCTAGGAAGATGGACCCTATGTAAAGCGCTTGCTGCACAAGCATGAACTACGTTTACACCTAACTGAAGAAGCAAGGATGGCAAACACCACACCCGTCACTAGGGGGTGACGACAGGAAGATCCTGGTGAACCCCAGAGGCTTGTCAACCAAGCAGTCTGCTCCAAGTTCAGTGTGAGACCTTGTCTCCAAATATATGGCAGAGAAGTGATTCATGAAGACAATGTTTGGCTTCCATATGGCCACACATGCGAGCCACTAAGTATGAAAGAGAAATGCTCTATATATCTTGCTGTGCATGAATAGATGCTAGACTACTATGGTATAATACTCGAACCTTACAGTTTTGGTTTCAACTGTATTACATCAGTGTCTGGAGACTGGAATTAATCTTTACACTCAGAAGTACCTCTCCTAAAGCCACAGGAAGTGCAGAAGGGGCTCAAAAGCTTCCAATGACTGTGGGCTCTGCTCACTCTTTTCTATCCCCAAGTGTAATAAAATGATTTTTATTGGAATCCTCTAAACAATCATTTGGCTTTGTTTGGACCAAATATTTATGTAGGTGAAATTAAAAGGCACCATCTTGGACCAGGGTGTAGCTCAGTGGTGGAACATCCAAGGCATCCTGAGCTCACTGCAGCACCACACACAGAGAAACATTTCAATATGTTAAATAAGACATGTAATTTTTAACTGAAAGAAATTTCAAAATACCTTCATAGTGGGTTTGTTTTAGTCACATTATAATGTGATAGCATTATTTTGAATTTGGGTAAGATAGACAAAAATAATTCCACCACCCTTTGTTAAATACAAACATTTCCAACACCCACAGGTAACATATTGCAAACTGAAGCTGGAGTTTCAATTCTAGAAGTAGAATTAAGATTACTAAGCACCTGACCCTGTTATGAGGCTGTTCTGAATTATCCACAGTGACCCATGTAACCACAAGGATACTAGAGCTGGCAAATCGAGGCAGAGAACCCTGAGTCCATGTCTTATGCTGTGTGACCAGCCTTGAAGAAGAAGGAAAGACCCACACGTACAGCATTTGAGCAACCATTCTAAAGTAGAGACAGCAGGCAACAGGATTCTCTCCTAGAAATGTCAAAATGGACTCAACCCACAATGGCAGGTGGATTTTAGGCCCACGAGGTACGTTATGTTTAGGATCTTGGTCTTTAGATATATGATGATAATTTGGGGGGCATAACTGTGGAGGCCCAAAAATGTGAGCCTGTTTCCGCATTGACTAAAGGTTAGAGAGTTGGAACTTTCCTCTAGTTCCTTCAAGGTTATTGTGGTTCTACCTCAAACAAAGGTCCGCCTAGATGTTGGTCTGAGAGTTCTGCTCTCTCAAGGTAATTGTCAACAGATGTGACTAATAGTCAGACCTTGTACTTCAGGAATAGAGAATTAGATTGTTCCTACTTCAAACAAGAGTCTAAGGATCCACCTAAGTTCCAGTTCCCTTAAGGAGCTAACTTTGGATTCCACCTAGGGAGTGGTTTGGTCTAGGGTGTGAACGTGACTTATTTTGTTGTAGCAACAGAATGCTTAACCGGGAATGTAGCCCACGACCTTCAATTGATATGCTCATTTCCTTGTATCATTTCAATTGATATGTTCATTTCCTTGTATCATGTTAATGCAGTCATTTGTCTTACTCCTACATTTTGGGGTCAGGGGTATTTTAAGTAGTTGGAGATTAAACACTGGCAAATTTTCAGTACTCACTGGTATTCCCTCCCGATACTATCCTACATGTTTCTCCATTTTATTATTTTCATACGTGTCTTCATATTCTTTACTATATTTCTAAAATTCCACATCTCTACTTGGGAGAAAGGTAATTTTGTTGAGGCTGGTCCCTGACAACCACTAACAGTTTTGGCAAACTGTTATAGACACAATAGAAACCAGCAGTACACTGCCTCCTGTCTTCTTCTTAAGTATTTGAAGTTTCTGATCTTGTACAACTGTCATATTAATTTGTCCCTCTTTCTTCTCAGTTTGGTCTTAGCTCCTCCTCACAACAGTGAAAGGGTGATAAACTCTGTCCTGCCAATGCCACATCTGCTAACAGATGCTTATGGTGTGTCGTTCAAGGCACATTCTTTATCCTGGCTATGCTGGTCAGTTTTGGTCAACTTAAAATAAGTTAGGGTCATCTAACAAGAGGAACCCTCAAGTGAGAAAATGTCTTCACCTGTTTGACATGTAGTCAAGTCTGCAAGGGCATTTTCTTGATTAATGAATGATGTGGGAAGACCCTCCCTGTTGTGGGCATCACCATCCCTGGGCAGGAGTTCCAGGGGTGGATAGGAAGGGGTTGAGCAAGCCATAGAGACTAAGCCATTAAATAGCATTCTTCCACGATCCGATTTAGTTACTTCCTTCACTTCTCTCCTTGACTTGCCTTCATGATAGACTGTGATCAGGATGTGGAAGCCAAATAACCACTTCAGTTGCCAAGTTGCTTTCGGTAATGGTGCTTAACACAGCAATAGAAAATAAACTGGGACATTGGCAGATAATGTAATGTCTCAGGGACCAGTCACCAGGATGCCCTTCACAGGAAACTTGCTTGTACTGCTGGATGTCCTCTGCTCAGATAAAGTAATATTCAGCTGTGTTGGTCACATAAGACACAAGAGCCAACTCAACAGAGCACATGACCTTACAGAAATAGTGTGTTTACTTAACAAGTCTTGGGCAGAGGAGGGCAGCATGCCTCTCAGGACCAACAGGAAATAGTAAGCTTTCTAGAGAAATTCTCTGCCTATTAGAGGAGAACAAGGGGGAACGTGAGGGATGTGTTGGATTACCAAGGCAGAGTTCTGCAGGCAGTGCTAAATGGTGAATCTATAAAGAACTCAAGCACATGCTCCTTAGGGCCACATTGTGAATAAAGCATCATCAGTGTGGCATGTCAGTCATTAGCTCTAACTGTTCTCTAGGCATGTGATGACCAGTATGTGGCTCTATGAGGCATAATTCTATTTCAATACCCTGGATCTGGAGGACAGAAAAATGGGAAACAAAGTTTATATTGACTAAGTCGGCCTTCTGCTAATTAAGTTCAACTTATGTTCAAGAAATAATGCCAAGGCAACATGAACCTGTTGGAATCCATTGTGTTTCTCATTAACCCCTGCTTCTTAGTTTGTAAGAGAACGAAACAAGACCCTGTGTGCAAATAGCATCAACCAGGCAGTTCCAAGCTTGTACAGAGCACAGCATGTTCTGTCCTGGCCTTTTTGCTAACAGACAGCCAACTACTTTCATTTTTAAGTTTGGATCTTTGGTAAATGAATATGATTTGGCAAGTATTGTGTTTCAGGAGGTAATTTGATTCTAAATATTAGTTCCACTGAGCTATTTCAATCTTCACACCAAACCAACTAAAGCAGATTCTGTTCCCCTTTCAGAAAAGTGTGTGAAGACCCTAAAGTTCTACAGTTATTAAACAGTGGTGTCCGGGCACTGCATCCTGGTAGGCTTACTCCATGTAGTCCCTCTTCACACCACAAACGCACACATCTGTGTTTACAACACCCCTGTAGTATCCAGTACATGACGGTTTCCCGTGATTACACAACAAGAATGGTCTTGACTCAGACTAAGAGTTCATGGTCAACACTTTTCTGAAGCTGACTCATGCTGTGGGCATTTGAGAGGAGGGAAAGCCATTAAACACAATTTCACTTCTCCCAACATCACACCTATCAAGCACGCAGAGTGCCAATCGTGGGCAGTTACAGTGCGCTCAGCTCTTCATCCCACTGATCTTGTTTCAAGGAGATCGACGCTATTTCCATTCATGAAGCAGGCAGAGGACTCTGTAGACATAGTCAGGTGAGAGATAAGGGGAAGTGAGGGGCTGAGTTTTCCTCAACAAACACAAATGGGATTGCTAGTGAAACCCAGGTCCTAAGAGCAGCATGCTGCCAGGAAAGCTGCTAACTGCAAATGCGGGCAATGGACTTGTTTTACACCTTGTTTGATGAATCAATTCTGTTTTGATTTAGGGAGACTAGTTAAAGTAGATTTAATGGATAATGGGCATCTCCATGGTTGGGAATGAGTCAGGGTCCTAAGGCCAGTTCAGAGGAGAAACTGGGATGTGGGTTGATACTTCATCATGGACCAATTCCTCTATAAACTGTCTTTTTTTTAGGAAGAACAAATCATAGTCACAAACAACAGGGATATTTTTTACTCATAAACACAGCAGGATTCTGTACTCTGAAAACTCTCTCTATAGATGCTGTGTTACAAATGCAAAATGAGAGTGAGATTGTCACCAGAAGCAAACAATGCCCAGGGAATATGTGCACGAGCCCATTTATTCTTCTTTGCTTGACCAGAAAGCCTTTCGTCACATGAGCACTGAACATTTTGTTGATGCCAGTCCATTAGATGTGAATTAAGTCGACACACAATTCTCATGCATGCTGTGGATGCACAGTGTCTGTTAGGGTGGTGAGAGCACACGGGGTGGTGAAATGCGGCCTCTGTTTCTGATGCAGTCACACTAGACAGATAAGGGAGACACCACATGCAGCAGTTTCTCATGTGCCGGGGAGGCAGTTGATCTCTGGAATTTGACAGCCTCAGTGGGAAGACCAACCACGTCCTCGCTGCCTTCCGAGGACTTCCTCTGAAGAGCGACCTGAAGCCAGAGGGCTGCTTATGTACACCCGTCTGTTCCTTCCTGTTTCGCTGTGCCATGCTTCCCCAGACAACCTCTGCAGACTGCTCCTTTTAGCTGTGTGGGGTCTGAGCTTGGGATAACATGGATAAAAAGAGGAAAGTGACAGTTAAGGACTTCTTCCTAGGTCCGCTGCTCATGGCCGTGCTCCATCACTAAAGGTTACTGCTTGTTTAGAAAGCGCCATGTACCTGTCTACCCAGAAGCAGCTCCCCTTACTTGGCAAGTATCTTTGATTAGAAACACACGTGGTGCGTAAACTACACAGAGACGAGGGTGGGGAAAGATTCCAAATTGAAAAAGAAGTAAGATGTACGAAGAGGTGTGATGGGGTGGGTGTTGTACAGGTACATGGTGTTCACGTGCATGCCGCATGGAGGCTAGAGGAGGAACACCAGGCATCTCCCTCTGGAGCTCTCCACCTTGTTTTGGTTTTTGGATAGTGTCGCTCCTTGTACCTTAACTTCACCACTGGCCAAGCTGACTGGCCAGCAAGTTCCTAGGATCCACCTTTCTGTGAGCCCAGATCTGGGGTTACAGGACCTACTTGGTTTTTATGTGGGTGCTGGAAATTTAACTTGAGCCCTCCTGATTGGCTACCAACCATTCTTAACCATCGCTGAGTCATTTCTCACACCCTTGAATCCAGCATCTAAAGACCTGTTGTGTAGACCAGGTGTGTTAAATATGGCAGATATAAAAATAAGGTAGTGTTTTTATCCATAAACTGCACAATCTAAAAGAAAAATTACATGCTAACTAGAGAGAAAATAAATGATCTCCATGCTAAAACTTCTTGTGCCATCTCCTTTCTTCAGTACCTTCATTTTTTCTATGTTCCATAGCAACACTGAGAGTTAGCCTGATAAACATCCATAATGAAGGGGGATAGAGGCCCTCACAGGAGCATGGGAAAAAGATTACGTCTTTGAAGATTCAGTAAGCCAAATCAAGGTTATTGTTCCAAACTCCCCTTAAAATATAAAATCTTAAAAAACCCAAGACCTCTTTAAATCTGTTAAAATATTTTTAGGACCAAATTTTTCTCACAAGACTTTCTCACAGGAATCATTATTTTCAGATAGGAGGGTGACCACAGTCGAATGAAAAACTGACTTTTAGGGAACAGGATGGATTTATGTTCGTGATGCCGTGTAAACAAGATCTCTTCCCCTTCATATTGAGCGGCAGGAGAGCACAGAGTGTGGAGTTGGCCCTTACTGAGAAGACACCAGCATGACTGGAATTCCGACGGTATGAAGATGTGGTTCTGTCTTTCTTTCTGGATTCCTGAGGAAGATGGCTTCCTCTACTCTGAACTAGGATAGTCCATCAACCACTCTTCTGGAATTTATCTTGTCTTCCCTTACATTTTTACTAAAATGCCAGCAGATGCTGGAATCCTGGAGGATGTGATTCCTAGCTGAGGTACAGGACTTTGCCTGAGGGAAATCCTGGTAGCAGCTGCTGCACAGGGAAAGAAATAAAAGAGCTGCAGGAGACTCGGAATCGCCAGCTCCGTCAGCAGCAGGGTGAAAGCAGCCCATATATGTCCCTGCCGTATTAATGAGACAAAATTTTCCAGGGTGTGAAGAGATGTTCTTATTTTATTCTCACAGTTTACAGTTAAGGCCTGGAGACCTGCTTGGCCAGAATACCAGCTTCTGTTGAAGGATTCTCCTTTTTTTCTCAGCCTTCTTATTTCTCCCCTCCTTCTTCCCTCTCCCCCTTGTCTCCTCTCCCTTGCCCTCCCCTCCCCCTCTCTACATACCTACATAGATAAGTATCACATAGATTACATATTATGTATAAATACATACATTAACATGTGCATATATTGTATATCCACCTCAAACCCACATCATGTAAACAGTGCACCATGAACTTGGATGACACTTCAGGACACAGGAATGCTGACACTGCTCCTTAATCCTGCAAAAGGGTGGGCTTGTATGTGAGCAGCAGATGTGCAGTAGCAGAGACTATCGGGCGCAGGTCGTCATGACAAGGAGGCATTTTTATCTTTACAGGTTGCAGGATACTTCATCCCCTCTGCTTAGTCAAACTGAGGTCAGGAAGTAAGTGACATAAGAGACAAAACTGAAGGGAGGCAGAACTGGCAGGTTTCCCCCAACAGGCTGATAAATTGAATGTGAGGGAGAGATACCATGGCTGGCCTTCAAGACAGAAGAGGCAGTGCAGCTGATTGCAGGAACACAGAGGCTCCAGCCCCGACTTGGGGAAGTCCTTCACTTTCATGTCTCAGTGGGAGTTTCCCTTTCTGGCAAGTACATCAGGCCCAAGTGCACTCTAGATTTGACTCTTTCTTCACTCTGAATGTCAGTAACAGAGGTTAGGAAGACAGCTCGATTGGTAAACTACTTGCTGTAGAGGTCCGAGGACCCGAGCTTGCATCCACAGTACCCACATAAAAATCCAGGTGAGGCAGTGTGCATCTCTACCCAGCAATGGTGGTGGGGCTGGGGAGGCAGATCAATGGGAGCTCTCTGGGAAGCCAGAGTAGCAGAATCGGTGAGTGCCAAGACCAGTGAAACCATCCCTAAAAATAAACAAAGCAGAAGACAGACACCAGACACTCCCAGTCTTGCAGCTGTTCAGTCCCAATGAAACACACAGAGGCTTATATTAATTATAAACTGGTTGGCCTATTAGCTCAGGC
>LOEQ01001032.1:105325-116284 GCA_001685075.1 Bramus lutescens | reverse complement strand
GTGTGTGTGTGTGTGTGTGTGTGTGTGTGTGTGTGAAAACCCTTATCTGATTTTTTTAGGGGGCAAAAGAATCCCAGCCCTAGAACCTGTTAGGGCTGGACAATTACTGGTTTTAAGAATATATATGACTGGGAATGTTTGTAACAGGGAGAAGAAGGGAGAACAATGGGACATAGAGAATTGAATTTAGGAAAGGAGAAGAATAAAGAAACATGGACAGACAGATCCCAATTGTGAGTAGATCTTTTTACCCCTTAGATTTCTAGCCCATTTTTTAACTAATTGTGGTGTCTTTAATTGGACTTTGGGAGGGATCCCTAGAAGCTGGACTTTTAGGCACCCCATTAACAACCATTGAGCTCTGAGTTTCATTAGAACATGCTCACAGAAATTACCCTCAGTTTAGTAATTACCCTTATTAAACTCTTCCAGAAAAGTGAGCCATAGAGGCGTGCAGCCCTTAAAAGGAATGGAGCGAGAGGCCAGGGGTGAGAGTACCTGCTAACATTGGACATCATGACCTTAACCCATGTGTGACCTGCAAGCACAGAGTGCTTCTGCAAATGAGAAGCCGCCAAAAATGAGAGTAGGGATATAGTGCTCAGAACTGTGTAGTTTGTTTCCCCTGTGGTGATGAGGTAAACATGCCCTTGTTAGTAAACACACTGTGGTCCCAAAATATGAAATGTCTCTTTACATATTTCTGAGATACAATTTCAACTTTTAGTACTCACTGGTTTTTTCCAGATCTGTAAATGGGCCATAATTGATTATGCTACATAAGAACTATTGAGTTGACTTTACTTATATTGGCATAATTTAAGAGACAGTAAGTACACTCAATAATTTGAAATGTTTCTTTAATATCCTAGTTAACATTCTGTTGCTAATGAGCTCTTTTAAATTGCATCGTTCCTTGGAGAATATACTTAAATATAGTCTTTCTTTGAGACTCCTGATATAACAGTTTGCACAGCCACACAGAGAGAATTAGTTATCACAAACTCTGTAGGTAGAGGAGGACAAAACAAAGTCTGAGCCCAAAGAAAAGGTGATAGCACATATTCTTATTCTGTTTTGGGTTTTTCTTCATTAAGACCATGGTTAATACTCTCCGCAGAGTTTTGAGTGTTCTTCTAGCCTTTGAACTGACGCTGCCCAAGAATATGCCAGCAAACTATAGTTATTTACAAGTTTTGCATTTCAGAAAATTAATGTGTACCTGCAATTTCATTTAGTGTTCCGAGAGGACTGAGATGGCAGGCTCAGGAAAGGATGTCAGCACTGGTATGAAGAAGGTTAAAGTAGCCCTAAGAGATGTCCTAGTCAGTCCCCTGAGGGGAGCAATGGCAAAGACATGCTGTCTGTCTCTCTCCACCTTATACCTTTGAGACAAGTCTGCTTCTGAACCTCGTGGCAGCAATTCTCAGCAATGCTCCTGTCTCTGCCTCCCACTATGCTGGAGTTCCAGGTGCACTTATCTACTCCTGGCTCCTCCCCCCACCCATGGGAACTGGAAAGTTTGGGTCTTCATACTTGCCTTCAGTAAGGGCTATTGCGCACTAAGCCGGCTCCCTAGCCCTTAATAAGGTAATTTACATGTTTTAATAAATTTTAATAATAGAGCCTTTGTTGTGCCATTATAATATACAAAAGTTGCTTGTGCCGTGTAATGAACCTGCACAGAGCCTGCAGACTTACCCTTTCCTATCATGCCTTCCTCACATACAACAGGTGACATGGCTTAAATAGCCACTGATAGCTGGCAGCACCTGGCTCCTTCATAAATGAGAAAGCCTATTGCAATTGCCTTAGGCAGGGTTTCTTTTGTTGTGATGACCAAAAAGCAAGTTGGGGAGAAAAGGGCTTAGTTGGCTTCCATTATTGTTGTTGATTTTCAAAGGAAGCCAGGACAGGAACTCAAGCAGGGCAGGAACTTGGCAGCAGGAGCTGATGTAGAAGCCATGGAAGATGCTGCTTACTAGCATGCTCAACCCGCTTTCTTACAGAACCCAGCACCACCGACAGTGGCCCTCCCTGTCAACACTCATCAAGAAAATGTGATACATCTGGATCTTACGGAGGCATTTTTCTCAGCTGAGGTTCCCTCCTCTCAGATGAGTTTAGATTGTGTCTAGGAAGGACAGTAATACTCTGTTTTCAGCGTTTTCGTTAAAGAGAGCAAAGAGGAAGAAGAAAGCAATGTAAAAGTGTAAAGGTATAGAGAAGCAGCAGCTCTTTTGTCAAGAAGCTAGAGTTATATTACAAATGAGGAGAATTTATGGATAAAATGCATACATCTCTCAGCGCTGAAAATAGCATTATTACTCACTAAAGAAAGACTACTACTGGGCATTAGCTTGAGGAATTAGCTGCCCAGGCTTCCCTCATGCCAAGCTAATCTTAATGCTTCATCTTCATCAGTCTGATTAGCACCCCAGGTGTTCAACCAGATCTTATTCCAAAGCAGAGTTTCTAGCCAAGAAATTAAATTACAGCAGAGACATCAAATTGACCACAGCAGGATTTGCACGGATCATAATTGAAGCACAGGGTTAAAATTTACTCTCCCCTCCCCGCAAGCCTGCCCTGAAGGGCTGGCTCTTAGGCTGTCTTTGGAAATACATGCTTGATAGTTCGGGTGAGGAAGCAAGAGGTTCCTGATGTGTAAAAGAGCCATGGAGAGAGAGAAGTTCAGGAAACAGGGATGCTGGGGGATGTAGTCGTGAGCAGCAGCCGTGGAACGNAGCTGATGTCATGTTGAGATGGCAGCATCTGTAACACAGACTTTGGGAAGAGAAGTCATAATAACCAAAACGTTGAGTTACTCCACTAGTAATCTGTTCCTACAAATAAGATCAGAGTGAACCACTTTGTCGCGGCTCCTTATATAACTGGAGTTTATATAAAATCCTCCTTTCAAACGACTTTTTAAGTGGGGTTCACTTTACATTTACTTCACTGTGTCTTGTCGATAACTGGGGTGCTTGGCTTTGGTCACGGAGATGTAGTTATTTGTAGATGAGACTTTTTGTAAGGATGGATGTTGAGCATCAAAGCAGAGCTGCCTTTAGAAAGCGGAAGCACATTAGCACTGGGCTTGAGTATAAAATGAAAAGAAAGGCTGTTCCATCTGTACTTAGCAGATATGATAAATCTTAATGAAAAATGAGCCCCACAAAACATGGGTGTGAAAAATGCCTATGATTTATTTACATAAAGTTAAATATCAAATGTATCCTGCCAAACGATGCCAAAGTAAAGGTCACTGGAAAATTATTCCCTGATGAGAAGAAAATGTTGGAAGAAAAGTGATAAATCATATTGTTGTCCTAAACACTTGAGGCCAAAATAATCCATGTTATATAAATTATAAAGGGATATAAATCACAAATAGTTATACAATTATAGAAAAAATGTCCATAAAAGTAAAGATTCACAGTGTCCATGGATTCTGTGAGTGTGGAATTCAAACCAAGTACATCAGGGACCATTAGAACCTGCACAATATATGCAGGTCCCCCTACAGAAGGACCAAAGTTCAAAGTTGTCTGAAAATCCATTCCCTTAGCTCCTAGCTCAGCTGAAGGAGGACCCCTCCTTTCGGTCTTTTCTTTTGAGGGCTGGGGAAGCTGACTTGTTCGCATTCCCTGAAGTCCTGTTGCTGGCTTCCAAGAGCAAGCCCAGTAATGCATGGGACCATACTGAGTTGAGAGACAAGTGAGAGATTGTGACTCAGCCTTGCACCTTACTGTAATGCCAGTTTCAGGCACTCTGTTTGCCTGCCTCCCTCATGGGTCCCCAGGCACGGGTCCTGGAATGTCTCCTGAAAGGGGTGTCAGCAAAAAGGAAAAGATAGATACTGTTTGTCTGCCTGGAAACATGTTATCTGTCTGAAATTATAAGCACAAAATGTTTGGTAGGCCAATATCTTAAGGGGACTAGGGACAGAGAAAGAAATGAACCCAGTAAGGAGGCTTGCCTGAATCCACAGTCTGTGCGATGGGTGAGAAGCCCAGGAACCGGGATTTGTGATACTTCTTTTGTTTTCCACTGCAAGCTAAAGGGAAAGTGTGAACTGACTATTGAATTATAGAATAAAGAAAAGGTATTCACAAACAATACAAATGCACACTAACAGATGAGCAAATATAAGCGATTGAGATTTAGAACTCTTTCTGATATGGTACTGGATTAAACTGTTTGCGACTATTGCTGAAAGCCTGTACCCAAAAAGAGAGGAGGGGAGAGGGAGGGAGGAAGGGAGAGCTCTCTCTCTCTCTCTCTGAGAGAGAGAGAAGAGAGAGGAGAGAGTAACAGTTTGCAAAACTGGTTTTAGTATTTCTGTTTCTTTTCAGTAGATTTGAACACTTTAATTCATGAAACTCAAATGATAATATCAACCGTGTTTTAAAGGTTCAGCCTGAAGCTGTTTTCCGTTATGTTACCTTAGTACTCACACCTGTAATTTTTGTGACTGGCATTCTGAATGTCTACCTAGTAGGGTATTGTTGATCCCCTGTTTGTGATGGATATATTTTATATAGTTATATAGTCTAACATATTTTATATATGCTAGACATATGTCATAGCCTTTCTTAATTTTTCTTCTGTTATATTTGAAATACGAGTATTTGATTCTTCATGATTTGATTACTTTGAAATATTTTATATTGTTTTCTAAGTTCTTATGCAGAAATATTATTGGAAAAAAACTAATCAATATGCCCAATAGGAAAATTCTTACTCGAATCTTTAATAATGCTGTGAAGACTCTAAAGCCAGAATTTAAGATATGTAACAGTATTTCTTTTTCAATTGAAAACTGAATTGTTTTTAGGTTCTTCCTCCCGGTGGACATCTCTTCTGACAAATCACCTCACACTCCTCTTACACGGCTAGTGTTTACACTCCCTAAATACTGCACTGACAGACTTGAAACTCTCTTTATTTCATTTGAATTTCTGGATGATAGTTTGCCCGGGCATAACAATTTTGCTAGAAAACTGTTTACTCTGAACACACAGAAGATGCAAGCCTCCATTGTGCCTGATTCACTTCTGCTTCCTAGTGGGAAAGTTGGGAACCCCTTGCTCTGTGATCAAGCCACTGGCATGGTCTTATAACTCACTGTCCCCTGTCATTGGTATCTGGAGACAGCTCCTCACTGGCCTCAATTTCTGATGCTTTAGTAAGAATTGCAGTGTTTTATCTACGCTTAATCTGTTTTAAAATCTATTTGATATGGACTGTGTTCATTCAATTTTAAAATTAACGTATTTATTGTTAGAATTCTGAAGAACTCTAAGTCATTCTCTGTTGCACGCGTTCTCTGTCCCCTTTTGCTGTGCAAATCCTTTCTTTCTGGAACTTCTCAGGACTACAGGTGGGCCTTCAAATCTCACTCAGTCCAAGAAGGGATTCTCTCTCTCTCCCTCTCTCTCTCTCTCTCTCTCTCTCTTGCTCTCTCGCTCTTTCTCTTTCTCTCTCTCCCTCTTTATCTCTCTCGCTCTCTCTCTCGCTCTTTCTCTTTCTCTCTCTCCCTCTTTCTCTCGCTCTCTCGCTCTCTCGCTCTCCCTACCTTCCTCTCTCATTTCCTCTCTATTATTATTATTCTTTGTTGTGTCTATGTGAGTACTTTTATCTGTTTTTCAATTGATCTATGTTTTTTCCAACTGCATATGTCTTCTGACACTGTAGGTGATATGGTTTTAATAGTTTAATATTGAAATCCTTTTAGGGATGCCATTCTCCCATTTACTCTTTCATATTGTTCATGGCTTCTTCCGTTTTCCCCTTGCTCGCTGTTGCTGAAGAAGTTGTACGACACCACTGTTCTGGAGCAGAGCATGCCCTATGTTAGCAACTTTGGGACGCCTCCCAGGGTATCTCTCTGTTGTGCCTGGGAGCCAGTCCTCAGACGGCTGTGTGAAGGTTTTTAACTCTTCCCCTGTCATGAGAAGCAAATTATTCCCAGATGGCAGCTCAGGTACCAGCAATTTTCATTCTCAGGGCGTTTGTTGGTGTTCCAGAGAAAGTGGGTGTGCCGTGTTGCTTTTCCTGAAAGGCAAGCTGCATTTGATCCTCTAACTTTTGTCCCAACTCTTGTGTCCTTTGGGCATGACTGTTTGGCCCCATTCAGTGACTATGTACACCTTACCTAATTTGGAGTCGAGTGTTTATCTTCATTTTCAGCTCCCTGTTTGAGCAGGTGGAAAGTGCTCTGGGAATACTCTGCTCTTTGCCTAGAACTCTAGTTTGAGAAATGATGATTCACTTTAGGGACATAAAGGCATGGAAAAGAATGGTTTTTCTAGATAATCTTAAAAATTGCCCTTGACTTTTGATTAAAACTGCTAAGAAATGGCTTGTTTCTTGCTATGCAGATCAAAGGTCTGATTGATTCAACAGTACTTCATTAGCAAACCCTTTCTTCTAAAATAGACGAAAAGAGCTATAATAGATAGGCATCTGAAGTATTGCCTAACTTTGTCGTAATCTTTGAATCTTGAGTATTGAATAGCACAAGAGACCACATTTAAATAAATGGTTTTTAGGTATAAATGAGTACTTATTTTACTGATGAACTGATTTCACCATAAAACTTAAGTTTTATATTTTGATGATATAATCCATAAAATGCCCCTCATTCATACAACCCAAGCCTAAAAATTATTTGCTTTAAAACAATCATAATCACATGACTTTAGTTCCTGACACCTGCTTAGAACTTAGCTGTATGATGTTTTGATTTTTATAGCATAATAAGTGTTAAGTGTTATAAAATACTCAAAAGTGATCATGAAAAAGAATGAGAAAATGTTTACTTTCAATTTTGAGAAGTCAATTTCTTTTAGATGACAATGAATTCCATCAAAATTTAGAGGAGCAGTGACCAATGCTGGTTGCCTGTGTTATTTGTTCTCTGTTGCGTACAAAGCAGAGGGTAAATCTTGTCTAAATGTTCTGGAGGAGAAAGTATGTTGTAGAATGTAGCATGCATCATTCCAAGTTTGCTCCCATGGGTCAGCTGTCACAGGAAGACAGACAGAGACATGATAGATGAAGGAAAATAATGTTTGGAAAGGCCTCTGGTTGTCACTAATGTAGGCAGACATTTGTCCTTAGCATATAGCAGGTTAGGAAGAGCAGCAAATGGAATGCCTTTATCAGAAATGAAACGGATGTATTAGTTGATTAAAATTCCAAGTCAGAAGATATGTAGCTTCTGAGACAGAACAGCAAGTATAAATTAAAGGCAGTGACCTTTTCTGTCATGTTCATTAATGTATTTCTACTCCAGGGCGATTCCTGGGGACTGTGAGCATATGATAAAATTAACTTTATTAATTAATAACAAATCTGGTGGAAAGATGCAGATGTGTAAAACACACTGAGCTGGGGATCATGACATGGTGTGTTGCTAAGCTTCTCTGTGTATTGAACTTTCTGGAACTGATTCTTAGAAAATGAAATGAAATTGTTGACTTCCTGAGAGCACTGTAATTCTTGGGGAGTCAAATTAATGGAATAGCTAGAGTAAGTCCCGGGGGTGAGCGGAGGCAAGGCACACATTTCAGCAGGTGCCCAGCTGCATTCTCTCCTCAGTCCTACAAAAGTCTAACAAATGAGCTGCAGAAGCACCACAGCCCAGAAACTTCTCCAAACAGCTCCCTTAAGCAGTGAGCCATCAAACTGGGAAAGCCGAAGGCCTCGGATAACTAGGAAATAAAACAGCATTGTTTCTGGCTTCTCATTATGTTTCCACAGCCTCTTCTTACTCTTGCTCTAATAGCAAAGACAAATGTGTGAATCCACAAGGGAATAAAGCAGGAACCATGGAGTGCTTGCTGACAGGGCCGTGGAGATGAGAAGGGAGCCTGGTGGCCATGCTGGCAAGAGAGCCCATGGCTGTGACTGAGCCTCTTTCCTCTTTGCATTCTGTTTGCTAAAATCTGCAGGCAGGGAAGGCTCAGTTGACAGCTTTCCTCCTTTCCATGATTCCTTTATGGTTTGTTTTACTAATGTGTTTTTAATATTCTGACTGAACTGCTGCAGAAATCAAATTACAATATATTCCTTAATGTCCTCCCTCCCTCCCTCCCTCCCTCCCTCTCTCTCTCTCTGTCTCTCTCTCTGAGAGAGAGAGAGAGAGAGAGAGAGAGCCTCTGCCTGCATGCCTGCCTGCCTGTCTTCCTTCCTTCGTTCCTTTCTTTCTTTCTGACAAGGAGTAAAAATTTCCCACTGTGTCTCACCAGAAATGGGTATCAGCTACAATTTCTGCTCTCTTCACCCTCTTCAATGTTGTTATTGTTAGCTGCATGTGGCTAGTTGAAAGCTGGCTAGAGATGGCTGCCTATTTGGCTATCTCTGCATTGTGTCCAGATTCCTGCCTCACTTTCTAGCTGCCGCGTTAACCTGGACTCTTGTGTCCATTTCTCAAGCCAGTGAGAAATGTATTCCTCCAAGGTCTAGCCACAGCCCTGAATGATATTTACTATCTCTTTGCCTGCATTTTCCCTCACTATCTTTGGTCATTTGGAAGCTTAGCCATTGGCACATTGATTGTCTGAGCTGAGATTCAAACAAGCAGATTTCTGTACTTCAAATGGACATCCACGCTCTATATTATCTCAAAGACTGTGAAAGACACATCATCTCTTTCAGTTCACTTTGCTTCTTTCTTAAATAATAAGCTTTAATCAGGCATAGTCATGTGTTGCTCGACATTCGCCACTTTTAATGATTCTTTTATTTATATTTCACTCTTAATTAGCTCAAGAAGCAGCAGGTTTGTTTTACTATGTCGTTTTTATAATACTTAGTTTTGGCTGATTCACCCGCCCCTCTCCTCAGTTTCCTGACCACCTGCTCCTCCTCCCCACGCCCACCCTCAATAGTTTCCTTTTCTTCTTCCACTGCCCCGGGATCCACTTAAGTTCCTGACCTCTATCCCTCAACACCCCCCCACGCATACACACCATAAACGCTAGAAACTGAGATCTGCGTGTGAGAGAGATGATGAGGTGATTGTCTTCCTAAGCCCTAGTTACCTTGATGGAGTATTTTCCAGTTCCGTGCATTCTCGGTAATTTGTTATTGCTATTCTTATTTAGGGTTGAGGAAATTTTCATTATGTATCTGTACCACATTTTTCTTACTCATTCATTAATTGGGATGCGTGTGAGTTGATTTTGCATCTTTGATCTTGTAAATAGAGAAAATAGATGTGGCTATGAAGGTATCTGAATGGTAGTTGTCGTAGGGTTTTATTGCTGTGACGAGACACCATGACCACAGCAACTCTTAGAAAGGAGAGCATTTAATTGGGCAAGGCGGGCTTACAATTGAGAGGTTTAGTCCATTATCACCCTGCAGGAAAGCATGGCGGCTCTCAGGCAGACATGGTGTTGGAGAAGTAGCTGAGATTTCTACATCCAGACCTGCAGGCAACAGGAAGAGAGAGTGACACTGGGCCTGGCTTTAGCATCTGAGACCTCGAAACCCACCCTCACAGTGATACATTGCCACAAATCCTAAATTAAAATCTTTGAGTCTATGGGGGCCATTCTTATTTAGATCAGCAAAGTAGTATATACAGTCCTTTAGCTATAGGCTCAAAAGTGGCATAGCTGGGTAATATGGGAAATCTAATTTTAGCATGTGGGACATCCCCACACTGATTCCCACAGTTACAATACCAGTTTATACCCGCCAGCCGTGAACAAAGCCTACTGTCTCTTCTCGTTGCTGTCCTTGTCCTTCATTCACACGTGGCTCCAGTCCTTGTCCTTCATTCATACTTCGTACGTGGCTGTGGCTCGGATAAGGTGTCCTTGACACCAGCTGGGTGTAGAGCATAGAAGGAGGCACTGATACCTCTCACCCAGTTTATGTGAGAGCAGTGAATGCCACCCTCTTGCTGGAAGTAATTACAGTAGACTTACAATGCTTTGGGAAGGTAGGGCACGTGACTGTTTTACCAAGTATTCTATTTCTTCTTTCTAGTCACATCCTAAATCTTCTGTAATGAAGTACCATGAACTTCGTGATTTACTTTATTGGCCTGCAGTTCTAGGCGGTAAAGTTCTGGAGTGATGTTGGAAGCTTCAAGGCGCCTCCCTGTCAAAGCCCACATGTGACTTCTTAGCTTCAGATGTGCTGGCAGCTTTTGGCTTCCCTTGACTTCCAAATATGACCCCTAATGGTTTCATTCCCTTATTCATATGGACATTGTCTTAGGGTTTCTATTGCTGTGAAGAGACACCATGACCATGGCAGCTCTTATATAGGAAAAGATTTAACTCTGTATCTTCACGTTTGATGTCAAAGCACTCTTCAGATCTCCAACTCTTTTCAGCTTTGTTGACTGCCACATCCTTCTTTCTTGTGGGCTGTTTCTACTTCCTGTTAGCAGCTTTCCTCAGCAAATATTGCATGGCTCTGGTCTCCAACATGTTGGGGTCTCCAAGGCAATCCAGGCTTCACCTTCATAGCTTCATAAAATTGATGTGGGAGCCCCTTCTGTGTGCTGTAATTGCCACTAATGAATAAAGAAACTGCTTTGGACCTACAGCAAAGCAGAACTTAGGTAGGCAGGGAAAGCTAGGCTGAATGCTGGGAGGAAGAAGAGCAGATTCAGGAGACACCATGGAGCTGCTGCCAGAGATAGACATGCTGAAACTTTGCTGGTTGGCCACGACCTCGTGGTGATGCACCGATTAATGGAGATGTGTTAAATTAAGATGTAAGAGTTAGTCAGTAAGAATGGGCCAAGCAGAAAGAGTCTGTTAAAGGTTAACAGTGGCTGCCAGCTTTATTTCTTTTCCCTCAAAATGTGTTTGGGCTTACAACTCTATATTTCTTTACTCCTGGACCAGACCCTTGATTTCTTTTTTTTTTTATACTTTTTTATTAAAAATTTCCACCTCCTCCCATTTCCCTCCCATCCCCCCCCAA
>LOEQ01001032.1:77559-91448 GCA_001685075.1 Bramus lutescens | reverse complement strand
CCCCATGAGAGCTTGGTCTCTGAAAAGCTGTGTTCCAATAGCAGTTCCCCCAATGAACTAAGGGGCCAGGCTTCTCAGTTCCAAAACTGCTACCCTGGAACCCGGGAAGGGAATATTGGGAGAGGACACACTTAAACCAAATCCCGACCACAACCTCCACAATCCCACACTTGGTGCCCGTCTATGATAAGGGTCCCACGCCGTTTTGTCTCCAGCCTAGGTGCTGTGGTGTCTAGATGTGAGCTGTTTCTCTCCTCGGCCAGACCTGCTCAGGGCTTTTGAAGACAAACGGACTGAACCCAGAAGCCTTGCACAATGAGCACTCTTCATGCATTGACAGCCGCTCGGGGCTCCTTTCTGAAGGAAGAGTATTGCAGAGGATAGTGGAGGCCTTGTAATTGCATTCATCTTTCTCCTCCCTGAGGCATGTCTGCATGCTCCACTGCCCCTACTAGGAAAAGACAGAACCAAAGGTCTCTCTGGACTGACCCCAGGCAGGCACTTCTGCCTTGAACTAAGTGCTTACAGAAAACACAGGCCTAGAGGGCAAGTTTTCTCATGTCAGATGTGCCCTTTGATGTCGCCTTTCTCGACAGAGGGCATCCTCCACAGTCCCACCATCTCAGTCAAGGACTCGCTATCTCCGTGTTACATTTCATCATTGGCTCTGTATTGTGATTGTTGGTCCCATCATTCCATTTCTTATATGAGCAAAGAGCGGTCTATGTTTAATTCTTTGAATTCTAGTTTACATGCGCCCCTGAGCAGCAGAGAATGCACCATTCACCTGCTGCCTCGCCCTCTTGCCTCCTTTCCGGGTACAGATGGCAAACAACACGTAGCTGTGACACCCCTGTAACTCTTGTGCCCCGTGAAAGAGACCCGAGAGGGACTAGGTCCGCTGGAACGGTAAGAAGAGCTCAGGGACAAGAATGTGCTCCCTCCTGCTGGTTGCTAGATGGCTGCGGAAGTACCCACGCCTCTTCTCTGGGGTCTCTCCGCAAAGACAGACATCATCTGCCACAGTCGGCTTCACGCCCACACATGAACACGCGTGTCAGTGTTGACTCGCTGATGACTAAGGGATCAGTGAAAAGTTCTCATTTCACCACACTATCTAATTTGATTCTGATTCTAAGAAGACACCATAACAAAGTCACCATCACAGGATCGCAAACGAGGACCGGTGGGGCACATTGAATATTGGCTACAAGGAAGCTTTCAGTCAGCGGCTGTAATTTGGTGTTCTGGTAGGGCTTTGGACTCCCGTAGTGGCTTAGGGTTCCTGTACTTCTTTATCTCTTTATCAATTACTCCAACTGACACTATAATAAAGGTTCATGACAGATGTCTAGCGTTTGCAAGAAAGGCAATAAGTCTTCGGAAGGAGGTGACTTATTCTGGTTCTGTGGTGAGTAATCTTCTATCTAGAGTTCAACTTAATGCTATACTGGCATTTTGCATGAACTAGGTAATATAATTACAGGGAGACCATTTATTTTCCAATCAGTTATCAGTTTCTTGGATTACTAGATTGATTACATCACTAATTAAAATATAAACTTGAGCAATATTGTCATAGGACATGAAACGTGGGAAATAAAATGTTCTGGGTTTGATATCTATTGTTTTCTAAACCAATTTGCAATGAGAGTGGCTTCTAACAGAAAGTGTCCAGATGGCCATCATGACAAGCCCTGCTAGTGTTTGGGTGGTCTGTGTCTTCTCTGTTAGTGAAAAGTCTTTACACAACACAGATCTCAAGTAAGTGTGTGTGTCCTGTGTGCACCGCTCTGCCGAGGGCTTTGAAAATTCAGTTGTTTGACTGTGACGGAGAACTATGTTCAAAGTTGGGGTTTGCAGTGCATTTCGTTGAGAAACTTTCCAAAGTCAGAGGGTAATAAAGAGGCAGAACCTGGCTTTCAGTCCAGCTGGGCCCACAGCCCCCCTGGTTAGCTGCATAAACAGGCAATCCTACTGTAACAGTTGTCCATCTGCAGAAAGGCTGGGCTTACAGAATCAACTCGATTTCCTCTTGCTCACTTTGAAAACAGGTTTTGATCACAGAACTTAATTTTATGGTTTATAAATACACAGAACAAAGCTTAAGAAATGTGTTTCCTCTTTTAATCATGTGACACTTAATAGAACTGGGTGGCTCCATTTTCAAAATATATCTTGAGAAAATTAATTAATTGGTCCAGGCTCCAGTGAAAACATTCTGAGCTCACAGAAAACACGGTGTGCAGTTGGCAGAGGAGTCAGACAAGTGAAGCCAGGTGACCCTGCAGACACGAGATGTGGGCGGTCCAGTTCCCAGGACAGAGACAGAGACAGTCTCAGCAGGTAAAGCGTACTCAGAGATGAGCACTAGTGAGAAGGGAGGGAAAGGGAGCACACCTTAACACAGGGGAGGGAAAGGGAGCACACCTTAACACAGGGGAGGGAAAGGGAGCACACCTTAACAACAGGGACGGTCATAAGGACAGTAGCGCATGCAGGGTGGTTACCAGAAGTGAGCTGCCCTGGGAAAAGCTTTCTCTGCCTATGTGCAAGCAAGCAGCACACTGAGTGGGTTGTGAACAAGCAAAACAAGGCAGAAAGATCAAATAGGAGGGGACTTGATCAAAAGAAGGGGCTCAGTAAGAGTGTGGGAGGAGGTAATGAGATCGTAGGGGTGAAATTGATAAAATATATTGTATACATGCATGAATCTGTCGCAGAATGAAGGAAGGAAGGAAGGAAGGAAGGAAGGAAGGAAGGAAGGAAGGAAGGAAGGAAGGAAGGAAGGAAGGAAGGAAGGCAGGCAAGAGAAAGTATTGCAGGTTCCAGAGGAAAGGATGACATTTTAGAAGCAATGGTTAAGGTGAAGTTAAAGGTACCCTTGGAGCTAATTTGAAAAGCTCATGGGTCAGTGTACCAAAAGGATGCATTTTCATTTTGTGAAGCTCATGAGTAGAAAAAGAAAAAGAAAAAAAAAAAACAACTACATCTTTTTAAGAAAAAGCCAAGGTGTGGGTATTGTAAATGGTGCCTCAATTCGCTCCCATATATTAACACAGGCAAATTTATCCCTGTCTTAGAGACAGAGAAGCCCAGACTTAGAGAGATTCAGATCCTCCTCCACTCTTGCTGTTCTGAACTCCGCTGTTGCATGACTTCTCAGACTGTGGAAGTTTAGCTACTTGTATGACTTTGGGAAAGCAAAGTGTTAGCTCAATAAGTTACTTGAAAGTGTAACCACAGAAGTATCATGATTTAGAAGCCTATTTTTAGACACATTTTAAAGGGGTCACACTAATTTGGATTCTGAAATAGGCCAATGAAAATGCCAAATATTTCCTCTTACTTCTGGGGGGGAGTTCCTCTTGCCAGGCTTCCAAACTAAATGCATTTTAAATCTCAGCCACAGGCAGACTCTTAATAGTGTTTCCAGGGAAGGAAGGGGAGGTGAAAATTGTTTTCTAGAATTAATTCAAGGTTGCCTGAAAACTTACCTTCTCATAATGAATCAGACCAAGCTGCAAACATGATAAATTTAATTATAATTGACTCTATGTTGGTATTGCTATCCATTTGCATATTCATCAAGTCCCAGGGAATAATTTTTTCTACCTACTTGAATATTAAAACAGAATAAAGGCCAATGTACGGAAAGGGGAAATAATGAATTTTCCTCTAATTAAAACGTAGGCAGCTCACTGGCGGTAAACTTCCCAGACTCACTCCACTGGGAATTTCACTTTTCTTGTGGTTGAGGTGGTGGTGTTGGTGGAGGTGGTGATAGGTTATGGTGGAGGTTGTGGTAGAGGTAATAGAGGAGGTAGTAGTGGTGGAGGTGGTGGTGAACAGAGCCATCATTAGGAAAGAACAAGGCACCCAGTTCTTCATGTATCTTTTATTCAATGACTGTCTTTCTTTGCTCTTATAGATGTATGGGTATTGGAAAGTGGATATCAAATTCAGAAAGGGGGTTCTTCTTTTGGGCTCATTGACATCACAATCCCGACCTTTTATTTTTAATAAGCTTTGAGATACATGGTAGAATGAGGTAGCAGAATTCCGGGTTCAGCTGGAATGGGTGACTGCCCCCTACACGGGCCCCTAGAGGACCCCTGAGTTCCGAATACTGCATGACTTGGTCATTGGACATACAGTCTGATGGGAATGCACACACAAAGAAGGATGAATTGTGAAGGAATTTTACAAAAGACACAAATAGCACAGAGGTGCGAAACCTCTGCAACCAGGGAATTCCTGTGTTTGTCTCCAAGAAGGCAGCAATGCTCAGCCTAGGCCTGCTGTCATGCCTGGTTGTTAGAGCATGAAGCAGAAGATTGAAGTTCCCAGACAGATGAGGGTCAGAGGGAACTTAAGTGAGACAGAGACCTGTGACGTCTGATCTTCCATGTGTTGGAACAGAACAGACATGGGACAGCTTTTCTCAGTCAGTGCCAGAAATGAAGGTGCCTGATCACACTCGGCTTCTCGTTTCTGATGAGCAAATTCATAATCATTTTGTAAAGAGCATTACTGTTTTCAGCGTTATCCGTCATCCTAGTCTCTGCTCCAAACAGCCTTCCAGGAGGTTCCAGGTAAAAATCAGACCTATTTCTATTGTATTTTATCACTTGTATGTGTTTTGTTGTGTATATTTCTTGTATGTGTGTGTTGTATGCATGTGTTGTATATATAGATTGTACGTTGTGGAGGAGGTTGCTATGCAGGCACTATGGAAGCCAAAGGTTGATGTCGACATGTTTTCCCCAATTGCTTGTCCACATTATTTCTCTCACTGGACAAGGAAGCCACAGGTTTGGCGAGACCGGCTTGCCAGAGAGCTTCCTGGATCTACCTGTCTCTATCTCCCCCTAGCACTGGGCTTACAGGTGCACACAGGCTTTTTTTTTTTTTTAATGTGGGTGCTGGTGGATCAGAACTTCCGATCTCAGGCCCTCATGTTTGAACTTTACCCACTGAGCCCTCTCCTTATGAGCCTAGATACCCACCGAATCATCTCCCTGTTGTTCCAGTTCCCACACACGTTTCTTAAATGTTTAAATGAAAGGTGGTTGCTCAGAATGCTGTTCAATTTTGTAACCATTTTAAGAATGAGAAAACTGAGTGTTGTTTTGAGTAACTTGTAGCTTTGGCAGGAATTTGAGTTCAGGTAACTGAATCCCAAGTAGAGGTCTTTGCTTACCCACACATTTCCCCTATAAATGTCGTTTTTACTCTGTCACAAAGCAATAACTTTTTAGTAGGAAAGTGGGAAGATTCATTTTTACTACCTGTGTAGCGGTGACAAATGGCCTTGGTGCTAATGACTCCCAAGATATGGTGCTTCCAATCTCTAATTGAAAAATTTACATTTATTATTTATAAAACCCAGGTGTTGAATACAGCGATTTTTGCAGGAAGAAACAATATCTAATCTCGCTTGCCATATAAAGTGGATATTTTCCATATAGATTTCCAGCCTACTGAACACTTTATTTACTCTAGCAGGATTATTTTCAATGAGCAGCCCATCTTTTTATAGCATTATGCTCTTCTTATTCTTTGAGTTTCACTTGTTCTGCAATATATATTGCCCACATTTCCCTTGCTATTGTGTTATATGGAGGAAAAAAACTCTCTTTCATATAATAAGATGACAAAATGCATTTGAGAAGTTTTCATTGCGTGTTAATTCATACATGAGATTATATGCTGATTTGCATAAGGGCACCCAAGGTAGGTGATGTAGCAGATTAACCAAAGTAAGATAAAGCCATGTTCCCATGTTTTATACACACAGATGCACATAAGGCTGCCGACCGTGCACATGGAGATGGTGCCAAAATGCTTCCAGTAACTGAGGGTAGAGATCGTCCTTCCTGCTCTGGACATCTGGACATCACAGGCCACCACTGTGGGAGACTCCTTCAGTGCCCAGGAGCAGCCACTGTCTCTAACACTCATTAGTACACCTTAAAGACTTGACACCTATTTCCCTGCTGGGGTGAGGACGCGTTTTAAAATCACTGGCATTTTATGCCTTACTCCAGCATATAAAGAGATGTCTATATGACACTGGATGGAGCAGCAACTAAGAAGCAATAGGTTTGGATAGCACAAGGCTTTGTTAGCTCATGTGGTTCTTCTGTCTTCTCAATGCCCTCCATTATCTAAGGCTTTCTTATCCTAATACATCGGTGCATTTAGAATACATGTAGCTTGTCTCAAATTGAAGGCCTCACTGGTGGGTTAAAGGACTCTGGTTAATCAATAATATATATATGCAAATATAATTCCAAGTTAGAGACATAAAAATTAATTACATGGAGTGGTAAAATCATAATGGCAGTATACGTAGCGATTTGGAAACAGAGGCAGAAATATCCAACTGCTTGGGGAATCTCTCAACCAAATGTTCTCTGAGCATCTCTGTCTCCATATGTTTGAAATACGTACATTCCTGCACACAGCCTTTCCTATGGCCATGCACTTCCATGCCCCTTCCGTGTCAGTCTCAGTCCCCAGCACCCACACGTCCTACCTCTGCCCCAAGGATGCGCCTCTTCCACTCTTTTCATTCATGGAATACATAGCTTTGCTTTGCTGTATTCGACTTCTTTCATCAAAATAGTTTCCATTCCTTCTGGTTGTACAATGTGTCAGCCCTTTGATCCTTTGTATAAGCTGGACTATATTTCATAGTGTAGGCGAATATATCAAAGTTCTTTACTCTTCAGTTGAAAGAAATCTAAACTGTTTTCATTTTCTCACTGATATGAATAATTGCATTTTGAACATACCAGTTTGTGTATGAATGTACATTTTCAGCTCATTGTTGTATCCATGAAGAGTGGAATTGCTACATCATGGGTAATTGTGTGTAAATTTTGTTGTTTCTCAAAGAACTATTACTTTACATTTCTACCAAGAATTCAGGAAGGCTCCAATATTTTCGCAAATTTGACAACCATTTTCTATTTTCTACTTTTTTAAAATTACAGCCATTAGATGTGAACTGTTATCTCATTATGGTTTTGATCAGCAATTTCCTAATGATGTTGATATCTTATTATAACCTAGTTATATATTTTCCTTAGAGAGATGGCTATTCAAATGATTCACTCATGTTTAAAATGTTTAAGTTCATTAGAAGCTTTTATTTTATGTAACAGTTTTATACTTAGAAAAAAGCAGCTAAAATTGATAGTTCTTACAAAAAATATCCAGCCTTGCTTTGCATACAGTAATACTTAATATAATATATTGGAATAATACATTTAAAACTAATTTTGATATATTAAGTGGGTCTTAGTATGAACTTAAATCCACAATTACTCAGATTTTCTTATGTTTTTGTCTCTTCCAAGTTTCATATACCATTTATTCATTTTTTGTATGTTTTTGTCAGTTCCTCTCGAATATGAAATTCTTAGAAATATTTTTTGTGTGTATGAGTGTGTATATGGAAGCATGTGTATGTATGTGTGTGTATGTATAACTGTATGCATATGTGTATATTTGTGTGTATGTGTGTATGTGTGTGTATGTGTAACTATGCATATGTATGATTTGTATGTATGTGTGTATGATGTATGTGTATAAATCTATGTGTATGCTTATGTATGTGCATGTATGTACGATGTATATATGTACAAATCCATGTGTGTACATGTGTGTTTATGTGTGTATGTATATATGTGTATGTGTGTGTGCATGGTGTATGTATATGTGTAAATGTACATTGTGTATGTTTGTGCATGTGTATATGCGTGTATGTATGTATATATATATATAGTGTGTGTGTGTGTGTGTGTGTGTGTGTGTGTGTGTGCGTGCGTGTGTTGGCCTGTGGAGGAACACTGGATTTCTCAATAGCAAGCTGCCATTATTCTGGAGTTTCACAAGTTGCCCAGGGTTAGATGGGGACAAGAAGCTTTGGAGAAGGAGAACAAGGAGATCAGTGACACTTGCTGTGCACTTTGTTTAGACCCTGGACACAGGCACAGCCTAAAGTCTCCTGGGAGAGCTCTACACTGTTTCTCCTTCCCATGATGCCCAAAGTCAACCCTGTTTCTCCTTCCCTCGATGCCATCCCTAGAAGGATGGCACTGTGTGCATCACAGGTGTGAGCAATGCAGAGCCATGATCGCCTCCTTGAGTTTGATTGACTCCTGTATCAGGTGTTGATGTCTTCTCTCTGTTCACTCCTTTGACATGTTAGAGAGGTTTCTTGAGATATTTGTGGCTTGGTGTCCACGGAATACTGGTTTAGTATAATGAGGTAAAAACTCTTCCTTCTATAATGTTTGGTAGACTCTTTTTATTTTTAAAAAAAGATGTCTGTTATTAATATTTTAAATGTATGTGCATTGGGAAATAAGTGCTGGTGAGAGCAGGTACTCATGGAAGCCAGGCGTGTCCGATCCCCAAAGCTGGAGTCGGAGGCAGTGAGTTAGGAGCTGCTCAGTATGAGCACTGGGACCTGACCTTTGTGGGTGCTGGGAAATTGACTCCTCCACCAGAGCAGTATCTGCTCTGACTAGTTTCCCTAAAGAAGTCCACGAAGGGCTTTTTTTAAATGTTCCTAAATGTTTAACAGAAATTATTAACAAGCTCAACATGCCCAGCACTTCTCTGGATGTCAGTCTTTAAAATAATAAATCCAAACTTCTTATCTATTTTAAAGGCATCCACATTCTTTATTTCTTCCTATACAATCTCTTATGACACTCTGTCTTCCTTGGAACTTGTCTGTTTCATGTTCATTGTCTGGTCTGTGGTCCCTCACACAGTGAGACTCTGTCTAAACACAATAAAATGAAACATTTGTTTTCTTGGTTTTTTAAATATCAAAACAACCTTGCTGACCAAACATATTGAAAGATCAGAACAAATTTGTTGATTTTTCAATATTTTCTAATTCTCTGTGTTAATTACACTGTCCTTTAAAAGAGCTTTTTTGACTTTTTGTTTGCTCTTCCTGTGTTTGTCTATCTTCTGATTTATAAAGGATGAATGTAAGCTGGGGCCTGGAGAGTCATCGTCTGTTGTTGGTGCTTGCAGCCCGAGTTTCCCTTTGCTTAATGTGATTGCTGAATTTTCTGTTTACTCATCACAAGTGTTTTCCAATTTCAATTGTAGGAAGACTGAGCACTTCAATAACTACTTTTGGGAAAACTGAATGTCCACAGCAGAAAAATATAGTTTGACTCAGACAAATCAACTCAAAATTTACTAAATATTTAAGCATATGTTGTGACATCTTTAAGTCATGGTAATTATTTAAGAATACTTTATCTAATTTTCTGACATGAATATACTTTGACAACCTTTTTCTTTATTGATCCCTCATTTTAATTTACCATGATTATAAAATACATTTCAATCTTTCAATGTGTGGTTTCAACTTTTGAAAATTCATTGAGATTTGTTTTATGCATAGCATTGCCTCTCCTGAAAATTCCACATATACATGGGAAGAATGTGACTAGATCCAGCTGGGCCATCCTGCTGTTAAAATCTCTTAATCCTCGATTCCCTATCTAGTTGTTTCATGTGTTAAGTGAGGGACTGAAGACTAGGGGAACTATCTAAGGAAATGACTGAGTAGCAATAGTCCCCAGGCTGAAATCTGAACTTTGTTGACAAAAAAAAAAAAGTGTGACTTAGCATTCATTCTCTCTAAAAGGGACACACCCAAACTCACTGACTCAATTTCACAGGCTGCCATAGGATAGGGCTGGCCAACAACTTCTGAGATCCACATTCTGTCCACCAGAGACAGGACTGTGTATCCCTGACAAAAACCTGTTCTGTTCCTATTCTGGTCATCCCTTAGTGCCCTCTGAGTCGGGGCAAATGTTTAGAAGACACAGGTCCAGTGTCATGCTAGAAGAAGATGGACTTTGAGGCAAGGCCAATAGATTGTCAATATGGAGAAGACAGCCTCCTTGGCTGCTTGCCCTGCATCTGGATCCTTTTGCGCATCTGTAACCTTGAACACATAATGCCATGACTCAGTGTCTGACAAGTTAGGGCTGCCTTGGATAGCTGGATGAATAAGTTCTTGTTTCTTCCCTGGCACAGCTCTAACTGTCCAATGTGACCTTCAATGACAGAAGCTGTCATTGTGTCCTTTGTTGGATGAATTAATTACTCAGATTCAGCTAGGATACCACTCAATATTTTGTTTCCTAAATTCTAGGTATGAAAGTTCCTTCAAACAACTTGTACATAGTAGAGATTGAAAGATTAGAAAATAATATGTTGATGACATCATATAACATTAAGTATTAGAAAATTTCTACGATCCTCATTCTTGCGATCAGCCTCATTTGTGCCTGATGTCTCTCAGGTTTTTATTTGTGTGTGTGTCTTCTACTAATCTTTTCATGTTTCTCTTCTCCTTAGTCATGATCAAACCTGGCTAGCTTTCTCTGTGTCGTGAGGTGGTCCAAACCTTCATTCCTCAAGTCTGTTTGAATTGCTGTAGTTCTCCATGAGCTGTCACTATTGGATGTGGTTGTGCCAAATACCATCAGTGAGAAATGTTCCAGATGTGAGACACAGTCTCTGCTGCCCTTCTCCATGCAGCAGCCATGGGCTTTTCCCTTGGTCATCAGGGTTGTTCCCTCTAGGCAGCACAGTTGCTTCATCTCATGTCTTGGTTCAGACAGCAGTTTTATGTTGTGGTTTTGTGAGCAGTTGTTGTCTGTCTGTAGCACCACTGGTCCTTGAGAAATGTGGCCTCTGAACAACTGAGAGCTCAATTCCTCAGACCTGAAAGCAGAGTATCTTTCAGCTTGTCGGCAGGATAGCTTTTGGGGGAAATATATAAACCTCTTACAAACTTGATTTTTAGACTCAAATATTCTGGTTGTGAGGTAGAATGCCGGATATAGTGATCTTTGAACACACACACACAACAATATAATCAACAATATGATGTCCAGTTATTTCATCCTCTGAAGCATCATGTACTTTGGGTACTGCATTTACAATGGGGCCATAACTAGGTCTCTGGGAAGCCGTCTCTTGTTCATCTGGGCTTTGGCTGTCAAGTGTTGGCATATGGGATGCCACTGAATAGTCTTGCAAGACCCGTTGCTCTACTTATGGTTGTGAAGGGAGTTCCTGAATCCAAGCATTGTTATGCATAATACAGAACCACAGAAATGCATTCTGTGGATCAATGAATGGAGATGGCAAAGCAAATCAGTATCAAGTATGTCTTTTCTGACAATGGCAATTGCACAACTAGGTGTATGTATGTTTTTATAAATACAGAGATGAATATCTTACTTGTATCTTTTAATAGTAGGCATGTGTGGTGGATATGACAAGCTTAGTTATTCTTCATTGTGTACTGGCTCTGTACTTTATAATTTGGGAATGAGCAGTTTTTTAAAATCCTAATAACAGATGAGAAATATGTGGAACATTCTGCAGTCTAAAAAAACAGACAATATCAAGGTCAATTTACAAAAATAAGTTAATGTAGCCTGTACAAAACCAGCCTTTCTCTTTGAAACTAATTATCTAAATAAACCCAGTAATGAGGTAGAAAAATATTAGACTTATTCCATTAATCTGCATCTGTGTGAATCATGTAAAAAAATGAAACATTATTTATATTGAGTAATGGGTTCATTAAGTTTGAAACCTATTAACTGCTAAACCAGAGAAGAAAGGAAGCACACACCTCACCAGTGGGACTGGCTTTTCCTTGATGCTGCCAGTGGGCTCTGGGAGCACAGCGAGCTGGGCCTATGGAAATGACATCTGATTCTACTACACCAGAGGGCAAGGATCCTTGAAAACCAAAGAGCCACTAGCAGAGCCATCGCAGGCACATGCTTGTCTTATTTCATGGATTCTCAAGACAGGACATCCTTTTGCTACAACTAGGTCACAGGTCACAGAATACTGGACTAAGAATATTTTGGAGGGTAGAACCATCCAGGCTTCGCATGGGAAGCAGTATGACTCTAGTTGAAAGTGGGGTAGAAGGAGGAAGAAGACAATCGAAGGAGAGCAAGAAAAAGACATTCTCAGCATGGAGACTTAATTATTTAAATTTAAGAATTTTTAATCTTTGAAATTAAAATATAATTACATTATTTCTTCCTTTCCCTTCCCTCCCTCCAGACACTCCCATGTATCTACCTTGCTCTCTCTCACATTTGTGTCCTTTAGCCTTTGGACTCTTTCTTTAATTGTTACAGACACACACACACAAACACACAGCGAGTGTGCATGCACATATATGTATAAGTGTCTGCGTGTGTATGTATGTATCATGACTCTTTTATGAGATAATAGGACTACTTTCTCTATGCAAGTCTGCCCTGAAGTGGCAGATGTGTGGCATCCCTGGAGTCCCTGAGGCAACCTCAGATTTGGGTATAAAAGTCCCCAAACACTGAAAACCATCCTCGTCTCCTGGGAGTGAACCTTGGCTTCCTTTTCAAGGGTTAGGTGTGAAGTATTGGACCCATAAACTACATCTCTGGCACCAAAGCCACCACTGCACTCAGCAGGCCAGGATCGCACAATAACTCACCCCCACCCCCAACACACACACAAGTGTGCATACAGAACATAAAAGTGGGGCGCAGATACCAGGAGAAGGCTGTGAGCTTCAGGAATGGGCCAGAGAGGACAACCACGGAGCATGGTCACAATTCATCAAATATGTGATGAAATCATGAAAACTGAGGAATAGTAATTATTAAAAGCAGAAGAGAAGCGCATGTCCACACTCCTGTGGCTGGGTACTTGGTGCCACAGATATCCTCAGATGAGTTTAGCTCTGGCTAGTCAGTCCTTCCTTGAATCTTTGGCGCTATCTGTGGGAATTTCTTCCAGAGCCAGAAAGAAACGCCTGGCTTCTCGGACGTAACTAATTTGACTGACCACCACTGCTCTGCTCTGTCCACTGATGTTTGATGTTGTATTTACAGTGTTTTTCTTTACCCTGGGTCTGCAGGCTGTCTGAAGGGCTGGGGCACTGAACGGCCGTGTTACCAGTGCTGCTGTTTTGTTGCTGCTTGAGCTACCACATTTTTTCAAGCAACTGGCTTGACTCAAACCCTCCAGTGCAAACGCTGTGCCGGTGTCGTTAATGCGCTGCTCATCTCGTTCCAGGGTTGAGGGTAATTTGTATACTAAAGCTTCATTCAAGGTCCGTGAACTCACAGTTCATAGTCCTCAGACGTGCTGTGATAAACACTTCTAGGGCAGCTTGAAGACAACGAGGCCCTTAGGAAAGAACACGCACATAAAGAGCGGGTCCTCCGGGTTCACAGTGAGCCACGATTCTCTTCTACAGTTCGCCTCTCCCGCTTTCACGTCAACAGTGTGTGTGATTCCACCGTGAGCGTGAAACACAAATGAGATAGTGTGCACGGGGGGTAAAAGGAGGCTTCTGTAAAGAAAATATATTTTAAGCACTATGCTAGGCCCTGAGAATATGCCTGGGAGCATCCTAGCCTGGTCATCGTAAGAACAGACAATAGACAATGTGTTTGATAATTGTGACTTTCAAGGCCAAGATGCTGGCTTGTTTGGTTCCTGGTGAGGGATCTTTTCCTTTGATTGCAGACTGTGATGCACAGATGTCCTGACGTTATTGTCACACAATGGGAACAGTGGGCTCTGGTGTCTCCTTCTGTTTGGTTTGTATAAGGGCAAAAAGACTGTTCCTTGTAACCTTTTAGAATCCAAATTATTTCCCAATGTCTTCTGCTCCAAACACCATCGTCGCTCTGGGGACTAGGGCTTCAACATATTCATTTTATGACACAGTTCAGTTTGCGCTATCTAGGCTTCCTTACTGGATTGATGTAGGAGGGTCATCTGTCTATGTGTTACTTTCATTGGTTAATAAA
>LOEQ01001032.1:29718-48610 GCA_001685075.1 Bramus lutescens | reverse complement strand
CAGTTTCTTTATTAACCAATGAAAGTAACACATAGACAGATGACCCTCCTACATCAGTCCAGGGAATCTAACTCAAGTATTGGGCTTGGTAGCAGGTGCCCTTGGCCACTGAGCCAGCTCACCAACCCATTGAAATAAAACAAGAGAATAAGAGGATGTGGGAGGTTTTTTTCATCTTGTTCCACATTTTGGTCTCATTTTCTACCCCTGAGCATGGCTTCACTGACTTCATGTCTCCTCCTCCAAGCCCATACATACTTCTATGCTGGAGACTGTGAAATATTCTGTAACCTCTACTATGGGTGGGCAGAGTTCACTCCCCTCCCTCCTTCTTAAAAACTGTATTTTTTATTTTTTTAATAGGTGCCTGTGGCTGAATTTTAACTCTCTACGTAGTTGAGGATGACCTCCAATTTCTGATTCTTCTGTTTCTTCCTTCTGAGTGCAGGCACATGCCACCATGGCAGCTTTACTCGTTGCTCGGGGCGAGGGGAGGGAGACGCGGGTTCACCTGCTTTGACTAGTCCTTTAGTCCTTTCTGCCTGTGCTTCCTTCCCTCCCCGGTGCTCCGTCTGCTTCCTTAAAGGCGCTGCACTTGTTTGTGGTATATCTGTTGGATGGTAGAGTTCCTCTCTGGGAGCACTTTAAACTCATTCCTCTACCACTTTTCTTTATAAGAATGTACTTGTCTTCTTGGCACAGATGATGTAAACTCAATTGGAACCTCCCTTGGTACGTTTATTGGGCTTATTAGACATATTCTGGTTGAGAGCTGTCTCTATAGTGAGACGTTGCACAGCCTCTCTCGGAAGTGGTTTGTCAAAGTTCTAATCATCAACGAGTGTCAGTCAGGTCTAGCACACTGGATGAAAGTTGGAAGAGAGAGCAGATAAATAATACGTGGGAACAAATGAGAGGTAAGCCAACAAGAGGAACAAAAGTCATTGGTCCTCAGCTGGCCAGGCGTCAGAAGCAGGCAGAGGAGAGGAAATACTCTGTGGCAGGAGACAAGGGATTGACATGAAGCAGGGTTGCAGGTGGGCCACCCACCCAAAGGTGTCCCGTGGGATGTTTAGGGCTATGTATCTGACTCTCTCCTGTTGATTCTAATTGGAAATAGGAATGAAAACTAAAGAATCTTTGGTTTTTTTTTTTTTGTCAAGTTCTGGTCCTTTACCCCCAGCTGTGGCAGATCTGACACCCCAGGTTCTTTTCTAAGGTCCTTGGTTTGGCTTTTTACTTTCCAAGAGCACACTAACTTCGAGACTTGCCTCTGAGGATTTGTCGACGTCAGGCTGAGTGTTCAAGACTGTAGGTCAGGTGTCTTGTTCTGTCTGTGGCCTCATCACTATCCACTCAGACGTTCAATGTCTTAATAACTGCTTTCTAAAAATGTAATTGTGCCCTCTGCTTTTCAATTAAGCCTGAGCTATGGGTCATGGGGATTTTTCTGCCCCTCCAGTGTTCCCAGATGTAGAGGTGATTCACAGAACATCAATCATAGCCTGGGGTTCTTTAAAGCTTGCTTCACACTGCAGCATTTCAAGGAAGATGTGGGTTTTCAGCTTAGATTGCATTTAATTTTAAATTAAATGAGGTAGCATGTTTGGTGTCACACAGATAAGTCTGTGAAATGTCAAACTTAAATGTATTTCTGCTCTGTGAAATATTCAATAAGTTGGAGAAAAAAAGTATGAGTCATTCAATTTAAAAATAGGTTTTGCTATGTGGAAGCTCTGGTATTTTGCAACGAATACATTTATTTCCTATATGATAAATGGAATTAACACAAAAGATCGACTCGGGCCCCCCACCAGCTGTGGAAATGCAAGGCATCCAGGGTGAGCAGCAAATGGGCTTAGTTGCATCAGATGGAAGATATGGAGACGTGGTATTCCAGTCGCAGTGGTCATATGGAAGCTGACGCATACTTGAAATCATATTTCTGTGTCCCCAAAGAAAAATGACTTATGTCATCTCTCTGTCTGTAGCTGGCACTAATGTGCACACTGTGCAGAACCTCGTGGGAGGGTACGAGGCATAGAAAGTATTTGCTCTTCTCTACAATTGAATCTGAACCCCTCAGAGGCAGAAACAAGTTGTGTGTTGCTTGTGGTTTTAATATCAACCATCCCTACTCACATCCTCCCCCTGAAGAGAAGGAAAGAATTACTTCTGATTCGTGGAGAGTGCTACAAATGTTCGCCAAATAAATGGAGGCAGAAATGGGGAGATGAGTGATTGAATAGTTTCATTCCTTTCCTTGGGTTTTCAAAGTATTAAATACAGCATTTTATATTCCAAAGCTATTTTATTCTCAACATGTTTGGAACACAATCACACTTTATTTTCTAGATATCTTTCTCATATGAAATTCAAAGAATGGTATTGCTGAAATACACTATTGAAAATGAAGTTCCTCATGAGGACTTGTTGGGGGCTTTGGGACTGAATAATTTATCAGTGTGCATCCAACAAGAAAAATACGTTGTGTGTTTTAAAGCAGACAGTCTTAAACAGAGAAAAATCTCAACAGTGTTGGTTACACACATGGCAGGAAAAGTCACAATTAAAATAAGCTGTTGCTTATAGGACTACAGCAGGGAAATGCTGTCCTTTAGACTGAGGGTCAAAGGTAAAAGGCAGCCCTCAGTAGCAGGAGAAAGCACAGAATTCCATTTGGCTGCTGAACTCCATCTAAGAGTAAGGGAAGAAAAGAAATTCCCGGGCTTCCTGTTTTTATCTAGATCTTCCTTTTCCCATCAAGCTTCCTTCTAGCTCCATCTCTCAAGGCAAAGCTGTGATGGAGAGAAAGGGAAGGATGAGGGGTATAGATCAATAAGTTCAGCCCAGGCAAAGGGATGTTGCTGAATAAATTGGAACCCAGGCATAGTCTGGAAACCAAGATACTAGATATTGTGAGGAAAACCACTGAAGTAGAGTTTTCTTGACCATCTGACATTCAAGAAAGACGAAGCCTAATTCCTTTCCAAAAACCACAGAAATCTAAAATACTCTTCACAAATCTAACTTCAAACCAAGTCTATATTTTCTTGTTTTCACTCTCAAAATATTATCTTTGTGAAGTCAGTTTTCTTTGCGTGTCCTCTAAGGAAGGCTTTCCTCACTGCTATGGCACCTTTCCAGATCCAAGATCCTATTTGCTGAAGCCGATAGAAGATACTTAGCCAGCAACACTCGACTTGCCTTCCATTGCAAAGGATGCCTCACAATGGCCACGATTTTCTTCTAGCTTCCCCCACACTGATGATCTGCCTATACCTTATCTCCTCGTTTACAGGGATCTCATCTTCCCCACCCAGATACTATTTATTTCCTTTCTTCTGAAACTGGTCCAGGCTCCCAAAATGCTGATGTGGAAAATTCACTAAGCCCACCTTTTTAAGGTCATTTCCTAAAATCAGCATCTACCTCAGGCATTTTAAACAAGTCAGAAAATACTCTCATTACAAGACTTTGTAACAGCAGAAATGCTCTATATTTAGCACCTAATTATTAGTAATCATGTTTCCATACAGGATTTAGAACAGTGATTACTGATAATGAGATATAGTTTTAGTAATTTAAACTGATTGTCTTAGAATATATTTAAGGAAATGTTCTGTATGAGTTTATAATAACTGTTTTCTTTTAAAAAGAAAAGGTGTTCTTTTATGAATTAGGAAGCATGGACTTAAATTCAGAACAAAGTCAATATTTGAAAGAAAGTTTACAAGTTGTCAGTGGTACCAAAAAAGATGAAAACAGATGGGAAGGTCAGAGTGTTAAGTGGAAGTGAAGACGATGTTGGTCTCACATCAGACTTCAAAGCAATACTGGATGGGAAAAAGCAGAGGAGGAAGAGCGGGCATAAAAGGAGGATGAGCTGCCAGCAAGCGGTCAAAGGAGAGTGCGGGTCTTGTCAAAGGCCAAACAAAGCCACACTTCCACCATTCTAACAAGCTATTTAGAAACTGTAATCTTGAACAGGGAAAGATCCATTAATAAACCCTTAGCCACCACTGACCTTGGCAAATGCAGTTTCAAGAATGTGACAAAATCAAAATTATTTCAAGGAAGTAAGAAAAGGTACCATTTGATCAATGAATGGGATGAAAAATGAGTGGAGACATGGTCTTTGTGGAGGCTTGATTACAGAAATTTGAAGCAAGGGAAAGTGTAGCAATCATTCAACCGCATGAGGAAGAGAAATGCAGAGAAAACTTGGGATGGACGCTCTTACAGTTGATGGCAGATTGAATTTGCTTTGCACAAAGTAAAGGCGTCAGGAAACAGGAGACCCAAGAGGAAGAAGTCACACTTAGTAAAGCTAGGTTTGGTAAAGTCAGAAGACTGAAGAGATTTAAGGACGTATGGTGTTCTCTTTCCTGGGGCCCGGAGATGCTCAATAGTTCAACTTCTATTAGATGGTTGTCCCCGTCTTTACATGGATCTGCAGGAGACGGGAAGGAAATGCGTACAAAGCAAATGCTCAGTTGGTAATTTTCACTTTTGATTCAGGATTCTGAGATGTCATGTTTAGGACATTGTGAAAGCACTATATAAGATATATATACATATGTGTACATGCACACAAACACACACAAATGTATGTACATATATTAAATGAAATTATGCAACTTGGGCAGACAACACCCTCCACAAGAACCATATACAAGAGAAACCCAGATACCAAGAATGGGAAAAAAAAATTCTACTGTTAAGTGGTTGGTCAGGGTAATCCAAATGATCCCTACGCAATAAAAGTTATTGTTGTTACCTCTGAATGCCTCTCAGAGGTCGAAGATAAGCCCCTATTGCTGGACACACAGTATAGCTAGGGCACAGAATTTAGGGCTCAGATTACTTAAGCTGGATTTACCCTGAACGTCTCTTTCCTACAGTCTAGTTTCCAGTGTTCCAGAAAGTATTACACAAGCCACCAAGGGATGGAAACAATTAACAGTTCTAGCCAGCTAGAGCATCCATGAACCACAACAATGGCAACAGGTACATAAAGATGCCATAGTGTCATTCATTAATGCTTAATAGCTGCTTAAGGGAACTTAAGGCCCACTCACCAGGAGAGAAACCATGCCTGGTACTAGAAACCCACACAATCTCCCAGATCTAGGGAGGTCATGCATCTTGGAAGAGCATCTACTGTCCCTTTGCTGAACCAGCGCAATTCTTTAACAACATCCTAAATTTTCTCCTTATGTGCACAGATAAGTATAGCTACCATCCTTCATAGGAAAAAAATCTTTGCTCTACAGTAAATGGATCTATCATGGAAAACCACAACTGGACACAATGCAAAGATCAATGGATTGTGGGTAGCCCAGTCCTAGTGGATACGTCTGCATCACAGTTCCTATATCTATAGCTCAGGGACCATTGAAGAACAGAGAGCAGACAGATTGTAAAAGCCAGAATCCCAAGGAGTCTGCTGCGTGACTGCCTCTTTCACTAACGGCTGTCTAAGCATGACCTGAACAATGACGATATGAAAGGAGATGCTAATGTGGCCAGGGAAATATCTCACAGGTCCCCATCGCTAGATGAAGAATAAGGCATCTGGTGACTGGTGAGAGAGGCATGATTCCCCTCCCTTAGGAATGAGCCGCTGATTGGTTATCCAGTACAGAGTGGTCAGCTCTGAAACCATCAACACGAGTAAAGCCAGCTCAGTGACTCATACCCACACGGAACAGCCGTGACCAAAGCAGGGATGCTCTCAGTTTGTGAGTGGTAGAGGCATGGGAGGACTTGGAAGGACAGAGCCTGGGAAGGGATGGAGGGAGGAAAGAGAAGCAGGACTAATGGAGTCATAGTTTAATTTAAAATGCAAAAAATACGTGAAATAGTTTTAAGAAAACCGAAACAATAGTTGCAGTTGACCAGGACAGAATCCAAGGAACAGCTTGTCAGGATTCCTGTGCAGAGGAGGAGCCCAGAAACAGGACCTAAAGAAGACTTGCCAGGAAAGGCCTCTCAAGAGAAGATTCCAGAAGAATTCACCAGGTGGATCCTACAGGTTTAATCTGGACAGCTCTCCTCGGGGCACCATCGTGATTCACAGGCATGTCTTCAAGCCCATCATCCTTGCTCAGTGTCTCAGGACACATAGATTCCATCCAAGCAAGCACAGAGGGAGAGACTGAAGTAGGGATGGGGTGGGAACTGTAGGCAGCAGGGGTTTACGTGTTCAGAACTTACAGTTAGACATGGCTGACTAGACATGCATTTGTTGCAGAGAGGCAATCCCTGTACTAGTTTTCATTGGCTCGGCACTTATTAAATATTTTATGTATCTCAAGCCCTTTTATTTAATTTCCCTGTCTGAATGTGTCTCCAACTTTTTATGGGATAGGATCTATGGGTAGTAAGCATTGTCCTTTAAATGGATATAGGTTTGTGGTCAAGGTCAGGTGAACCCAGCCCTAAAGCAAACATGAGTGGAGATCCCTTTGGGCATCCCAATTCTTTTATCCCTGGATTTAAGTTTCATTAGAAAGATCCCTGGACTCTCTACCCCTCCTACACAGGAAGGCTACATGAGAACTCTGGGAATAGACTGGGTGTACTCAGCTATAATCTGCTCCCATCTGGAGACTACGCCAAGCAGAGGGTGATTGTGTGTAGGACCACACCCTTGATCTGGGTGGGAGTGGACGGACCATCACCTCCTCACTCCTCACTGAGACTTTCTTCTCATTCCAGCCCCTGTTCTCCAGTTAGTCCTTCTCGAAAACATGGTTGGTCCTCCAAGGAGGAATCTGCCCAGTTTCCTCTGAGCTCAAGCAGAGCTTCTAGAGAGGCAAGGTGTGAACTGACCCTGTGAGACCTAGAGCCTTGGACTCTCTCCACCACCCCACTGCCTACGCAGTAGTGAGAACACATTCTGGGCCATGTTCACTTTCTGGCTGTGAAGTCTTCATTCCGAAAGTGGTGCTGACACAGATGATGATGCTACTACTCCAGGAGCCAGCACTTCGGACATCTCGGACTTAGGTGAACACGGAAGAGCATATGGGCTCAGGACAGACACTGGACAGGATCCACCATGCTAATGCTGGTGCTGGTCTCAAAGGCAGTAGCCTCCATCCATGTCTGTTCTTTTTTCATGTGCCTGTGCCCTTAACTTGCTTTTAGAACAGTAGAGGCACTTTGTAGAACATCTTCATTATTTAACCCTGGAAATGCTGTCATACCAAGATATCATCGACCAATATTTACTCAGGGAAGATTTTCTTCTGTTTGATTTCCATTGTTCTCTTCTTGTGTGACCTTTAACACTGTAATTTTCTTTTTCTGCAATCTTCATCACTGAGCAGTGGGTGAAAGGAAACTGGATTCAATTTGTTTTATTCTGAATTTATCTTGTATCAGGAAGTTGGTGTTAAAGATCAACATTTTATTTTTATTAGAAACTACCAGGTGTCCTGAGAAAAAAATGGATTTGTATAAAAGAGAAATCCATAACCCAGCATCTATTGATAGATAGATCAACAGCTGGCTTTGTGTTTTCTTTAGAAATTAGGGCTGGCATAAGAACTGTGACAAGTTATTAGAACAAAGGCAGCTGTTTATTGTTTTCAGGTTTTATGTATTTTCTCTATATTTTGAGAATAGACAACACCTTATGAAAGATAAGGGGGTGCTTTTTTACTCCTTAGTCTTTGGATTGTGGTGAGGATGCCTTAATCATGGAAGAGTGAGATCTACCCCTAACTTTGCAGCTTTCTGTATGCAAAAGTGTATGCCCTTATGAAGCAGACCACTGTAGCTAGAGTAAAAGAAATCATTTTAGGTATTCCCTTAAAAGAGTATTTTAACTGTAATATAACAATACAATACATTGCATTTTGTAAGAGCCCTACATAGCCCACTATATCTTAAGGGAAAATATAGATAAGAGAGAAAAGCCAACTTCATATTTCTTAAGCAGTTATTTTTCTCAGAATGAGACTGCCATTTTTGTTAATGACTAATAATGAATGTTAATCATAAAGTAAATGAACAAAACCACAAACATAAACTATCAGAGAGCAAAAAAGCAATGATTCATTATGTATTCAAATATTCGATATTAATTATTTAGTGACTATATTTTTAATATATACAGTTGCATGCATTTACTTTGTATTATTTTATGTATAATAAATATTCAGACTATATGAACACAAGGGCTTCAAGTAAGTAGGACCAGCATAAAAACTACATCTGATTGGCTTTGCTGAGAGCAGGGCATGGGTGCGACTCTTTCCCCTAAGCTTCGAGTTCAGTTACTCATTTACCAGTTTTTCATATATATGTCTATTGACAAAGCTGAAGTGATGCTGCTGCATATGGGGAAACATGGCAAACGTCCTTAGCTTCTGTTCCTGAACACGGCTCTGATGAGATGGGGCTCATTCACTGTTCAGTTAATTCTAACTGGCAGTTCTTCTTCCTGCCATGAGTCACCTGCCAATATCCTGACTGATGCTATAAATAACTTCTCTGTTTTCATTATTTTTCAGTCCCCATACTGGTGGCTAATATAGGACGGTACTCACAGCCATCATAGACTCCAGCAACACAATGCTCCGACTACATAAGGACACACACTTAGAACATTAGTTTTAGATTCACCTTAAAGTACTCCACTTCCTCGATCGCCATCTTAGTGGCCCAACATTTCTTTCTCTAAACAATATTTGGTTTTTAGCATCCAGTCAGACCCCAAATTCTGGATTCTAATGAATTGTTTTAAAAATGAAAACTGTTTAAACAGAAACACTTCTTATTATAGCTAAGGGAGATGGTTTTTCACTGGATATAAAATATATTAAGAAACTATGGGAATTTTCATCGTTTGAATGTCGTTGACCAATGAAAAATACTCATAGTCAATGTAAGGTTTTCATTCTTTCTCTTTCCATCTTTCTCAATCCAGGGATGCGAGTATCAACATGAAAAAGGTCAGGGGGTAAAACTCTGTTGCGGGAGAAATGAAAACATTCTGGCTCCTGAGATGCTGGGGTCAGACTGAATGCATTCTGTAGTTTTCTTGGTCTCTCTTTGTTCTGGCTTGAGTCTAGACTATGAAGATCACAAATGAATATTGAATTCAGAAACAAGTCATGAATAATATTTTCATAGGGTCTACTATATGGGAATAACATTATTGACTTTTTGTTCCCAAAAGGAAAAGCAGCTTGATGCCCCATAATACCAGAAATGAGTTCCCTGAATCATCTCCAAGGCTCCCTCCCCTTCATCAGTCACCTGCTAGGACAAGAACAGAAGCAACCACTGCACAGCAGAAAGGACCAAGCAGAGGACAGGTCGGGGACGGAATGGTCTCATTCTGATGTTTAGGGCTGCACTGCAGTGCCATGCTCATGAAACTGAGTCGGGTAAAGATGCCCTCCCTCGAGATCCCATCTGCAGTTTCCTAGTGCTGAGCTGTGACTCGTGAATAAGGAATGGCTCAAAAGATTCAGTACTGAACACTTCCTTTGGCGGCTACAAAATTCCAAAGTTGGAACATTTCACAGGAAAGGCTGAACTTGAAGCTTCAAGTCTTCCCTGAGGTCCTTATCTGTGGAATGCTCAGTCTTTCTTCCTACCATGCATGTGGCCTTATCCCCCAAATGATGAATGCCATTTACATCTCTATGTCTTGTGAATGCCATTTACATCTCTATGTCTTGTGAATGCCATTTACATCTCTATGTCTTGTGAATGCCATTTACATCTCTACGTCTTGGAGAGTGAGAGACCTTTTTGAGGTTCGGCGCTGCCACTCTTGTTTCCTCCAAGAAATCTGGCAGAAGACAGCGCCCCCAGGGCTACCCTTCTGCTGCTCTACAGGAGCCCCCCAAAACCGTTTCTTCAGTGGAGAGCGAGAGCTTTACCCACTCTTTCTAGTCAGCCTTCCAAACAAACCCGGTTATGGGAGGTTTCCACAGGATGAATCAGAGGCAGCACACTCAAGGGCCCCTTAATGCTGACGTGTTGCTCTAGAGGCTTGAAGAGGCTTACGGAAGCAGGATTACGTATAGCCAACAGACTTCTCAGACATCCTGCTTTAACGTTCTTAACCTGGAGTGCTCAGCCTCATGGGTTTGAGAACGAGTGGGTCCTGGAAGGGCAAACCAGGAAGCAAAGACATGACGGGGATGTTTGGGACTGTTAGAGCCGAAATCCTCCACAGCTGAGGGCACTCTAGACTGAGAACCCAATGCTGAATGCACACGCTGCGGGGCAATGGAAAGAACAAAGCAAAACTGTTGTCAGAATCTCAGCTTCCATTTTGAAGACCTTCCGCACCATTTCCCCAGGCTTCCCGGGGAAGTATGAAATTCCAACAAGTAACATGCATGTGGACTCAGCCAAACCGTAGGCCCTGTATTTACCTAGGAAAGTACTGAGGGGGCTTTCTGTACCCCATCTTCATCATCCTGCTATACCTCAGGCTGAAGCACATACACACCAACACCTCCATTGCCCGTGCTCTGTGACCACACACTCACGCTCAGAAACGGGAGCTCACACATACCGACTCACTCAGGTATACTCTGGTCACAGCCTCACCACAGCCCAGGATCTCACAATCATGAGAGCACCTTTTCATACCTGTGCACTCGCACCATCTCTCACACACACATATGGACACACATGGGGGGGTGTCACACGTGGTCACACATTTACGCATTTCAGACATTCTACACAAAGTTTCACCCTTGTTCTCGTGATGAGGTACATACGCTCTCCCTGTTCTACTGTTCCTTCAGCCCTGAGTCTCACTCAGACCCAGTGGATGCCGGACCTACACTGTCAGAAGAAAACAGAGGGAAGCCAAGATTTCACCGCGTGCCTTATCACCATGAACACTGCAATTGGCTTCGTTCATTCTATCAAATCCACGACCAACATCTCACACCAAGCACCACAGATATGTTTGCTGGGACCCTGGGGAGTTAAATGCCATGTACAATTTAGTCTACTGTCAGTTTCTAGCTTTAAGTAATCTGTCCTTACAAGAAGTTCTGAGAATAAGGTGTCCCTCTCTTCAGGGATTTCTAGGAGGCCCCTACAAGCACCAGTCTTGAGTAAATAAATATTCACATCCTAAACTTAAGGAAAGGGATGCAGGCCCTGAGTACCAGGAAGGCCAGGGGATTCCCAGACATGCCTGCAGGACCCTACTCTGCCCCCAGCTGATTACTCCTAGACACAGTCTGGTTTTCTGCCTGTCACCCTCAAATCACCTTTGCCCTCAGGGGTCTCAGAGCCCGACCCAGATTCAGCCTGCAAGCACACTCACTCACTCCAGTTACCTGCAGGAAGCTGAGTTAATAAGGAGCATCACTCTGCCCTGAGTATGTCTTTGCCATAGTGATCTGGGCTTCTCAAAGCTGTGCTTGTGGAATCCTGACAACCCGATCGCTACCCAGTATGCAGATTACCAGGAAGCAGAGAATTTACCATAGGAAGTTGCTTGTCAATTAGTGACCACTGGTGAGCCCCATCACACATTCTGTCTAATGTATTCCTGTGTAGCATTATCACCTAAAGGGAGGCCTCTGCTGGGTTCATTCCATATTTTTTTCTCAAAATTGGACCAAGTTTTAAGTCTAAAGAGCCAGAATATGGCATCCATAGACATCTTTACCAGAGTAAAGAGGAAGCCTCGGCCTGATTACCTGAAACAGATGGGGACCTGTGCAGGTGTGCCATCAGTTTGTAGACCTAGCATATAATGAGTCGTTCCAGTCCCCTTAGTTAAGGGGTGGTTGATTACACAGCAAAAGACAACCAGACACTTAATAACTGACTGTGAGAGAGCATGTGACTAAGGATTAAGCAAGTCACTTTGAACTTGGTCCTATGAAAGTAACTGTCCACCAGACAGTTGTCATCCTTAGTAAATGTTCTTGGGTAAGTTCTTTGTCTTGGTAAAAACTAAGGGTTTGGTTCCAACTTCTTAAATCAAAGTTCAGTGCCATACAGTCTCCACATCTGTCTTATCAGGCTTTTTGAAGTCTCACCATTACATAAACTATCTATGCAGCCTGACAATAGCCCACTGAATACAGGCCCTAATTTTGAGTTTGTTCTCAGTGGTATCTTTTATATTCTGATGTCTTCAAAGTCCAGACTTATGGCAGGCAAGATGGTAACATGGGTAAAACACTTGTCTCACGGGTCTAGTCCCTGGACCAGAACCAATGTAGGCTGAAAGAGAGAGTGAACGCCACAAAGCTGTTCTCTGACCTCATGTGTGGGCCATAACATGTGCCCCCTCTGATGGTATTAACAACAGAGAACAAAATTGAAATAAAACTAATACCATCAAATTTTGCTTTGCATCTTTGCAAAACAAATCCTACTCCCTGACTGTTCTCAAAAGAGTGTCTTCGGTCAACGTCATATGAATCACACAAAGTATAAATGACGATGGTTTGAGAGCTCTGTTTAGAATCACAGTGTCACAGGGATGCATGAAAGTAGAGCTTAATAGCACAGGATTTTTGGTCTCCTAACTCATTTTCTGTACTATGGAAGTTATATAATTTTTAGTTTTTTTGGAGAAATTTAGTTATATCTTTCCCTCAAGAAATATTTCTGCTGATGTTTCTGTGGATCATAGCCCTTAAAATACACATAAGACTAATTCATGGTCTCATAATATAAACAATAGTCTATAAAATATCAGCTCTATATTCTAATTGGAAAAACACACATGAACACACACACACAAATAACTTGAAGAAAGATGCATAGTCGTTGAGGGGTAAGCTAATTTAGAGCCCTAGAATAATAAATAAACATTTAAATGAGTATCAAAAGCAAATGGGTTGGTAGTAGATTTCTCAGTGGTTAAAGACTGCCAGCCTGAATTCTGTCTCTGGAACACACATGATGGAAAGAGAAGCCTAGAAGTTGTCCTCTGACCTCCACACATGTGCTGTGGCATGCACACATATAACCCACTAAATTAACAAACTTGAAACAGTCAAAATGAAAAGTTAGGGCCAGCATATCAAATTTGATTTACTATAAATTATGTTTTCTGGAGTAAATAACAGAATATGAATGAAAATTAAAGTATCAAATTGAGAAGAAATAGTAAAAATATATATTGCTGATTACAGTATTCTAAAAATTAATATAGAAGAAAAAAATATTAAACAATTGACAAAGGATATGAAGCTGTTCATAAAAGATACAGAAAAGTCACTAAATAATGCCAATGCCATAGCCCTCATCAGATGTCAAGGAAATGAAAATGTATAGACTGAGGGTCATGTTCTTAAAATGAAATAAATTTGAAAGTCCAGTGAATGACCACATCACACTGCCCCTGCCCAGGCAATGCTGTGTAATGTAGCAAACTTAGATAACACTTAATTGCTGAGTGTTTCCCATGATGAGGATGTCTGGTGGCATACAAAGATTCTAGCACACCTTCTCTTTTTATTACTTGACTTTTTATAAGCTGTGCGATTATTGTAAATTTTATTACTTTAGGCAATGAAAATAAAACGGGTTCTTTTGATACAGATAACCAGCTTCTACTGGGTCGTAAACCACAGAGACAGAAGCAGAATTTGCCTCCAGTTGATCTGTCACTGAAGCATGGGCTCTTGATGGCCATTAATCAGTCTATGTTTCTGTGTATTTGACAGTTCAATGGTACCCGGGCTTTGCTGCATTCGGAACCGAAAATGCCCTCATGTCTGCTGTTTGGCAGTCATGGTCCAGAGACACTCTGGGACACCCTGAGGTAGGGACTCCACCTCACTTGCTCCTGTAGCTGTGAGAGATCACAAGGGCGCAAACATACCCAACATTGTCTCCATCCCGGGAAGCAGAGATGGGAAAAGAACAGGCAGGAGAGGCTCAGTTCTTTACACTTGCCAGACAGAGGAGAGCCTGGACTTTTAGAGTCAACAGGCCTGGAAGGAGCCAAGGTCAAAGGGGTCTTTCTGCTCTGCCTAAAGATAATCTGTGTATTCCCGAGGAAGGCCAGCTCTGTGCATACCTGTACCTCTGTTTCTCTGCCTCCTTGAAGACAAAAGGACTTAGACTGTTAAAAGGTAGATTCTTCCAGTGGTGGTTCTGACAACCTCTGTCACAATTGTGTGTCTGCTAATCTAGAACATGCCTGATGTGGGACTGAAAGAGAACATGTCCATCTGTCCTGTTCTCTGGTTGTCTTTCTATGCTCTGGTGTTTGAGGGAAATTCAACAGCTTTTCAAAAGTCCATGAGACTAGAGAGAGCCCAAGAGGAAAACCAAGATCATCCGTGAAATCTGAAAACTTGTCACAGTTTGGCGTGCTGTTGGGTGTAATGGATTTTTGGGGACATGTAGTTGAGGGCCTTTTTTTTTCAGAGATGAGATTCAAAGTAGTTAGTTAGAATTTGTGTGCCAGACACAGGAATCTCATGTTCTAGAAAATTTAAAAACATGCTACAGGGAGAAAGATAAGCAAGAATGTAAGACTGTCTCTCCGGCACACACGCACTACAAACTGCCACCTTCTCTTCCCTTCCCCGGGCGGTTTTCAAATGGATTACTCAGTTGGACCTTGGATAGAGATTCTGCAATGTGCGGCTACGGTGTGGCAGGGACCACTCTGACCTGTGCGCTCCAGCACATTATCTGTCCGGCAGCTCTTATTCAAAGCATTATGCTGTGAATGTCTATGTTTCCCTAAACTTCCTATGTTGGAATTCTGATTTCCAGGATCAGAGTACTTAGCAGACAGTGGAATGGCTGGGAATAATTAGGAAAGGTGACCATTAATGAAGTTGGCTTCTTTAAAAAAAAAATCTAAGATAAATCCTTTGCCCACTTCTACTGCATAGGATATAGCAGAAGGTCCTACGTGCCAGGAAGCCAGGCCTCTCCAGCCACTCAGCTTATGGCATTTTGGTATAGCATCTTGAGCAGACTAACACGGTGCAGTACAGATGAACTCAATTTGTTCTTTCATTCCTACGAATTACTTGGGAGCACACTCCTCGGTGCCTCTAACTACTCACCTCTTTATCAACAAGACGCATATAAAATGAGGATAACAGCAAAATACCACAGATGTTGAACCACTGCGGCTAAACAGAAGTGCTTGCTGTATTTGCCCTGTAAACTTGACTGCACTTCTCTCAATATTGACATGTATATTCGAGTTTTACTGTAGTTACAATTTTATTTGAACCCCCATTTGTTCCCAGGAGGAGCCTGCCAGCTGAGTCAGTGAAGAGGAATGGATCTGGGGACTTAAAGATCCAAAAATAATGACTTCTGATCCACTTGGCAGTAGAGCAAGATGGTAGGGCCCCTCTTAAGATAGCTCCCTATCGTGGCAGCAACAACTAAGCTAGAAAGTACGACAGAGTTCTTCTACACTAACGTCCAGTGCGGAACACACGCCATCTGTTTCAGACTGTGCTGAATTCTGTGGAATTTTTCCTAAAGACTTTTGGTTGCAGTCTCACTTACTAGATACTTCCTCTTCCTCCACCAGACCCCAGGTAATGCTCACTGTTTGCACGGCATGTTTATGTTACAATTCCAAGGTGTGTAATACAGATTGCACTGGGTCTTTGGCTCCTGTTCCGTTGTGGAGCCTCTCCAGTCTATCCTCCATCCCCTCTAACAGACACCAACTCTAACTCCATCAGTGTCATGGAGATACGTGTTGTGTAGTGTCCCTAACCTGCCATCTTCCTCTGCGTCCCATCTATGCCAATCTGAAGCTGTAGCTGCCTTCCACCCAGAGCTCCTGTCTTATAGGTATTCCCCCCCTTGTCGATTGTTCTGTTGTTCTCTGGTAACATCCATTCTCCTGCCTCTGTAAGCCTACAGTAATTCTAAAGTCTTCCTCTGTTTATAATCTCTTTCTCCCAGAGAATGGCCATGATTTCCACTCACACCCATATAAAAAGTATTATTCCATCCAGGAAGCATCTGTCCTCCCCTTTCTTCTAGAATCACCAGAGAACTCATCAGCAAAACTAAAATCAATCAACCAATAAAATCAATACACCACAATGTGGTGAGTCATTGTGCGATGTCTCAGTCTACTCTAGGTACAAGATGACTAAGAAAGGATCTTTACCAAGTTAACACTGGTGATGGGGTGGGGAGGCAAGGTCATCTCCCGACAAACATGGCCCTTTCTATCTACATAGGCAGTTGCTTCTCCAGAGCAGGTCAAGTGCGCTGACTGCCTAATGCGGAGGGCCTTGTGGCTTGGCCCAGGCTGCAGCGTGGGGATTGCGCTGCCTCAGAAGAGCTTGAGGGGGATGCTCGACACTGAAGCTGCTCTTCTTTAACCTGGCTGTGATAGATTTGAAGTGGGATTAGCTCAGAATGGAGTTAACCTGGAAAAGGAGAACAGCTGTTACTAAGCTGCTTCAGTTTGGACTCAAGCTGAGGCTGTCTGGATTGCTTTGAACACCAAGCATATGGTAAAAATGAAGAAAAACTACTGTTTAACTTCCAGACTGTTAAAAAATAGATTTTACTCAAGATATTAAGAGATTTCTTTAAGAGTCTTTGAGTGTACTGGTGTTATAAAAAATATTCTTACAATAAAACCTCATTACAGAAAGCCCTCCACATCAATGTCAGACAGGTTTTGAAACAATGAGGCTAATATTAATTAATGCTTGAATACCAGAGAGTTTCTTTCTCTCCCAAGACCTGTGCAGTTTTCACTAGTAGGCCTTTTGATTTTAACACTAAGGTACCTAAAATAATGGAGATTTATTTTGAACAGTTTCATACAAATGATATGGGAGCTGAAACTTTGTCTTTTCATGGGTGTCTGTCTTTCACAATACTCCACTTCCAACCACTTTTGCTGGTATCTATCTGTGTTGAACAGTTGAGAATATGATGCAGAAACAAAGAAAGACATACAAACACATGCACACATCAAAATAACATGTAATTTGTATGTGCTTCTTTGTAGAATTTGTGTGACCATCAGCGGACATTAATATATGGAATTTCCTTCTTGTTTTGTTTTTGTGATTGGTTTTGTTTTAAACCACACCCTTTCTCCAGAAGATTCAAGGAACCCCTGTTGTGTTTAAAACTGTAATTCTTCACTCCTATGTTTCCATGTGCTTTGTAATGCAAACTTCCATAGCCTCTCACAGGTTTTTGAGTCCGTGTCTCTTCCACTTCTTAAAATGTGCCTGTTCCGTGACATTAGTTAATCAATGAGACAGAGTGGTAAGGAAGGTCCATCTTAAATCTAAGTTGTAAGAACTCTGGAATATTCTTCCTGATTGTAAGAAAGCTGCCACTTCCAGAGAGTTTGCCATGTCTGCACTGAGCAGCGGTAAGGACACACCACCAAGGTTCACCTTACTGCTCTTGTCAACTGTCTAACTGAATGCTACCGAAAACAGATCTCACGGACCAGCCAATAGCAACTCTTCTCTCCCTCTGAACATAGGTGTGCCAACCAGTCCAGCAACGATCAACAGAACAAGACAGCTGAACCTGCAGAATCATGAGCTACAATGGTTCTTTAAGTAGCACGCCACCCAGTAGAAATTAATAAGGCCAGATGAGCTATTCTAAGAATAAATAATAAAGGAGAGAGGTGAAGAAAACGAGCGTGTAGAGTTTGCATGGCACAGTTTGTATCGTAGTTTTTACTTCAGGGAGATCATTAAAATTAACTAAATTTCTGACAAAAGGCGAAACGAGCGAGGTTTGTTTCTCATTTAAATAACAATCACATTAACCTTGCTTCACATCATCAAGCATTCTTTTTATAGTTATACAGGTTCAGACTCTCTGACCCTACCTTGTGTATATTGTAACACTGAATAAATAATGTGAGTGTGATAATTTTACTAAAGATTAGTTTCCCAACAGTGTAAGTGTCAAGGTTGGAAAAATACTAAGATGAGTATTTTTAACAAGGTGGCAAAAATTCATGCCACCAGTGAATGCTAAAGTTACTACAGAGCAGGCATAGCATCAGACCCGGGACATATGGAAAAGCATACGTTAAAGCAGGGTATGAAGATATGTCATAGACACTCAAATTGAGAAAAATGTCCAAAATAGCCAATGTTTAAAAAATAAGGAAGAAACAGTCAATGAAAATGTGAAGAACTGAATGAAACTAAGAGGGATGAGAAGGCAACAAACAATATTAAAGTAGACAGATATGAGAAAATAGCATGCCGAAAGAGCACCATTGCAACAAATGAATCAGAATATTGAAGGCAGATTAGATGGAGACATAATAGATGCTCTGTGTTTTAGGTAATGCATGTTTAATTTTTAACCATGTATTTATGAAAACATTTCTTCTCAAGTCCACACTTGAGTAGTGTGAGGGTAAAACCTGTTATTTAAATCATATGCCATGTTACTCAAAAGAATAAAATAGGCTGTGATTGACTGACTGAGGAAAAAGTGAGAAAACAGGAAAATTTTAATGAAATATTTTTCATGACTACTCAATAGTACTTAAGCTCTTCATTAATACGAATGCACATTTTTACTATAATTTTAATAAGCCTATTTTGTAGAAATAGTATATAACCACATTGAAGTTAGAAATATGACCATTCAGATAAAAATCAACAGATTTCAGTCATTTAGGCAGGTGTCCTCAGTTTCTCAGAGAACAAGATAATATTCTTAGAACACTTCTTTATATTTTTTTCGTATCTCTTAATTTGCTCTCAACTTCACAAGTCAGAGATTTACTTCTAGTGGGTTCAAATAATACTTTTGCTAGTTTTGTTCCATCTTATTGTTTTACTTGGTTAAAAATATTTTTCAATATAACTATACATGTACATGGATATATACAATATATCTATACATGTAACTGGATATATACAATATAACTATA
>LOEQ01001032.1:12718-27486 GCA_001685075.1 Bramus lutescens | reverse complement strand
ATCCAGGTCTGGGAAGGTGAGCATCCACACACACTAGGCTCCCACACAGCCAGTACATGCAGATGGTTAGGTGTGAATCTCAACAGCATCCCAAAGGAACCAGGAGTTGAACTGGTGGTACCAGAGACAGGTGATCTCATGGATTTTTTCCAGGGTGATTTTATTCTCTGGAGTGTTTGACTGTTCCAAAGGCAGCAGCCCAAGGTCACAAAAAGTACAACGACTATCAAATCTTTTCATTCAGGGTGACAACGGCCAAAATAGATTTGAGAAAGAAGGGAGCGAAAGCATTGCCCAGCACTAAATCTCTGGGGTTTTAGTCTCGTTCTCTTCCTTTCCATGGGACCGTTTTGCCCAGCCCTGAGGTTTGTTGGGTTTTGGTGACATACATGACAGGTGAGCAGCAGAAACAGGGCAAGTTTGTTGTTCTCGTGCTACCAAGATAAGTGGTGACCCATGAACACCAGGACCTAAGAAGGACAATCTATTTTGTATACCCTTATAGTAATTTTCAGAAACATTATTAGGTTCTCAGTTTTATGACCTGCAGCAATGTCCTGTGACTTCTTAACTCCAGGGTTGATATTTTCTTTGGTTAATTCAAACTTCATTTTCAATTTTGTAGCGTAGCCAACACAATGCGTAGTTGGACGTGTTTGTTTAAGTCTGGTTTAAGAAATACTAGAGGAAAAAGACTACTTCAGGCCAGTCTGTGGGCAGGAGGGGGCTAGGAGACTAGTCAACCTTGGGACATCACTAAAAGGAAAAGTTCTAGATTCTCATGGATGGAGTCATTACAATTACTCTGTTCAGTAGTGGGGGACAATATTGATAGAGATTGTCGCCTGAAGGCACAGTGCAGACATAAATGTCTCCTCAAATACTGCAGTCACTTCCGCTCGGTGCTTCTTAGTAGACTGACCAGATGTGATACCCACCAAACCAGAGCCATTTGAAACTGTAGCGTATAAGAACACACCATAGTAGGAGTCTTCTGACCCGAACAGTTTAGCAGTAGATAGAGTATCAAAATAGTGACATGTTAAATACAAAGAGAAGGAAAGAAATCTTATATTTATTCATGAGGCTTTTTTATTGAAAAGAACTATAAATACCAACTATCCCATGGCAGCCATAGGAGCATACTCAGATGATCTGAGATTTACTAATCAATATGCAGATTTAATATTATGATATTTTTAGCATAAATCAGTAGAAATCGCTGTGATCATTTGTTCTGGGAGTTCCAGAGTGCTACCATTAGGTTTTTCCCTTGGCGCAAATGCAGATGGGGTGAGTCACTGAGATGAACAGAGCATCTGGGAATTTTACTGGCTCCGTTTTGGTGGCACAGTTAATACACTAATGAGATGCTGTGGCAGGAGCCCTTGGGGAGAAGCATGGCAGCAAATCACTAGTGATCTACAATGCTGTTACTCAGCCTGTTATCCCCGCAACCAGAACGCTCATATTTCACCAGGATTGGGAAGCGCATCATGACTCATTTGCTGAGAAGTCTTTGGCCATTAGAGAGCATTCACTTCTGGGCTGCTGGAATTTATAACCACTTACTGCTCCAATTATTATAATCTTTCTGCCTTGCATATAAAGAAGCATGTACATCTTAACAAATCTTATAAATAAGCTTATAACTTTAGGTATAAATCAGTTTACTAGAGTTGTGTTAAATTATTAATATTATAAATACATTATAAATCATCATTAAGTACTTATACCACACTGTATTATCAATAAGTTTATAACAGAAAGGAGTAAACTAAAGCTTATTGGTACCAACTGATTGTCAGCCACGTTTACCTCATTGCTATTTTTTCTGGAAATATTGATAGATAAAATCTTATAATCATAAAAAGCTAAAAATTTTCCAATGCAATGGAAATAATTATTAAACTGTGATTTTATATGTCTAGGTTTTCAAAACTGATGAAACTTCTCCATGCGTAATAAAATGACTGGGTAACTAAATATTATCTACACATCTTCAATCTAATTAGTCCACTTAATGACTCTTGTGAACAAAATGCATGCTTTTTAACAACACATTCATTTCCAATTGATAAGGCGGTTCCATCTCATTCATTTCAGTGCCCACAAAGGAATGTATACTTCCTGCTTGTTTGGTTATTTTGTGTGTGCATATGTACATACGCTCATTCAAGGGCATGCCACGACACACCCATAGAGGTCAGGGCAAAATTTGAGTAAGTTGGTTCTCTCCTCCGACCGTATGGGTCACAGGGATGGAACTCAGGTTGTCAGCCTTGCTGGCAAGTGTCTTTACCCACTGAGCCATCTTGTTGGCCCCTGAAGGAACTGACTGACGTCAGAACTGTTTCTGCAAGGAAGGTTGATACTGTGGACACAAGGTTGTCCACTGTTGGATACCCTTATCCACTTGTTCCTGTGGCAGCTGCTTGATTTTAAAGGCCACCACAGTATGTCTGAAGGTGCTAGTAACAACAGCCTGCCTTTCATTTATTCTTATTAATGTTCTTCATATTCTTTCCGCTCCCAACCCTCCCAGCTCCTACCCACCCAACTTCATGTTCTCTCTCTCTTCTCTCTCTCTCTCTCTCTCTCTCTCTCTCTCTCTCTCTCAAAACAAGCAAACTAAAAGAAAAATAAAATAATGAAACAAAAACCCAATAGGAAAAACCAATACTGCAAACATCATTTTGTTTTGACCAGAAGGCTGGACATAGAACCTGGCCCAGATTGTGGTTTATATATCCAGTGATACTCTATTGCAGAAAATAGGTTTTCCCTTTCCCAACAGCTGTCAATTGCAAATAGATACTTTCTCACCTTAGTACTGGGATTGTCTGTTTTTAAAAATGGCTCAGTGGTTAAAAGCACTGCCTGTTCTTCCAAAGGTCCTGAGTTCAGTTCCCAGCAACCACATGGTGGCTCACAACCATCTGTAATGAGGTCTGGTGCCATCTTGAGGAAGAGACCTGGTCAGTTACACTCATCAACTTACATCATAAAACCCAATAAGGGCAAGTTCAACAGAACCACCCTACAGGGGCTGCCCATGCCTGCTTCAGCATTGCCAGGGCATAAATTTCATTTCAGTTTCACGTCTGTCATGCTGTCTGTGAGTTCATTTGTGTAGCAGTTCCGTCGTGTGTGGAAGACATTGTTTCCTTGGAGTCATCCACCATATCTGACTTAACAACCTGTACCTCCACTTCTGTATAGATCCCTGACTCATGAGAGGAGGGGTTCAATAAAATCATCTCATTTCCGTCTAAGTGATCACCATTGACAGCATTCTTAACTGTGGAGCTGCTGCAGAGCCTTGGTGATGCATGGCAGGGTCTCCTTCTTAGAGGAAAAGGCATCCTTATGAACATGGACCTCTACCGTCAGAGTTTGGCTACAGAAAGTTGAAGGTGAAGTTTTAACTGATAAAGGTCATGCTATGCACAAAAATTCATAGAGAATTTGATCTTACCTGAGGCTAATATACTTATATATAGAGAGAAAGAGATCAATATTGATGTGTGAGTGTGTCAGCTAATGAAAAAAGAAGCCATGAATTTCAAAGAGCAAGGAGAGATGTATGGGAAGGATTGGAGGAAGGAAAAGGAAGGGGTGAATAATGTAATTATCTCATAATCCCACAAATAATGAAATAATTACAAAAATAAAATACAATATCAGAAAAAGATTTTTTCAATTTAAAAATAAAGAAAAGCATTGCAAGCTAATCACATAAGACTGTAAATCAGTAGCATAATGGGACCATAAGATACTGAAATTACCAAGCTAAAATATTACCTTGTTGGACATGGAATGTCCTGTAGCAAGTCTTTGTTTGTTTTGCCAACCGGTTCCCAAATACTGACATGGAGACTTTCTATTAATTATGAAAGCTTAGCCTTAACTTAGGCTTGTTTCACTAACTCTTACAATATAAAAATATTAATCTACGTTCCATCACGAGGCTTTTACCTCTATCCCATTCTGTGTATCTGGCTTGTTTTGTACCTGGATCATCTCTTCCTTCCTCCCAGAACCAAGTGAGCTCAAATTCTAGTCCCTGTGCTTTCCTTCCTGTGTGTCTTCTCTATGCAAACTGATGGCTTCTCTATGGCCAATTCCAGGCGCTAGTCACTAGCTCCGCCCCCTGATGAAAGGCACAACTTTATTGGGCACTCTCAGGAGTGTCAGAGTGTAATCAGAATATCTCACAACAATGTCCCACGAGGAGGACTTAAAGACCAATCCCTGGAAATCCTACCCCTCTTGAACAAGGCCCTCACCAGTTGCTTTCTACATCATGTTGGGAAACTGTTCTGAGAAGCATCACCTGCATCCCAATAAAAACGTATAGGATGCTTCCTGACAAGAGCACCCAGTGTAGAGGGTGATGTTGAGGCGTTTATATTCCTACCTCAATACACAGCCTCCTTGCTGTTCTCGGAAGGCTCTCCAGCTCTGAACAGTAGTCAAGAGTGTGGAAGCTCCCTTGTCTTGCAAGTTGTTCCTTAAAAACAAAAGAAAAACAAGTGTTGGCTTGACATTGCTCCAATATCAAAAGCATAAGTAAGGGAAGGTTTTCTTTGACAACCTAGAGAAACAAATTATTTCTCTTTTTTCTGCAGCCTCGTTCTTGGCTCATAAGAAAGCAAATAAAAAAAGCCTGGCTCACCATTGTATGTAAGGTTCAATCTAAACATCATTAGCATGGTCCAATAAATACATTTACTTTGCTGCCATAGGGGTAAATCAATTTTTTAAAAGAAAACTTTTAGAAATAGCTAACTTTTAGGTATCTGGAAAATAATATGTAATAAGAACCCATTTAGACAAGAATCACTTGTAAGAAACTGATTCAAGCATCTCGGAAAGGGAAAAGTATTAAACTTCCTTGGAAAAAGTATACATTCCACTGAATTGGAATGATCATTTAATTAAACATTGCATGAAGAAGGCTGACCTACTCTTGAGAAGCTTTGCAATTTCATACAGGAATTATAGCGGAAATTACTATTCTCACTGGCCGGAAACAATATTCAGGAGAACAACGATCCATCAGCTGAACAAGGTATCCCTCCAAAGAGAATGGGCTTCAAAAAGCCAGTTCAAGCACTAGGGTTAAATCCTGGTCCCACTGCCAGTGGCCCCACAGATGGCCTTGTTCAGCCTAGGTATACTGAGGAGGGCCTTGGTCCTGCTTCAAAGTGATATGCCAGATTTTGTTGACGTCCCATGGGAAGCTTTACCCTCTCTGAGGCATGGACGGGGGTGGGGTAGGGGGAAGGTGGGGAAAGCAAGAGATGGGTAGGAAGTACGAACTGGGATTGGTATGTAAAATGAGAAAAGTTTGTTTTAACTTTTCACCCACACAGCTGTCACCCACATTCATAGGGCCTAGTTTGGTCCTATGCAGGTTCCCCCACTGTTAGTCTGGAGTCAGTGAGCTCCCACTAGCTCAGGTCAGCTGTTTCTGTGGGTGTCCCCATCATGGTCTTGACCCCTTTGCTCATAGTCTCACTCCTTCCACTCTTTAACTGGACTCTGAGAGTTCAGCCCAAGGCCCAGCTGTGGATCTCTGCGTCTGCTTCAATCAGTTGCTGGGTGAAGGTTCTATGATGGCAGTTAAGATAGTCATCCATCTGATTATGGGGAAGGCCAGTTCAGGTACCCTCTCTACTATTGCTTAGGGTCTTAGCTTTGGTCACCCTTGTGAATTCATGGGAAATTCCCTAGTGTAAGGTTGCTTGCTAGGCCCATAAGAACTCCTCAATCAAGATGTGTCTCTGCTTGCTCTCCCTTTCTGTCCGTCCCCTTCTTGGCCATCCCGTTCGCTCCCTCATGCTCTCCCTCCCCTCCCCTTCTCCCTTTCTGTCCTTCCCCTTCTGCCCTACCTTCTCCCCCCACCACGCTCCCAATTTTCTAAGAGATCCTGTCTATTTCCCCTTTCCAGTGGGATTCATGTATGTTTCTGTTCGGGTTTCTTCTTGTTACCTAGCTTCTCTGGGATTGTGGACTGTAGGTTGGATATTCTTTGCTTTATGTCTAACATCAACTTATGAGTGAGTACATATACCATGTTTATCTTTCTGGGTCTGGGTTACCTCACTCAGGATAGGTTTTTTTTTTCCTAGTTCCATCTATTTGCCTGCAAATTTCAAGATGTCTCCCCCCCACACCCCACCCCCCACAGAGTAGTACTCCACTGTGTAAATGTACCAGATTTTATCTATTCTTCCACTGAGGGGCATCTAGGTTGTTTCCAGGTTCTGACTATTATAAATAATACTGCTATGAACACAGTCGAGCAAATGTCCTTGTGGTACGAGTGTGCATCCTTTGGGTATATAAGAATAGTATTGCTGGGTCCTGAGGTAGATTGACTCCTAATCTTCTGAGAAACTGCCATACTGATTTCCAGAGTGGCTGTATGAGTTTGCACTCCCACTAGCAATGGAGGAGTGTTCCCATTTCCCCACATCCTCTCCAGCATAAGGTATCTTTGGTGTTTTTGATCTTATCCATTCTGACTGGTATAAGATGGTATCTCAGAGTCATTTGGTTTGCATTTCACTGATGGCTAAGGATGTTGAGCTATTCCTTAAGTGCCTCTCAGCCATTTGAGATTCTTCTGTTGAGAATTCTCTGTTTAGATCTGTACCCCATTTTCTAAAAATTGAATTATTTGATATTTTGATGCCTAGTTTCTTGAGTTCTTTATATATTTTGGAGATCAGTCCTCTGTCTGATACGGGGTTGGTGAAGATCTTCTCTCACTCAGTTGGCTGCTGGTTTGTCTTTTTGAATGCTTTCTTTGCCTTCCAGAAGCTTCTCAGTTTCAGGTGGTCCCATTTATTTATTGTTGCTCTCAGTGTCTGTGTTACTGGGGTTATATTTAGGAAGTGGTCTCCTGTGCCCATGCGTTCAAGGTTACTTCCCACTTTCTCTTCTATGAGGTTCAGTGTGGCTGGATTTATGTTGAAGTTTCTGATCCATTTGGACTTGAGTTTTGTGCATGGGGATAGATAAGGATCCATTTGCATTCTTGTGCATGTTGATATCCAGTTGTGCCAGCAACATTTGATAAAGATGCTTTCTTTTTTCCATTGTATAATTTTAGCTTCTTTGTTGAAAAATCAGGTGTTCATAGGTGTCTGACAGGGTCTTTGATTCAATTCCATTGGTCTCATTTTCTGTTTTTATGCCAATATCAAACAGTTTTCATTACTGTAGCTTTATAAAAGAGCTTGATACCAGAGATGGAAGTTCCTTTCATGTAAATGATTGTTTTGGCTATCCTGGATGTTTTGTTTTTCCATATGAAGCTGAGTATTGTGCTTTCAAGGTCTGTGAAGAATTGTGTTGGGATTTTGATGAGGATTGCAATGAATCTGTAAATCATTTTTGTTAAGACTGCCATTTTTATTATGCTGAGCCTACCTATCCAAGAGCCTGGGAGATCTCTCCATTTTCTGATATCTTCTTCAATTTTGTTCTTCAGAGACTTAAAGTTCTTGTAATATAGATCTTTAACTTCTTTGGTTAGTGTTACCTTAAGATATTTTATGTTATTTGTAGCTATCGTAACAGGCAATGTTTCTCCGATTTCTTTCTCAGTCCTTCTAACATTTATACATAGGAGAGCTACCGATTTTTTTTTAGTTGATCTTGTATCCTGCCACATTACTGAAGGCGTTTATCAGCTGTAGAAGTTCACTGACAGAATTCACTTTGATCACTTATGTATACTATCATATCCTCTGCAAATAGCTAAAGTTTGACGTCTTCCTTTCCAATTTGTATCCCCTCAGTCTCCTTTTGTCATCTTATTAATGAAATGTATGCAGAGCCCAGAGGACTATGGGTGTTCTGAGGGAGTGTGACAATTGACTCAGTCCATAAAAGAGAATGACTGCTTCAGGATAAATGAATGAACTGACCCTCTCCCCCAAATGCACACAAACAAAATACACACACAATGAATTGCACACTCTGGGGTTAGGAGACACAGGATCCAGTGCTGAGTAGTTCAGGTCTTTCCATGTAACTGGGGTCTCCATGAAGAACACTATGTCTTTAATGCACACGACTCACTGAAATCTGAACTGTGCATCTCTCTAGGCCATTGTAGACTTCCAATCATTAGACTGGATTTGAGTGATGTCAGCACCTCCACTCTGGTGTGTGATGTGGGATGTCAGGGGGTGGGGTGGGCTGATTCATGTATCATACTGTGCCACAATCAATGCCTCTATTCATTAATCGAAAGCTATGTCCATGAACAGAGGGCTGGCATGCTACCTTCGATCTTGGGCCAGCAATTTTGTGCCACCTCTACAAACTTCCTAAGAGGACACATGTAAACGGAGACTGCTCCTTCGTTTCCTGGCCACCAGGCCTGAATACCCCCCACATCCACAACGGAAAGGAGGAAGTGTTCGTTTCGGGGATTTGAGTGTCTCAGTTCATGCTCACTTTGTTCTCTTGTGACTGCGTACAAGCTGGGGCAAAGCATGACAGGATCGTTCCTTACCTCATAGTGGTCAGGGAGCAGACAGGGAGTGAGGACCCCAAAACAGGAGTCCTCGGTGGGACATCAAAGGCATGGCTCTAAGGCTCAATGAGGCCTTACCTCCCACGGTTTCCAACACAACTTTGGAACCCCATGGGTGGATTGTTCCATTGATTAGGTCAGAGCTCTTATGACCCAATTGCCTGTGTACACAGAAGTATTAGTAACCATGGCTTCAGTGCTGAATCTTCAGGGGGAGGGGCACTTTACATTCAAACCATGAGATAACATATACCAGGGAGTACACCCTCCCTGTGAGTGATGCTGTAGGACACACTTGCTTTCAGAATCTGTTCCGACCATCTGACTCACATGTATACACACATTCTCTTTAAGATGAGGTCTATTTAATTTCTATTATTGCTTTCCTTCCAGGGTTCTTTCACAATAACAAAAATGGAGAAGCACAGAGTACTTTTTAATCTTCCCATAAATTACAACTTCCCCCAGTGTGACCATTGACAAATTCTGCATGTGTCTTCCATTTGGCTCATGAGTTAGGTTTTACAGCTAGTCATGCTTACCAAATGCATGCATGAAAAGGTGTTTTGTGAAAATTAAATAACACCACTTTCAATCTTAGATTATGTGAATCTGTGTTTTTTATTATCTCATCATTTATTTCACTCTGAAGTCTGCTTTGCCTACATTCTGGATAATGCTTCTACAAGGTGAGACCTTTTGAGCTAAGCTTGTCTTAGAGCAGGGAATTGTTTGCAAATAAATGATTCCAAAAAACCTTTGTCAGGGCTAAAATTGCTGCTTGGCACTAGGCCACATTCCTCTTAATGGCCTTCAGACTTTAAACAGATTGGAGATAAGCCCTGACAAAGTCATAAGTCAGGCAACTGTTAATGGTTAAATCGATTTAGGTCATAATATGAATGACCTGGAGATAGACAATAAAACTCTTCTTTTTCCTTTCAACAGTAATGTTTCTTTGGGAAAACACAGTCCATTTATCTCTGCAACTTCTTTTAGTCTGTGATGAGAAATGAATGCAATATTGCAAACTAAATATAGGGTAGGTAATTGGGTATTAGTGTGTGAATTTCACTAGAATTTTAGCAACAAGAGCTGAAGTGTAAAAAAAAAAAACCTGTTGGTGCATGACCGCAGTGAACGCCTTGTGTCTTAGTCCATGTTCTGTTGCTGTGAAGAGACGCCATGACCGTGGCAGCTCTCATAAAGGAAAGCCTTTAACTGGGGCATGCTTGCAGTTCTGAAGGTTTAGCTCATTATTGGCATGGCAGGAAGCATGAGGGCATGCAGGCAGACATAGTGCTGGAGGAAGAGCTGAGAGCTCTACATCCAGATAGGCAGGCAGCAGAGAGAGTCATTGGGCGTGGCTTGGGTTTTTGAAACCGCAAAGCCCATCCCCTGTGACACATTTCCTTCAACAAGGCCACACCTCCTAATCGTTTCATATAGTGCTACTCCCTAAGCATTTAAATATATGAACCTACCAGGACCATTCTTATGTAAACCACCACACTTCGCATTTTGAGATGAGAAACCAGGGGCTGATCAGGCTGTTTAACACTAACTGATGCTTTTATTCTTTCACAGAATTTAATGTGACAGACATTGATGTTGTTAGGTATAAAAAAGTAAAGTGCCTACTTTTGAGAGCTGGGTGTAGAAGCAAAGTGCATGATGCAAGCCAATCATTCAGTCATTCATTACAAACAACTCAGAAAGATTTGCTTAGGTTAAAAATGTTGTGTAACATGTTCTAAGGTAAGGGAGTCCTTCCAAGCAGTACTTAATGGATATTTAAGGGACATGTATTTATTTTCCTTTTGTTTACTGAATATTCCTAGTGAAAGTTTGGGTGTCCTGCAGCTTTTCATAATAATAAGAGGAAGATCATTTTCTACATAAAAGAATACTATCAACTACAGATAAGTTTTAAACTCCAAATAGGTATATTGTAGGCCCTTGAGTACCACTCAAAATTGTCTTTTCTGGATACTTATTTTAGAAATGTTTTTTCACAAAATGAAGTTCTGATCCTCCTCTGTCACGTTTTAGTGAAGATGGGAGAGCAGTGCCATCCATGTGACAATTCCTCTTGAGGAAGGACATTCACCAGGATCCACAGTTAAAGCACCGCTTTCACACTGAGCTACAGTGAAGTCAGGGATTACTCCAGCACCCCTGTTTAGACTCTAAAATACCAGAACCCTTCAAAGCATTGAGAACGAACCCTAAAACTTCTTTCCAGGAAACAATTCCAGACTCTGACAGAATGGTGCATATTGTTATAATTTGCCATGTATCACACTTGACTTATTATTTAATTAGAATCTTATGACTATTTATCTATCAAGCCCTTTATCAAACCCCTTCCACCTGCACCATCCTTCTTCCTTCCATCATTTGAAATGGTCCCAGGAAGTAGACTCATGTAATTGGTGTCTGGGTCAGGGTCGACTCTGTGGAGGTTTCTGTCCCTGAAGAGTGCGGACACCTCCTTATAAACCTCCACTTCCCCCAACTCGATGGGGTGGTGGAGTTGCTGACTCTCTACATCTCTAACAGGAGAAAATTCCACACCACCAAGCCCAACCACGTCACTGAGGCTACTGTCCGTTCCCCACCCTTCATAGAATCTTCTGCATAATTGAAGGAAAGAATCCTCTTTCCCACCTGTTTCCAGGCTAGACTTTACCTAAGAGAGATTAGGAAGACGGTAAAGGATGTGTAGTCATTATCCTCAGAGCTGGCTCTTACGCTGACTTCCTACTGGACTCCAGACAAAGGACCTCCTCATGGTCATGGCTGCTGACGGTCATAGCTAACTGGCTTGTCAGCTTCCTGAGAAATGGACTTTTGTGAGCATGAGAGGCAGGCTGCCAGCTAATGAATGGGACATGTGGCCACTTCCTAGCGCACCGGGAGATCCTGTCTGCCCCACAGTCCTTATACAGGATGCTCCTCACTGGGATCACCTCATCCCCAAATGTTGCTGCACTCTCTGTGTACAGTCTTTTCCTGGCAAAGCACAGTTAAGTTTTATCGGAGCACCTTTTGAAATTTTTGCCTCCGTAACAATCAGCTACTTCACAGATATCATAATACTTTCTAACTTCCAAGGGAAAAGTTAGAAACAAATGAAAACTGTCCATCCTGGTAATATTAATACCCCCCTTTTTGTGATGCCTGTGCCCACCATCTCGTCAAGGCATTGGGTGATTTACGTTTCTGTAAGCCATATATTTAAACTTAGTCTATTAATGCCAAAAGATTTGTGTTAAGCTCAGAGTCTTTAACTTATGCTAATGTACTTTAAATTCTCACCACACGCAGCCTTTTACAAAGCTTATGTTCTGAACATTTTTATTTATGAATATTAATAAGATAGAGCAGTGTGCTAAATCTTAATACGTATGCAAAATCTATTTTGAGGAATCTAGATTAGTCTAAGGGAAATTTTCTTACACATTGTGTGACTTTTTAAAAGCAGAGAGCCACTGGAAAAGAGAAGGGCCCTTGGTTTTCTCAGAGCGGTGGTTCTCAACCTCCCTAACACTGTGACATTTTTAACACAGTTCCTCACGCTGTGGTGACCAACCCCCATCATAAAATTATTTTGTTGATATTTCACAACTGTTATTTTGCTATTGTTATTAATTTGAATGTAACTATCTGACATGCAGATTATCTCATATGTGATTCATATGTGTTGTGACCCACAGGTTGAGAATCATTGTCTTGGAGGGGCTACAGCAGCCATTGCTCCTTTGTTGGATAGAAGGTCTTTGACCCAATGTGATCCCATCTACCTCTTGATTAGTGGTTCCTGTAATCTGTGAGTCTTGTTCAATCATCCTTTCCATTCTAATTTGTTACAGTGTTCTCTCTGTTTACTTCTAGAAAATTCCATAGCTTAAATTCTAACTTTTTAATTCTGCAACTCCATTGGAATTGATTTTGTAAGTAGTGTAAAATAAGGCATAGTTTCATGGTTTGAAGTGTGAATTCAATTTTTCCAACACTAATTATTGCAAAAACTGTGGTTTCTCTGTTGCTCTAAGTTCCTTTCCTAAAAATCAGTTGACTGTACACTTGGGACTTTATTCCTATGCTTCCTCTGTGCCAGTGATAATTCAAAGAATTCTATTGCTTTGTTCTACATATCTGTTTTATTGATTTATTTTGACAGTACTAGACTATTTGGATGACTATGGTTTTGCAGTATATTTTAAAGCCTTAATTTTTATGATACATTCAAGACTAATAAAAGTTTATAGAATATAAATAAACTTCCAAAAATATGCACAAAATATATAGGGACCAAATTTCTAAAGTGCCACTAAAAAATGTCTAAAAAATTTAAGTATTTGAGTTACTTTATTCTTATTTCACAAAAGTTTTACATTTTAGAAGCCTCTTTATAATAAATGGGCTGTCAGTTAGCGGTGCAAAAAATTGTCTCCATATGTAGAGTCTAAGGAACTCACTATCAAATCATATGTTACCAAACAATGTTTTCAAAACTAAAGAGATGGCCTGGGAAGATGAGGACATGAATTTGAACTCTAGAACCCATGCTATTTGTTAAATTTTCATACAGGTATACTCATATTATTTTCCCCACATCTTTCCTTTTTCCAATTCCTCCCAACATCCCCTCCAAGTCCTTTCAAATTCATGATGTCTTTTCCTTTATTATTAGTTTACATACACACACATGTGCACACACACATGAATATATACACACATATATATTTAGCATAAATTCATATGTTAAACACAATACATATATATGAATAAATGAGAATGAAAATATAGATAAATATAGAAATGCAATCTGTCACGTCCATGTAATGTTGCTCATTTGTACATCTGTTGGGGTGGGCCCTGTGCAATTACCGCCATCCATGACATTCACTGGTAATGACAATGGAAGAAACAAGCAAATCCCTGGAGCTTTCTAGACAGCCATCCCAGCCTGCTTGGTGAATTCCAAGTCAGCAAACGACCCCACCTCATATTGAAGATCCTTGATTGGCTCTTGAGGAATGTCCTCTGATCTCCACACGCATGTACACATTGCACGTGTTCCCACAGCTGGGGCTGTAGCCCTGCTTGTCCTAGAACTCGCTCTGTAGGTCAGGCTGGCCTCGATTTCACAGAGATCCTAGACGGAGACGGAGACGGAGAGCCTCTGCCTCCTGAGTGCTGAGATTAAAGGCACGTGAAGTATTTAAGTTTTTATTCTGGCTGAGATAGAGAGAAACTGGTTTCTCTTTTCCCTTAAAGAGCTGAAAAAGTGGAAATGTAGACAAGATATGGAAGCTCAGGATGGCTGGAGCATATTTAGACATCAGAGAGGATCTTGCAGAGACACAAGGCAAAGGAAACAACCCCCTCCCCAAACTACCATCTAGAGAAGAATTTCTAGGTCATGGTGTGAGGTTTCTGTGCAGCACTGGGAAGTGGATTAGAGATGTGGGGGCCAAGGCGAGTTCACAGCTAACTAGGAAACAGCCAGCACCCAGGGGCTATAACACTCAGAAGCCCCCTCCAGTGTTCTGTGAAGTCAGTTTAGCCCATACTGGAGACTCAGGAAATAACGTGCAAACACTAAAGGGAGGTGTGTTTGACACTGACACCCAGGTGGGAAGGGAGGCCACACCCAACAGCCACAGAAGAAAACCTCTTAACTCATGGGTTCTGTGGTAGAATTCTCAGAATATCTTGCTCAGATTTGTGCAAGAATTTGCTCTGGACTAAACTATTATTTTCCTGCTTTCATGTCTTCAACTGGTTCCCCCCCCCCAAAAAAAAGATGTGATTGTGCTCTACAAAGATTTGAGAACATTTCCTGCTAAGTAAATGAGGGAAATCCTCCTTTTCTTCTATTATTTTATTTTGTCATTGTTAATATCCTTGTTGGTTTTGAAAAGCCATTGTTTTGTGGGTATTTCTAATCATAAATCAAATCCTCAAGGAGAAACAGATAACTCTTTCTGTTTTACTGGCGTGTTTCTTTATGAATGCTGCTCAGTTTAGACAGACAACCTCTTTCATGTTCAACATGCACTTTGATCATCTGTGTTCAACCGTCCTCCTCTTTCTCCCTTTTTCCTTTATACAAACTGTTAGTCTCCTCCTTTACCTGGTTCCTCTGTCTATTTCTCTCTCTCTCTCTCTCTCTCTCTCTCTCTCTCTCTCTCTCTCTCTC
>LOEQ01001031.1:365079-387344 GCA_001685075.1 Bramus lutescens | reverse complement strand
GGGCCTGCTGCCTGCCGCCACATGGCCCGCTACCACCATTCGCAGACCTACAGCATTTCTGCTGCCTACTGCCGCCGCCGGGGATCTTACAGCTTTTAAAAATCATAAAAATGGATGTGTTCCATTACTAGCACCTGTATCAGGCAGCTAGCTGTCGTCTTCCTGTAACTCCAGTTCTAGAGGATCCAACACCCTCTTCTTTTGGCCGCTGCGGGTACCTGCACTCCTGTGCACATATGCCTCCCCGGCAGACACAAACACATTTTTTTCAGGCGCCCTAATATTATGTTTTGGATAGTCACTTTGGTCTCTCTCTCTCCATCCCCTCTCCCTCCTTTGCTCTTTCTCTCTTCTCCCACCTCTCTCCTTCACCCTCCACTAATAATTATAGCTAAACTTCAGTAAAGAAGGGGAATGATGGACCAGAGGTAGAGTGCCTGCTTACCATAGATGAGACCTATGAACTCATAGGTGAGTTCAGTTTCCAACACTATAAAAGAGAGGAGTAGGAACAGAATGATTGCAATGAAGCACACAACTCACTAGCTATCATTTCTTGCTATACATAGAAAATAATGGTTGCATAGAAGGACTAGAGGAGCCTAACAAATTACCACCAACTGGTTGGCTTAAACCACAGAAATTTAATTTACTCATAGTTTTGGAGACTGGGAAATCCAAGTGGTCCAGTTCCAAGCATGACCGTTTTGATGGGAACACTCTTCTTATACTACAGATGGTCACCTTTTGACTGAGTTCTCACATAGGACTTGGGGAATATCAAAAAAGAGAGTAAGATCTCTGGTATCTTGTTTTAAGGACACTAATTTCATCAAGAAGATTCTTTCCCCATGAACCCATCTAACCCTTATTGTCTCCCAAAAGTGGCATCCAAATCCCATCACACTGACGATTAGAGCATCACTATGTACATGGGAGACATGGAAGAACAACTTTTTCCAATCTACAGCAGGGATCTTCAAATTAGCTCACTGCACTCATTGGAATAACTACTGCAATCCTTCAACAAACAATAAACAACCAGCAACTACAGAAGAGTAAACAGGGCATACACCCACCTTCACCAATGGTCTGTGGAATCCACAAAACCTGAGGGCAAAACACCTGAGGGCCAGAAAAGCTTGAAGTGTTGCAGAAAGAGCTCTCAGTCAGTCAAGGCTGACTGAGGCTCTCTAAAAAGATGCTTGTTCACATAGGGAATACATAAATAAAGAATTTAAAGACGGTTGCTTTCATGACTATGGCTGAATGACTCTTCAAACAATATACTTGTCTCCCAGTGTCCAGGCCCTAGTGTGACCTTCTTCACTTGAGAGTAGGAAAGGTCTGTGACTGCTTCAAATCAGTAGGAGAAAAAAAAAGATGGCAGTACCTTTCCAAACAGGGCAACTTATTCCTACTTATTTATTCTTTTCTGCTTTGTTGCCTTTTAAGTGTTTTCCTTCCTTTAAGCATAAAAATATAGACAAAACTGCAACCTTCTGAGTTGTTCTTACTCCATAATAAATAAGTCTTTTGGCTCCAAATCGGGTATGGGGGGCATCTTAATTAACAAAGTCATTTTACCTAAAAAATACAACCACTTTTAAACTCTCCCTGGAAAGGAATCCTCCCTGTAGAATAGAGGAACATCTACACTCCAAGGGACTATGCTAATCCTAGCCCAACCTCCTTGGTTATTGGAAGGTTGGGTTGTTGACCAAGGTCACCGAGGGAAGTTAATAACAATGCCAAGTCATATTGTCTTCAGTTTAGTTACTGCCTGCAACATCCTGAGAATCATTCTGGCCATGGAGCAAATATGTCAAAGAAAATGTCATCAATCAATACCTAACTATAGAACTCAAACACAAGTAGCCAATGGAAACAAACTGTTCTTATATTCCAGACAAACAACCGGATATGAGGAAATAGAACAAAAAAGCTTATGCATACAGTGTTTCACATGAGTGAATATTTATTTCATGATGTAGAATTTTTTATAACCTTCCCCAAAACATAACTGTTTTTCTTTCTTCTCAGGGCTGAGGATGGAACCCAGAGCCCTCCCTGTGAATGTTAGGCAAGCATGAGATCAGTGAGCTATACTATACCTCCAGCCTCTGTAGCCAAAACCTTGAAACATAAATCATATTTAAGCACTGAGGGAGAAATATCAATACTGCAACCTCCTTTCCTAACTATATTTTCCATAAAATGTGATTTAATTTACTGAAGTTACCTAAAGAGAGCTTTTAAAGCTCCCCAACCTTATCCCCATGCTAAACAAGGCAGTCAAACTGCATTTGAGGTGCAGGGCCCACTGACATAACAATGTCAACCACCCTGCCCTCAAGCAGTACACATATACGCAGACTGCGTGCTGGGAATAAGAATGTTGCAGCACTTCCTCTTATAATCTTAATCTGTCGCTTTGACAAATATCATGACCAAAAGCAATTTAAGGAAGTATTTATTCCATCTCTTATGTCCATATTACAATACTCAACTGAGAGAAGTCCAGGTGGGAGCTCCAGGTAGGAACCTGAAGGCAGGACTGCTTTAATTCCACACCTTTGACCAGAGAAACTCATGCACAGCCAATGAAACCATGGAGGCACACTACCTGCGGGTTTCCTCAGACATACCCAGGAAATGGTGCCACCTACAGTGTACTAAGTCCTCCAACGCCAATTAATGAAAACAGACATGACCACAGGTCGGTATGATCTGGAAAACCCCCGAATTGAGACTCCCTTCTCAGGTGGCTCTGTCAAGTTAACAATTAAAGATAACTAGGCCACCTTTCAGCAGGGAAAGATTTGATTCTTGGTGCATGAGTAAAATTTTGTTTCAAGAATCACAACAGGTTCCAGATATAGCTTATCATACAAACAGCAACCCCAGACTGGAAGTTAGCCTGGGTGTGACTGCACAGGTCTTTAATCGTAGCACTCGGAAGGCAGTGGCAGGTAATCTGCGACTTTGAAGTCAGCACGGTCTACACAGATAGCATTTCTTCCTTTGTTCTATTTTGGCTGGCTCCACATCTGAGAACTTCATTACTGTCATCTGTTTACACGCCTGTCTCCGGCATTGGACAACAGGCTTCTGATCACAAACACCCTTTTTACTGTTTCCTTGCAGTATTGGACAGGGCAGTACTTGAAACAGGTTATAACTCTGCCGCCGTACAGAGACTCACTAACACAGTGTAAGATAATGAAGCAGTCAGGTAACCCGCCCACTTTTAAACAGGGAACAAGCTATTGTTATTTTTAGAAGAAAAAGAGATATGTCTGCCACAATCGCATACAGTGTTACTAGAGAACAAGGCTACCTTGGTGTTAAATCCATTCTTGGTCCTTCTGTTTATTCCGTATTACTACTCTCTCGACCAGCCACTATTTCCCAAGTCAAAGTTCTAAGCAATGTGAATAACCACTCCATCCAAGACTGACATGGATAGTATTCTGAGGTCGGGTAATTTTGGGAAATGTGTGTTGAGCCATATTACTTGAACAGACATCTTGACACACGCAAACATCCAAGTAAATTTCCAAGAAAGGAATAGTGACTTTTTTTGTCAACCAAAAGTTCCATTCCATTCTTCTATGGAAGATGAGGAATACCCACTTTCTGAGAAATTTCTTCGTGTTAATGGCATTTATAGGTGGGCAAAATGAGAAACCTCGGTGGCACATCTATAAATATTAAGCAAGGATGACAAGCAGATTCATTCTCACATTGTGACAACCAGCACTGACTACTTAACTGCATACTCCTTAAGAGGGATAAAACCCTTCCCTCACAGAGCTCCTCTCCCATTGGAAGGGAAGAATGCCTCACCTCCACTGGGGAGATAAAGAAGTCTTTCTAGTCTCCAATGGGACTCTGAACACTGTTCCTCTTACAGACTTTGAGCACCTGGTAGGGCTCTATAAATAAACCGCTTAGCAACTTGCTCACAGGAGTCAGTAGGCATTTTCCAAATTCCCACACAAACCAATCAAAACAGTAGTAAAACTCTGTGCTCCATTATTTGATGACATGGAAAAACTTTTCTATAAACAATCCAGGACCTGGAAGGCAAGTGCCTTAGAAATCATTCATTTAATATCCCCCTGAGCCTCGTGAGAAGAAAGCGAGCCCCGGAGAAGTTAGATATTAGACAGTAAATCTAGGAATTGACATGAAGATTCAGAACCACAAACTGCCACAAGTCTAAAGCTGCAAGAATCACAAGCAACTGCAGGAGGTTGTGACTGTCTACCATCCAAGCTTCTTCAGGCCTGCTCTCCTGGTGATAAGAGCGGGTCTGTTATCAAAAGCAGCTCTCTAAGCACTGTCACAACACAGCTTTCTCTTCAGTCACATCCATCCTCCCTGCAACAAGAGAAGCAAAACAGAGCAGGCAAGGAAAGCAGGCCCAAAGCAAGCTTGAGGAGCTGTGTGGCTTTTCAACAGATTTCCAGCCTGTAAAATGTAGCACAGTAAGCTGTTTTATAGAGAGACGATCAGACTGAACACTTCAACTAAGACTCCAGAATGAAAAGGTCTATTGGAGCAGGTGCTAAGTCCTCGGTTCTACCCAAAGCTCTTTCCCTACCCTGTCCAATGGCTCCAGAGCAGTGACTAGTTCTTTCCCTATCTGTAAGGTGGCAGTCTATGAACACCCAGAAAAGGTTCATTTTCCATGACCTTGTTGAACACATGCCACCAACCAGGAACTTTCTATCAGCTGAGCCTAAGCCCTGTCTCCACTTTTGTTGCTGTCTGAATGGCAGATCTGCTAGACTTGCATCAAGTACTAAATGTTACAGGACATAAAATAGATAAGTGCTCTCTAGATAGATTTTATTATACTTCCCTATCATTTAACATACAGTAAAGAGCAGTAGTATGAAATATTATGGAACCTAAGAGTACAGTATCCCATGTTGTTCTAACTACCACAGAGTCTACATTCCAGAACTTACACTTTAATAAAAACCTGCAATAATTCAATCAGAAAAAGGAGAAAAGTCAGTCACATGAAAAACTAAACCACGGAACTGTTAAACCCCTCATTAGCTCTCCCTTTCTCCTGGTTTACCCTAAACGGACTTTCACTGCAAACTTTATGTAGTTCTGGGCAAACCAAAACGTCCCAAACAGAAACTGTATTCAGAAGCAAGCTTCTGGTGGAAAGCAGTCACATCTGCACCCTACTGTCAATCAAAAGAGGGGAGCAGACAGGCAGCACCTGGGCCCTTGCTAGTGGCTGGTCTCTGTGTTGCCAGCCTCAGTTACTACCTCAATCTCTGCTTCCTGGGCAAGTGACCTTTGACTTGAATCTTCAGATTAGAAGTCAATCCAATACATTTAGATACCCTCATGGCAATGGTACTTGGAAAGAAACAAAACCTCAACCAACCCCCCCCCAAAAAAAAAGAGAGGTGAAAATACTATAGAAAGGAGAAAGCAAAAAGAAATGTAAGCTTTAAAGGCTAGCTGAATTATAACAAAACCTGAGGCTATTTCAGTACACACACAAAGGAAAAAGGAGACATTGGGAAACTGAGCCGCTTATAAAATGAGAATTTCTTTTGTGCTTTTAAATGGGATCACAAGGGAAATACACTCTTCTTACTACAGGAATCTACAAAATACACTGATAAAGAGAAGTTCAACATCTGCTGACTAATTTGCTCTAGAGCAAGATGTCACTTAATCTTTCTAAACTTCAATTTCCTTAGCTCTAAAAAGAATATTGATGGGTGGATCTGAGATGACCCGAAAGATCTTTATCTAATTCCAAAGCATGCCTATCCAATCCTTCATTTGGCCAACCACAAGTACTTGCTTTTGGCCTGAATACACACTGGACATTTCAATGCTGCAAACAGAATCAGATGGAAGAGCAGCACTTCAGCCTTCTTGCCCAGTATTTTAGCAGATAAAGAGAACTGCAGAACAAACCCGTTCCTCTCAGCTAACCTTGATGAAGATATCACCTTGCGCCTGCCTATAGGCACAGATTTTACCACCTGAAGAAAGGTCGAGCATTTCTTTTTTCATATGTGAAACAAAAATATACACTTTGCTTCCATTTCTTTCTTTTGTTTTCTGTTTGTTTGTTTGCTTGCTTTGTTTTTTCGAGACAAGGTTTCTCTGTAGCTTCAGTGCCTGTCCTGGAACTAGCTCTTGTAGACCAGGCTGGCCTCAGTCTGTTTCATTAGGTTGATCCATATTCACTGGAAAAGCTATGTTTCTGAATCATTCCTAGAGAACAACGAAGGCACTTTTGTCTTTAAAAAGCAGTTTCTTGGGCTGGGGATCTAGCTCAGTGGTAGAATGCTAGCCTAGCAGGCCAGAAGTCCTATGCTGGTCTCCAGCGGTCAGGAGTGAAAGACAAAAGGCTACAAGGTGGTAGGCACCAGTCAGTCATCTCTGCACTTGGGGAGCAGAAACCCTCAGAACACCAGGGGTTCAAGGTCAACCCAGCAACTAGTGAATTCAAGACCAGCCTGGGCTAGAAAGTAAGATCTTGTCTCAAAAGTGGGGGAGGGTGACTATAAAGCTCTCATATTCAGCTACAGAAAACTGTTTTTAATTTGGCAATATGCATCCAAATTTTAAAAAACATACAGAACCCTAGCCATGTAATTTAGTATCTACGAACTTGAGGTATAGTCGCTAAAGGCACTTTAAACCACCAAGCCTGATAACCTGAATTATGTGCCTTGGGTCACTTCTCAAAGTTCTCAGTTAAAAAGGGCACAGTACATTTTAAATGCTATCCACAGTATAAGAAAAGAGGGTCATCCATACCTCTGTCCTGCTAAAGATGAATGTAAAAGGTCTGGCTGTCTCTGCTACAACCAGTTCAATTAGCATCAAAACAAAGGCTCTTTAAAAGGCCACGCACACACTGTATGGGCTGGGGTCTAAATGAGCTACTTGTAAATTAATTACCTAATGTTGTCAAAATGGGGGAGATCATTCCTTTTATGGTGCAACCTAAAGCTGATCCTAAAAGTAAGCAAGAATCCTCAGCAGCAGCAAATGTTTAGTTTTGCCGAATACAGCGACAGAGACTTTCCAAGTCATTGCTGATTCAGGACAGATTCCCTTGCCAAGGCCTGATTTGTTAACATTCCCTCCTCCTTCTGCTTTAAGTACCTCCTCTGGCAGAGAACATGATACATTTCCATTCTTTCTCCTCTTAATCCACGAGACTTCAGTTCAGAGATGAACGAATCAGCGCCAAGTGTCTTAGACAGGACAAGGAATGAAAGCCCGGAACATTAATCCACAGTGCCCTCTGGTACAAGATGGGGGCTAGAGAATTAAACTTTCATCCTAGTATAGCTGACACCTACCGAGACACTTTCACCCCCTACTTCTACCTCCAAAATCTACTTATAAAATATTTACTATAATGATACATGATTAATCGAGTATAACTTTTTTTTAAACTATAGAGTTTGTCATTGCTCTCACACATGCTTTCAACCATCTCAAAACACCTTTACAGATTCTTAAAATTGACAGGTTATTTAAGGTTTTGTTTATATTTCTGATTCGTTTTAGGGTGGGGGGGCGCTGTGTCACAATACTTGTGTAGAGTACTTGAGGGATTCGTCCCATGTGAGTTCTGGAGACAGAACTCAAGTGGCTGGGCCTTTATCCACTGAGCCATTCTGCCAACCCAAAGGTTTTACTTTTAAGTAAAAAGGTTGCAAAAGGCCCATGTCGGTAAAGCATGGGCATCACTTAAGTGGCTTCAGATGAAAATCCTTATGTTCCAAATAACTGAATTGCAATCACATAGGCAAACGCCTAGGAAATTGGCAAGGTGCTGCTAGTAACTCACCTAACTACTAAGAGGTCAGATCAGAGGAGACCTGGAAGACTAAACAAGGGTAGCCTTTTCCAACACAGGTGCCTCAGGGTTTCTTTTCTTTTCTTTTCTTTGTTTGTTTTTTCTTTGAAGCAGAAACCCTGGAGGAACACTGTTTACTGGCTTGTCCCTCCTGGCTTGATCAAGCAACTCAGGCCTACCTGCCCAGGAATAGCATTGCCCCAAATGGCTGGGCCCTCCCACATCAGTCATTAATCAAAAAAAAATCCCACAGAGTGCCTACAGGCCAATCTTTTGGAGGAATTTTCTCAATTAACATTCCCTCTTCCAAGATCAGTATAAGTTTGAGTCAAGGTGACAAAACCCAACTAGAATAACAAAACATATGGTGATTATGAACTAAATAGAAATAAATACCCACGACTAAGTACTTTAAAAAGATAAATTTACAAGGAGCAGCTCTGAACTTTGAACTGTGTATAGATCACTCAAAATACTCTCCCCTGGCATATCATATAAACACTCCAGGAAGGAGAGACATCCAAGATCACTATTAGTGGTGTTAGTCCCAATAACAATAACCCAGGAGAGTGCTCAGTGGATCTGATTGGAACTGAAACTCAAGACCCTGAGACAACACTATCAGAAAACTATACTCTTCTCACTGCACCTAATTGTGTCCTCAACAGGCACAGGAGTGCCAAGTTGGGTCTCATCTCTCTTACTTAAAACAGTTCTGTAAATATTCTGAAACTGCCAATGTGTATCACTTTAAATGAAGACACTGAGAATCCAGCTCAGTGAACCATTGGATTCACTAAGGTTACCTACAGGAACATGGGCAATTGAAAGATAATTACACTACTGGGATGCCCCCTGGACGAAGTTTGGGAGCCACACCATGTTAAGTATCCCATAAGAGACTCACGAAAGAAAAACTAGATGTGCCACTGCAGACGATGGGCAAGTCATGAGAAATTGCTCCACTGGGCAGAGCCACCTGGTCAACTTAACAGGAGACTTTGAAGATTCACACACACGCAACACGGCTGGCTCGGGGGAAAGCTGCAAAACTCAAGAGATTCCAATGAAAGAAATAAAGAGTGTGCGCCACAGCAGATCCAAAATTCCTACCCCCGTCTAAGCTACTATTTACCTCTTACACCTGGGGGGAATGGCCTTGAGGGCTACCACAGGGAATGTTTAACAGGATGGATCTCTTGAAGGTCTAGTGTTTCATTAAAAGCCTTCAGTACTCTCGATACAGAAATACAATTGATAAAACTGTTAGGATTAAGACAGATTAAGGTTGACATCTATTTAATTAGCAGATGTGCAATCTATGAACAAATCTTCAGCAAGATCTCCCTCCTTTAAAAGAAAAAGGAAGAAAAACAGCAAGCAACCAGAAACTCTAAACTCATGAAAGAAAACAAAAACTCGCTGCTGTTAAGTTTTTGGTTTGGTTTTGTTTTTCAATATATGACAATGGGAACTCGGGCTACAAAAATAAAAATAAATGGACTGCAAACTAAATCCATAGATTTAAAAAATATAATTTATACTATAAATAAAGATAAATGGACAACAAACTAAAATCAAAGGATTTTTTAAAGTTAAAAATAAGTAGAACAGATATTTGAACTTTTAAGCAAACAAGGCAAGGGCTCAAGAATAATGTAAACTTCTACTTCCCAGCCAGCTCCATGGTACTACTGTTTCAAAAAGTGAAGAATTGTACCAATTAATAACACTGAAATCAACAGACTTCAACTTCTTATTCTGTCAATCTTCAGTGTGAACCTTACTAGGTTTAGAATCCTAGTAAGCATATCTCACCAATCCTACCAAGCAGATCTGTATGTTAAGTGGCAATATTCCACGGGATAGGGCCCCATGCTGAATATACAATAAATGCAAACAGTAGACTGCAGATCACCAGAATCCCACATATTCTGCTTCCTGGATGTGCCTCATGCTCCTGCTGCCTTGCCTCCACTCTCCCCACGATGGAGTGTATCCTCAGACTGCCCTGCCTTGCCTGGGTGGCTTGTCATTTGGCCACACAACTACGAAAATAACTAATACAACTATACAGTTCTAAAAGTAGCAACAGTCCTTGGCACTACAATAGTTAGAGCATTTTTATTCCCCCAAAAAAACATCAATCTTCTTGGATCATCACAGAGAGGCAAAGAGGACTTCCACATGGTGGAAGGAGAGAACCAACTCCCAAACATCGTCCTCTGACCTCCACATGCATGCAGAAGCACATACATACACACAAAACAAATAAATAAGGCTATTAAATACACCAGGCTCCAGCATTTTACTAAGTGAATATTCTCTGTAACAATTAAAGATGGACTTCCCCTAATATTCAATTCTGTCTGTGATGAATGGTGTTACTTGAGGATTTTAGGAAATAAGGAGGAACGTAGCAGCAGTACAGCTGGCAAAGTTATTTCGGAATTAAGTAATTCAATAGACATGCTGGGGCTAAAATGCAACAAAAATAAGACAATTAGTCTTTATGTATATCCACGGAGTGAAAACTATTAACGGCAATTTGGCTAATTATATACTATAAGAAAACTGGAGTGAACCTCGCCTATGCCACCCTGCTTCAGCAGTTCCTCCACCAGGCTGACCACTGAGCTGTTTCACTGTGGGCAGCTCTTTAACATTATATCCGATGCAGTTCTCCAAACAGGAGACCATAGCCCAGTGTTAAACTATATTTTTCTTCTTTTAAAAATATGTTAAGTGGGTCAGAAAACAGATGCAAGCCTCAAACTGATATAAGCTCTCAAAAGGTCAAAAAACATGCTAAGTGGCAAAAGAAACACTTCTCTCTTCCACATTTTCTTGAACCGCTGTGCATGCTTGAGACCTTGGTTCTTAACCTTTTATGGGTCACTGACCCCCAAGAGAATCTGATGAAAGCTAGAAAAACCTGCATACACAAATCTTATACCCGTGAAGTCTGGAGAGCTTGTGAATCCTTTAAAACCTAACCCAAAGTTAAAGACTTCTCAGCCAGGGTGTGAACCCCATGGGGCAAGCAAGGGCTGTGTTAGTTCTTGTTTCTACAGCCAGTTCTTAAATGACCATTGTATGATGGGCAGTCGATTGCAATCTGCTCATGACATGGAGAAATGAAAAATAAATGCAGGGATGGATGATGAAATACAATCTTCCACTTTTTCACAGGTTTCCAATCTGTGCAAATCTAGAATTCGGGGATAGATTAGATTTCTAAGTGTCACTACCAAGAGATTTAAGTTTAGTAAGTCTTGAGTGGTATGCAAGAATCTAATTATGTGGGTTCCTCCATGTGCATATGTGTACATATGTAGAGGTCAAAGGTCAATATCCAGTGTCTTCCTCAACAGCTCTTCACCTTTTTTTTTTTTTTAAACAGGATGTTTCAACGAACCTGGAACTAAACTCACCTATTTGGATAGACTAGCTGGCCTGGCCAGTGTGCCCCAGGAATCCTCTCCAGCTCTGTAATTAGAGATATATGAGCACCTTGCTTTTTCACCATGGGATCTGAACGACTTGACTTAGACCTTCATAACTGCTCAAATGAGCCATTTTCCCACCCCTACTCCTTATCAAGTTCCCTGAAGATCAGAACGACACCAGATTTTCAAAGTCCTTTTCCTGATGTGCTGCTAAGGGAGGAAACAATGCATCCAAACTGCTCCATCAGAAGCTGGAAGTGTTGTCTACCTCACTGGCTTTGCTTGGGCCTCAGATACCGCTAAGTACTAGAGTTTACCGTTCTGGTAGTAAAGCATGTCTTATCCTAGCATTCTGTAGTTTGCTTGTTTTATTTTCCCTGAAAGGTCACGATGAGCATAACCAGACATTTACAGCGAGGTGCTTAGCATGTCTGCCTGTGAGATCTCTACACTGTCAGAAACTTGACCTAAGAACTTCCTGACAAATGCTCGCTCAGCAGACTCCATCACCAAACAGAAATAGATGTCCTGTGCTCTTACAGTAGAAGAAATTCCCAGCCTGAATAAAATGTGTCATCGCAATAAAGTCATTGCACACCTTTAATCCCAGCACTCAAGAGACAGAGGCAGAGGAAGGAGGACCTATGTGAGTTTTTTGAGGAATGCCTGATCTACAATTGAGCAAGTTCCAGTCCATCCAAGTACACAGTGAGGCTGTGTTGGGGTTGGGTATGCAACACCTCCAGGAGTATACAAGGGTGCCCTCTTGACAAAACCTGGGGATTGCAAGACAAGGCCTAACCGCCTGATCAGGGGCATCTTTCTCACAAACCTGCTCCCCAACCAGAAACCGTGCTACATACTTGTAACCCCACAAGGCTAAGACAAGACGATGAATTGAGCACAGAAATTAGAGGCTGGTCTGAGCACATAACATGACTTGGCTTAAAAACAAACAAAACCACAATTTCTTGTTTTCTGTCTATCCCTATCTTCTACAGCTGAATAAGGTGCCTTCTTTTCTTGCCTTCCTTCTCTTTCTACCTTCTTCCTCCCTGTAGTAGAAGGATTTCCACTCAAAACTAAACTTGTTACCATGTCCCCATCAGCTTCCCATCCACTGCTCCTTCCTCTCTTCAGAGACAGACATAGTCAGATACAGCTAAATGAGATAACATCTACAATGCAACTAAGATCTGGGGCTCTTAGCAGAGCATCGTAGTGGACACCTGCAAACCCCGCACTTGGGAGACAGAGGCAGGATGATCAAGAATTCAAATCCAGTCTATATCAGACCTTGCCTCAAATGAACAAAATCAAAAGCTTAGGTCTTTTATCTATTCTGCTGCTGACTTTAGGATCTTTGCGGCAACTTTGGAGTCATGACAATTCATAGAAAATACTCATGTTGGTTATTATTATATTTCTTCTAAACTGCCTCTAAATCCAATCGCCTGTGACCTGTAATCTACCTTAAGAATAAACAAGTCCCATTACTGCTAGAAATTCCAGAAAATGACTTTAAAATGTATCACATATGAACATACTTATAAATTTTTAATAAGACTTAAAAATAGAATTTACAAGATTAAAAAATTCTCTTTCTGCACTAGTCTAATTTGCCCTCAACAAACTCAAGACTCCAAGCACACTTCACCAAATGCAATAAGTAGTAGCAAACTTCTCCAAAACCCTTCACACAACCACAGAATGTGCATAAACAGTCTTCTTGCCTCAGAAGACTGGGACTAAGAAAAACGTGCCCATTGCAATCACTTGACAATGGGCTACAGGAGCACACACCACTGTAGGCAATTGTAAGTTAAGTGATTACACCCAAAGATGTCCTGAAATGCAGGGAACAGGGCTGGAAAGAAGCTCAGCAGTCAAGAGGGCTTGCTGCTCTTGGGGAAGGCCAGAGTTTGGGTCCCAGCACCTATCTTAGGGGAGGAGACATTCACAAACTCCTGTAACTCCAGTCACCCACTCTTTGTCAACCACGATGGGGGGCTTAGGAATCTCTCTCTCTTTTCAATATCAGAAAAAATTCTCCAACCCTCCACACCCAATCAAACACTGTCTCCCCTAAGGAAGAATTCTGTTGCATTATCTCTTAAAATGAACAACCTATTACACAGTTTGGTGCATGCTATACACTGCCATGACACTTTAATAATTCATTTAATCCTCATGAGCCTAGGAAGGATATACTATTATTTTATAGACAGGGAAACAGAGACGCTAACATATCAAACAGCTGACTAGTGGCAAAGCTGGGCTGTGAACCCAAGGAATGTCATGGTGACCTCTAAAAGCAGGTTTTCTCTTCATAGTAACACCTCATACTAAAACTGAAATCTGCAAGATACTTCTGTTTTGGTTTTGACTTCATTTTTTTTTTGAAGTAGGGTCTCACCATGTACCCCTGTTTGAGATTAATGGTGTGCACTACCATGGCCAACTATAGGACCTTGATTCTTCATAGCCATCACCCCCTACAGAAACACAAACAGCTCTAGCACTGTCAAGTTAGTGGTTACTGAAACTATTGGAAGGCTGCACCTTCTTTAGGATGGAAACTCCTTAGCACTTACACAGCTCCTCTCTAAAGTTAATACTGATGCTCAAGAAAATAATGAATTCATTTAAGTATGCCGGGAACATGATTATCAGTAAAGTATCAGGATCTGAGTTTGGATCCCCAGGACACAAGGTAATAAAAAAAAAAAACAAGCAACTATACTCTGTGTGCTATGTGCCTGTAATCCTATGGCTGAGGAGGCAGAGGCAGTCAACCTGGAACTCGCTGGTCAGGCAGACTAGCAGAATGGGTGAACTTAAGGTACAAGGAGACCCGGCCTCAAAAAATAAGGTAGATATGATAAAGACATACAGCATCAACCTTCTCACCCCACTTTCACGTAGGAGGGGTGGGTGGGAGACAGACAGACAGACAGACAGACAGACAGACAGACAGACAGACAGACAGACAGACAGTTACAACAGAGCATTTTTATCATTCAAAGAAAACTGGCTGTTCTTTTTAGTTTGCTTGTTTTTGAGTAAAGGTCTCTCTGTGTAGCTCAGGCTGTCCTCCAACTCCCAACACAGATGGGACTGGTTTTGTTATTGTTGTTTTTTGTTTTTGTTTTTTTACACTTCCTATATTGCTCTTCAATGTTAACCTGTATCAGGTAGAGAGTAATGCTTTGCTTCTGTTTATTTCCTAAGCAAAACTAATCTTATTTTCTCTGCTCAAGCAATACATTTCATTAATTACTAATTCAACAGACCAAAGAAAAACAGGCTATTCAGCTGTCAGATCACAGAAGACCTTTTTAATACTTCAGTCTTGTGGAAATTTTTAAGCCGAATTTTTTTTTCAAGATCCCATTTCTGTTTTAATGACTTAAAAAAGAAACTGCCCTTATGGGGGAAAGAGCATATAAAAGGTAATAAACATTTAATGATCCAATAATTGGTTATATCAGAGCAATCACTGTTCAGTAATTAACTTCTCTTTTGGCTTGTTCAGTTGATATTTCCAGCACCTTTGATAGGCCTACGATTGCCCATATTATTTATATAATAAGCTAAAACATGGTGGAGGAGCCCTAAATATAGCAAGGCTTCTTAGTCATCCATGCGTATCTCAATGCCTTTCCAAAGCGGCCTCGTTTAAATAGGCAAGTCATTCACAAATCCAACAGCATTCAGCCCTCATAACGGCGCGAGAACAAAAAGCCAAAGAAATGACAAGCCTGCTAAACTGTGTGGGCTGTGGACACACACAGCAACAAGGAGGGGTTAAAAGGAAACACAACTGAAAATTAGAGCTTAAGAGATAGCACAGAAAAAAAAATAATTAAATCGCACCACCAGGAAAGAATACAGTGAACAGCTGGTATGTTGTTAGGATGCAAAATTACAATTAAGCTCAGGTTAATGTCATTTCCAACTAATTACCCACAGTCAGTTGGAAGAGACATGCACTAAGAGATTCACTTCAGCTCTACAGATCTCCTGGGGCTGCCGTCCTCACAGCCACAAGGATTTGTGATTCCTAGGATTTTGTTTTTTCTATCATCAAAAGGGTCCACACTAATGTTCTCTATCATTCTCTCTGTCCCTTCCATTCCCCTCCATGAACAAGCCCCCTGCTTAATATCATGTATGAAAAAGAGAATTTTGGTCACTTCACACTTGATATATAAATCATTCCTTAGTGCTGACACACTTAGTAGTTAACATGTGAAGAATTACAGTGACACTTTGCAAACCATCCTTATTTTTTATCTAACACTCCAACCAGACCTCCCCACCCTCAACCGAAAACAGGAAGGAGTTGGAAGCATGCAGCTCAGTAGGAGAGCGCCCATTTATCCTGTGCAAAGCCCTGGGTTCAATCCCTCGCACATCTGCAAAAATCCTTCCAAGGGAAGAAAAACAAAATGCAGCACAGCCGTGGCTAGAAATCCTGTTTTTCTGCCCCAATTGTGAGCGTCTCTCCAGACACTGCCACATGACAGAATCTGTAAACAAACATAAGTGTGGCTGCAGTGATCTCCACACCTAACAACTCACACAGCACTTCAAGGTCAGAAGCACCCGTTTGTTATAAGGGAGGCAAAGTAGTTGAGAGGCTGACGATGCTAAGAGATGAAGGGAAAGACAAAGGTCTGGCAAACCAAGAGCAAGAAAGAGTCATCTACACTTACTCTGTCTCTTCTGTCATCTCCACACCTTGGGCACTGCCTCAGCCTGAGAACCACAGCAAAGAGCATGATGCTACACCCTGGCTTACACATGTCTGAAAGCTGAGGCCAGGCCATTTATCTGTTCCTGGCACATTCANGGAGCCGCGCTATTACTAATGGACAGCTAACTGCCCGGTGCAATAACCAGTTTCCGTTCCTTTGTGCACACAGGAATATTTATTTAATCAATGCAGTGTAACAAAACAAGCCTCTGGCGGACTTTTGGAAAGACAGAAAGCCATTCAGAACAGGGGTGAGTGGAGTCGTGTCACCTGCTCAGTGAAAGTGGCCATCACTGCAATGTGGGTAGAATGGAAGAGAATGGCTCTTAATCCTGACAGAGGTCACAGGCCTGCCAGCAAGTACCAGGTCACCACAGCCAGCAGCTGTGGCCAGCACTCTCCCTGCAGGCAGCTCTGATTCCTTTACAGAAAGCATCCCCCTCCAAAGAAAACAAACAAGCAAGCCAGCTATTTAATAACAGCCGCAACTTCTTCCCCTGAGAACCTGATGATTCTTCAGTCAGGGGGAGAAAAAAACAAATTAGGAAGGAAATCCAGGCAAATTCCATTACCTTTGGTTTTAAGTGCTCAAAGTGGAATAGAATAAAGGAGATTATTCACGGATGGACAGGGAAGAGGGAGAAAATCTTTCTTTCATTTTTGTTAGCCAATAATCTACCTTTCATCGTGTACCAGATAAAGATACTTGGCTGATCAGACATGTTTACTAAATTACCCAGGCAGGAAAGATAAGACTCATTTATTTAATAGAGTCATAGCTGCAGTGGCTGGTTATCTGTCTGTACAGATTTCTCAAAACTATTACAGGGATATTTCAGTGAATTAGAATTCTAAAAGGACAAATCACAGAGCCAAATTTTGATATATGCTCTGAGTATTCGTAGACAAGTCACTGTCGGGCTCTAATTGAAGACTGAAGCAAAACACAAACAATAAAAAAACCTTCACAACACTCATAAGAGTGATTAAGAACCAAGGACAGAAAAGGTAATGTTTCTGCCATCTGTACTTTATTGTACTTTACTGTATTATCAGACTTTACATACAGTCCTTGTTTCTTACAAGGTAAGGAGTGGAAGAGGGAATTTGAGGAGCATAATAAATATCCAAATGTTTTTTGGAGTGTGTGGGGGAGCACCTGTGCAAGCATGAGCAAAGAACAGAGAGGAGAATATGGGGTGTCCCGCTTTATCACATACCGCCTTCCTTAGTCCTGTCAGGTAGGGAAGGCTTCCAGTCTCAGGCTACCACAGCTCTGGGATACAGACACATGCAGCTATGCCTGGATTCGTACATAAGTGCTGGAGATACAAATTCACACCCTCATACATGTCTCCAAAAATACAGTGGAGAATCAACCAAGAAGGCAGCCCAAGTCAGCCTCTATACAAGCCCTCACAGGCAGGCACGCTCATCGAACACACACACACACACACACAAAAAAAAAACCAATTATTGTAAACCACTGCCATTATCATTACCCTAACACTCAAAACTATTTTCTACAATAATGATTCCAAAACAAATAATGACTCCTCTGTACAGAAGCTTGCTATAAAAGAAGTCTTGAGAATGACAGAGTGTTTGACTGATGTGAGAGAAGCCCTGGAACGGGACATCTGTATATTTAATAGACTGGGGTACAAATGTGCATGTGCATTTGAACATCACTGCCCAAAGCAAAACCTGTAAGCTGCAACAGTGTGAAGCCATCCAATCCAGATTCTCCATGCCCAAAATGGGTAATGGGGAGAAAAATTATGTGGGAACGTTATACAGAAGCTTCAAAGGCTGAAAGGGTATTCCCCACCACATTCAGAGTGCCCGGCTACGGCTTTCAGTAGGTATTTGTCTCACAATCACATCTACCCTAAAAGGATGCGGCTAAGTTATGATCACTATGTAACTCCTGCAGGAACCCCCTCCTGCAAATTTAAGAATAGAAACTGTGAAATCAAATTACTTGTCTGTGGCCACATGGGACTCTGGGTCACTGGCAAAATCCTGAGCATGTGCTCTCCCACAACACAGCCTGGAAGCCTGCTCCAGTTTTCATTACCACACAGAGGAAGAGTTCTGATTTCCAGACTGGTGACAAAACTCAGAAAGAAACCGCAGCTGGTTCTTTCGAACCCCAGGCAAAACTCAAATCCACAATCCTCCCCAGTTCCCACTGAGGCCCCCAGGTAGGGTTAAATTCAATCCACATCTCCCCCTTTCAGATTCAGATTCGCTGGTTGAGATAACCACACTAATCTGGGTAGGAAGCAAGGCAGCAAACTGGATTTTGCTCTTAGGCAGACCAAGGCAACTAGGATTCAAAGGCAGAAAGAGCCCTACCCTGGGGCCTTTTATCTGAGAGCACAATCGCTAAACCAGGATAATTTGTTTTAGAATACCAGAGCACTTGTTTTTAAACAAAACATTAGTCGAGAAAAGACGTCACAACAAAGGGAATCAAAAGAAAAAAACAAACAAAAACAAAAACAAAAAAGCCAGAATGGTAGAGATTCTAAAAACATCCCAGAAATGAGGACAGCTCTTCCCTCCCTATTCTCAAATCCTATTATATAGACAGTCCCTAACTGGAGTTCGCAAATAGCTGGCACTGTCTTTCTAATTTAAATTAGTTGTATCCCAACTGAGGTTCAAGATAAAAATAAAATTAAAATAACGGTTATAAGCCCATGCAAAATTCAATCCTGAGGGTGACTCCTTTGTTTCACCTAAATACCTTTCACCTACTTTTAAGAAAGCCTACCAAAAAAATGGAAAGGCACCTCGATAGATCAAAACAAAATTACTAGCACCTTCTTATGTCCAGAAAAGAGGCATGAGGCAATACTTGGCTAATTTAATCTAGTGCATCCACAAGGGTACAGGTGACACAAATTAAGTTTATAAAACTAAGCTTCAGTTATACGTCTGAAATATTTTTAAATGGCAGCAATCCAGCCCAGTGGGAAAGCAATGGCCTATATATTAGGAAGCCTGGCCTCTGCGGCTCTGCCTTGCCTCTACCAACAACTCACTAGGTCATCCACAACTATCAGAGAACATAATATTCTAGGTACACCTCCTCGTCTATAATATAGTACCAACCTTAAGTGTATGACCACATTTAAACCCAGGGAGTGTAGTTAAAGCCTTAGTAGTTGGTTTTAATCAGAACAAAACTCTTTAATGCTTTATTTTAAATTCCATTATGCAGTTTAAACATTGAAATCAGGTTCTGTGGCAGAAATGTATGGACTCCAGCAACACGCTGGACACTTTTTATGTTAGGTGTAAACTTTGTGACCTGTTTCTTTCCCTATAAACATGAATCCAGTGTGAGGATAGCATGAGTTGACATCAGCAGTTATGGTGATACCTGGCCCCCAGCAGGCGCTCAATTAGCGTAGGTGCATCTCCTGAGGGCAAAAAGAAAAGGTGGCCAAGCGCATTCATTTCCTATTCCTTCTGATCAAAGGAAAAACAGATCTTGTATTTCTAGACATGAATTCTGGTGTAATCCTCTTTTTCATGAATCCCAAGACTCCTTTCCCTTATTCCCAAGCCTGTAGATTCAGGTGTTAGTTCAGTACTAAACGCTATTCACCTGCAGACACAGCCCCTTAGGATTCACAGATTTCTACACCCACCAGGAAAGCCTACACTAGAGAAACAAAATGTGTTCATCCCTTTTAATCAGCGGTTCTCAGCCTTCCGAATGCTGTGACCCTTTAAGACAGTTCTTTAAGTTGTGGTGAACCCCACCATAAAGTTATTTCTTTGCTACTTCATAACAGTAATTTTGCTACTGCTATGAATTCAAATGCAAATCTCTGACATGCAACCTCTATGGGGTAGTGACCCACAAGTTGAGAACCCCTGCTTTAAATCATGAAAACAAGAGGGGCTGGCACCCTCTCTTTTACTGTATCCTGAATTGAAAAGCTACTTCAGGAACTCAAATGCAAATAAAACAACAACATATTCCTGTTTTTATTATTATTACTTTGTCGTCTTTTTTGAAAAGCCCATATGTACAAGAATTTGTCTTTCTTTCCTCTCGGTCAAGAACCATGCCCAAGGCTGGGGAGGCGGTTCAGGTGGCAAAGTGCTTGCTTGCCTTGCATGTCTGAGAACATAATAAGTTCAACATGCAGAACCACATTTTATTAAGCCAGGGATGGCAGTATTCACTTATAATCCCAGTACCGGGGAGGTGGAAAGAGGAGAATCCCCAGTGAAAACTGGCTAGCCAGTCTGGTTCTAACATTGAATTCTATCTAGGTAACAGTGAAAGTCACACACAGACACCTACCTACACACCAACAATAACAACAACAAAAATCTACTGTGTATGAATGAAGATCTAGAAAGAAAATTGCATGAACTGCTGTCTACTTCTTACACTTAAGCCAAAGGTTTAAGAACTTTTCACTCATTTGTTCTCTCCAGCATTCCATTTTCTTTCCAAAATCTGTTTGATTGACTGACTCAAAACATCAGCTCTGAGGCATTCACAGTAGTAGAGGTATTCATCAGTACCCAGTTTCCCTGGACTGCTGGGGATGGCTGGGACAGATGTGAAGCTTCACTTCTAATTAAGTCTTCCCCATGGAAATAACCTAATAGCCTTGCCCAGAACGTAGCCCTACAGACTTTCACTTTCTGCCCTCCTTTCCCTCAAATGCACTGAGTGTGCAGGTAGATTGGGAGCTTCTACTTCACCGAGAAAACAAATGTTTTTTTCTTCAGCATCTTCCCTAAGCCTGAACCTTAACTGTGTATCATCCTCACGACAGCATAAAATTCAACTCATTCCCAAAGTGTCCTTGCAAGCTCTAGAGCCCCATGCTTAACTTGTTTCAAAGAAAACGTCCCCTGAAATCATTTGTAATCAAAACCCTCAGAATAAGGGAAATATAATCTAGGGACTGCAGAGATGGCTCAATGGTTAAGAACACTTACTGTTCTTTCAAAGGACCTGGGTTCAATTCCCTGCAGACACACACAGTGGCTCACAGCCATTTCTATCTCCAGTTCTAGGAGATCCCGTGCCCTCTTCTGCCATCTGGCACTGGGCATGCAGACACTGCACAGACATACATGCAGGCAAAATACCCATCCACTGTATTTTTTCAGTAAATTAAAAATGATAACAACAACAACAAAAAAGGATCCAGATAACTTTTCCTTCCTTCCAAAGATTCTCACCCTAATTTAGAAAACAGATGAAAACAGGATTCCTCTGGTAAACTGAGGGATACCACACAGCTAAAACCACTTAAAGATGATCTTCAATGTCCAAAACCACTCAGAATGTCCCCACAACCCATTATTAATGTCAGACTCCAAAGACAAACACGAGATTTGATGAAAGACTCCTTTCTGTTAGTCTACAGCTCTTTACTGACTTGGCAGCTCCCAAGCAGACCCTGAAAACTGGAAGCAGACCACATCCCACAACTGCTGCATCCCTAAGATAGCCAAGACAGACTTGGTACAACCTTTATCTTATCATGGCCGTCCTCACAGCCGTCTTTCTGGGATCTGACACTGATCCTCTCCATGCTAGAAATAACTCATTCCTGGAGACTAGCGGGATGACTTGACAGAAAGTCCTTGCCACAGAAGCTTGAGAACCTGAGTTTGGACCCCCGATCCCATTTAGAAGCTGAAGGCACAGCGTATGTCTATAATCCCAGCATGACTACCAGCAGAGGGAAGGGCAATACCAGAGGCTCACAGGCCACCTACCCTGAAGTACACAGCAGATACACAACAAAAAGACTGGGGCTCAAACAAGGTGGAAGGTAAAGGATGACCCATGAAGTGATCCTTTCCACACCCTCTAGAGACTCATTCCTTTTTAATAAGGAAGAGCTGGTCTGTACCCACGTGGAGCTAAGCAATACACAGGGATGACATACTGTATAGCATGGGCTTCTTATTTTACTCGTTAGAGACTTTTTCCCTCCCTCCCTAACCCTCTTTTCTCTTTCCCCTCTCATCTAAATGACCCCAAATGAAATCATCCCTACAATGATCTTTGTGTTCACATTCTTTTTTTAAAAGAATATTTATTTATTTCTTATGTATACAATATTCTGTCTGCGTATATGCCTGCCGGCCAGAAGAGGGCACCAGACCCCATTACAGATGGTTGTGAGCCACCATG
>LOEQ01001031.1:354114-365023 GCA_001685075.1 Bramus lutescens | reverse complement strand
TTTGGAAGAGCAGACAATGCTCTTAACCTCTGAGCCATCTCTCCAGCCCCCTGTGTTCACATTCTTTGTGTATGTTCACAATTTGTATTCACATTAAAGAGAACAGAGGTTGAAGGAGTATACCAGAAAAAAGCAACTCTACACAAGAAACGAACATGTGGCGATAACACTCCTGAGACATCAACCTTCTCATAACGGCAACAAAGCCATAAAATATGTTCAGAAAACAAGGAAAACAGGGCCTTTACAAATCTGCCACCCAGTCTACCAGTAAGCTGATCCAAGTAAGAGTCATGGTTACAAAGAGCATGGTGACCTATCCTCTGACACTGTAATCTAATCCTTAAACTAAAGACGACTAAGTGTTTTTGCATGCCATGTTTCCTAAAGATGCTGTGGCTGTCAGCATGCTACAGGGGCACTTCTTGGAAAATGGAGGTAACGACAAAGCACATCGTTAGGAAGGCAATTATATGCAGCAGTAACCATTTTACAATGGCCATATGGGCTGTGTTTCAACAACATAATTTCCAATCAGGACAAGTGAACATATTTCTCTGTGTTCCTAATCCCAGGTACGACATACTAAATGAAATAAATGTGCATCTGAAATAGGTGGCAGATGTGGAAACCCACACAATGTTACAGTAATGTACATCTGTAATCAGAGAACACCCACTACCCAGAACAGACACCCACCTCTGCTGCCAATCTTCACGATTTCCTTAATTGGACACATCCTCAAAAGAGTCTAAGAAAGGCACAAGGAGAAGCAAAAGAATGAACTCACAGTCTCTACAAGTCTTAGATCTGAATCAAACTGTAAGGTGACTCAGAATTTGTGGTTTGCACATACGTAAAATCAAAGGGTATGAAATCACCTTTAAACCCTGGGCATAAAGGCGTGGCTCCTATTATACCAGATTTTGAGAGTCAAAGGACATGGGCTGGCTTAGGTATCCCCTGCAATTATAATGTCTAAACAAGTCATTCCACTGTTTTCCCATTTTAGATGTGAAAAGGGATAACTGCGTACTGAGGTAGCTAGAGCGAGGGGGGCTAACACAGCCCATCTGGAAACATGATGGAGCAAACAGCTTCTTCTCATCAAAGAGAAATACTCTTCTGAAAAGTCAGGCCCCATGAGAATAATGAGGCCAGGATATCTTTCTACTAACCTGTCCCCAACCTGATGGTCATTAGCCAGGTATGAATCCTTTAGTCCCAGAACAGGAACTCGGTAGAAGGGCACCCTAGCCCAGGGGAGCTAAGGATGAGGATTCTCAATAACGTACAGTACTTTATATGCAGTTGGGATTTCCATTAGAATCAATCTAACAGCCAGAGTCATTAGCATACTCTTTGTAGTATAAACAAACCTCAACTGGGTGGAGAGAGAACAATTTGAAAATGTGCTTGGAATAATGAAAGGAAACAATAGCAAGGGAATAATGGACTCTGTCACCAGGTATCTTCCAGAAATAGATATCAAGAAAAGCAAAGAGCTATTTAGTATGGTCTTTCATGAGGGAAGAATAGAGTGCCTGTAGTTTAAAAATAAATAAATAAATAAAATAAAACGTAGCACCAGTAATAAGATCTCTTTTATTGTGGACTATCTTCCCAAGAGAAGTAAGTGCTACTTCCTACAGTAGTTTAAAAGCAGGCAAAATAAAAAAATAATAATAATAAAAACATAGGCCTCTGTTAGTAAAATAAGTTTTTATGCATAGAAACCTAGGACAGGTTACCAATTCCTTCCCCAATCTGCTAATATTATTTAAGGCCAGATTTTAAAGAACAGAAAACAATTAATAAGGCAGAGAGGGAATAAGACCACCGACTAGACCACAAGCAAACTATATGAAGCAATTACTATAAGATTCTGTATTTTGCTGCTGTATTGCTTTGGTTTCTTCGACACAGACTCTCACGTATCCCAGGTTGGTCTTGAACTTGCTATGTGGCTGAGGTTGACACTGTACTTCAACTCCCTGTCTCCACCTCCGGAGCACTTGGATTACAGTGTATACTATCACACCAATGTATGCGGATCCAAGCCAGGGTCTTCTGAATGCCAGCCAAGCACTCTATCAAGTGAGATTTCTCCCAAGCTCATAAGCGTCAGCGTTTAAAAAGAAAATAGAAGATGTTCAGTGATCCAGTGTTTCCTAGCATACAGCTGGTGCCCTGAATTCCATCTTTAGTTCACAAATGGGGTGGGGCTGGCGGTCGTAAGAAAGACAGTAAGACCAGAAAGAAGACAGACAGGAAGTCAGAAAGAAAACAACTTCCCAAACAATTAGGTATATGGTACTTGCCCAGCCCTGAATCCTATTATTATACATATAAAATCCTTTATAACCAAGGACAGTTTTCATCAACAGCAAGAGGAACAAACATGGTCTCTACCACAGACCCATTGAGGTTGTCACAAAACAAGTCTGTATTTTTTTTAAAAGTGTAAAAGAGTGAGGAGCCCAGCCCTTCAAGTCTGCCATAAAGTGCTGCAGTTCTTGGATGAGCTGATGACCTCCATCAACTGTAAACCAGACATCATTCCTCTGTCCACAGCATCGTCCTGAGGCACAGTGAATGTGAAACTGGGAACACAATGCCTGGCATGGAGCAGGCACTACAGAAGCTCCCTTTTCAAACATGTCTTTTCAAGGTTTCGTTGTTTTAAGAAATAGGTCAACAGTACATAAGCATCGACTGAATGCCTACTTTACATGGATTACCGAGTGGAGAGAGCAACAATTTTAAGAGCTTTTAAAAAACCTCTTAAGGGATGTATGCAGGGAGAATGCAGGGGCTAACAACAGAGAACATTGGGAAATGAAACAATACATTAGAAATACACGGAGAAAACATTGGCTCTTCTTTCCTGAGTGACCCCCCAGTAAGTCATTACAGCACACAGAACAGGAAAAAGAGTAGCACTCGAACTTCCCGCTGGCTCCCAAAGAAAACACAAAGCATATCTTGTCATACTTAACATTCAAAGATTCCTTTAGACTAGGCCCCAAGATCTCAATCCATGAGAACAGCATTTCAGAAAGGTGAAATAAAGGTTACCAAAGCTAAACAAAGAAATAAACCTCTCTGACTTAATCCATGTCCCAATCTTCAGATTATCAGGAATACAGTGCCACTAATGACATTATTATTATCATCTGTGATTCTGAACACAGGTAACATTTCAGTTAAATTAATCATAGTTTGAAATACAGATCAATGATCAGAAGGCAGCGAGACTATGGGAAAAGGCACTTGCTGCCCGATGACCTGAATCCCATCTCCAGGATGTGCATGGTGGAAAGAGAGAACTGACTCCTGAAATTTGTCTTCTGGACCTCTGTGTGCACATTCAAGCACGGACACACATACACACTGGGGGAGTATATAAAGGTAATTTTAAGAACTTTTAAAAGATGGGTTACATTTTGAAGTTAGAATGACTCAAGGTGGAAAACAGCATTTCCAAAAACAAACTTTAAGTGGTCTAGGAACCTAAGGAAATATCCCAGTGGGGAGAGCACTTGTTGTACAAGCATGACGACCTGAGTTCAAATCCCCAGCACCCGAGGTGACCACAGGCACATCTACTCCATCCAATATTGTGGTATTTCTGCAGCTTGCTGACTCAGAGCCTAACTCCGGGGTAACGGAGGAAGAGACCCTATCTCAAAGGAATAGACCAGGCAAAGTGGTAAAGCAGGACACCCAACGCCTTTCTCTAGCATGTGCCCAAATGCACGCACACACTTGTGCATTCACGTTACATACACCAATACACACAAAATTTAAATTATCAAATTAGTGGTCAAGGGAGACATATATCCAAGTGGGGAGATGGCTTTTGATACTTTCAGGTATTACATAAGACAACTTTCAAACACGGAAACACAATATACTTCAGTATGTTAAAACCATTATTTTCTTTGCACTGGTGCTCACCTAGAACAATCTGGTCCATTTCAGTGTTAGGCTAATGAAACCTTTTAAATTAAACAACACAACTAACTCTCTGACTAAGCAGGTTTCAACATTCAGGTGTGAAATCTCACCTCCCAGCACTCAGGCTGAATTATCCCCTCACCTCTCAGCAGCAATTATCATTTGCTCCCTCCCCTAGGTAGCTCTCAGCTACAACATATCCTCTGAGGCTCACATCTGGAAATAAAAACCCCATCTGGGGGCCTCCTATGCTCTGGGAGTGAGAGGGAGAAGAAAAACAAGAACTTCATGCTGGTAATAGACAATTTCTGAAAATACCTTCCTTTTTTTTTCTTTTTGATACACAGTGTAAAAGCAAATTGATAAAATGAAACCCTTATGTCACCCCAGTTGGGGCTTTTTTTAAGAGTAAATTTACATCACTGTTCATCTAGAAGTCAGCTTCTTCCATTTACACAAATTCCAAAAATTTAGTAAAGGATATTTTCTTCAGTTGAGGGGGCATAATTAGGCGGGTTTTTAAAAAATATTTATTTATTTATTATGTATACAATATTCTGTCTGAGTGTATGTCTGNGGGCACCAGACTTCATTACAGATGGTTGTGAGCCACCATGTGGTTGCCAGGAATAGAACTCAGAACCTTTGGAAGAGCAGGCAATGCTCTTAACCACTGAGCCATCTCTCCCCCATAATTAGGCGTTTTTGATTAGAGCATTTTCCTCCCATTTAACAAGGTATTACAGATGTCTTCGACTTTCCTAGTAACCAGACAGCCCTGCTTTTGGCATCCTTACAATTTTAAGAGTGAACTGTCATATAGAAAAATTACAGCTAGGGTGTCTCTGTACAATCATGACTCTGAAGTGGTTATGACATGACCAGACTCCCCAATGGAACAGATATGGAAATTATATTCTATATTCATAGCCACAAGTCCTCCTTAGCGTGCACTTGGAAACCAAGTTCTGAGATCTGAATGACAAGGGCTTATTCTAATCACCATCAATTACTGCTGGAAGCACCAACACCAAGTGAGGTATGAAACCTGGACAGAAAAATGAAACTCTCGCAATCACTTCCTTCCAGGGGTGCAGGAACACATGAAGAGGTGCAACTCAGAGAAAGCCATGCACCAAACATTGTGCGATGGTTAGTTATTGTTGTTTCTTAGAGATTTGTTTTTATCGTTTTTAATTGTGTGTATGTGTATGTGTGCACAGGTGCTTTCAGAGACCAGAGGTGTCCTGTCCCCTGGAGCTGCAGTCACAGGCAGTTATGAGCTGTACAACGTGAGTACTGGGAACTAAACTCAGATTCTTGCAAGAACAGCAATCACTCTTAACCACTAAGCCATCTCTTTTCAGTTCCCCACGGTTAGTTTTTAACTATCAACTTGCCATAACCAAGCATCACCTGAGAATAATATTTTCCTCCTGGATCTTGAGGAATTATCTAACTCAGATGGACTGTAGGAAGATTCACCTTGAAAGTGGGAGACATCTAGGAGTCCTGAGTAGGTAAGAGTAAAGAAAGCTAGCTGAATGCAAGCAAGCATTTGGGCATTTGTTTCTCTCTGCTCTCAACTGTAGACGTGGTATGCCTAGATCACTGAAATCCACGCCACTGTGACTTCCCTAACGATAGACCATAACCTGGAATTGTAAGCTGTCAATCGTTTCCTCTGAGTTGCTCTTTGACATTTTGATTGTGAGCCTAGCCTTTAACGGCTGAGCCATCTCTCCAGTCCCCTAAGTTGTTTTTGGACAGGGTGTTTCATCACGGCAACAAAATAAAACTAGAACATGTGACTACCAAAATCCCAGCTTCCCTGCAGAGAGACGGAACACCATGCTTGGTAAAAAGGACTCATTTTTCACAGCAAGATTCCCCCTGACATCTGATCCAAATTACAAAAATTCGATTTATACCAATTTTGCCAACAGATCAGTCCGGGGAGCCTAACTAGAGATAGGTCTGCATTTTAAATGGGAGGCAAGGCCTCTCTGATTGAAGTTCAAACTCAAACATCCTGGTTTAACAACTCCATTAATGACATTAAGCACAGATCTAAAGATTACTCAGCCCCTTTATCAGTCGCATGTGTTATTTATGGGACAACCTATCAATCATGTCTTCCTCTTATTATTTCCTACATTCTGGTCCTAGGCCATTTGGTCTGCCAAATTAATACATTCCATCATTGCTGCAAATCTAAACAATGCTTGGTAAAAGACTAATAAAATAGTTGGGCTCTTTGCAACCACATACACACCCAGAGAGATTCATCAATGTCTTTTTATTTGCATATCTGGCTGACTGCCCCTGCAGCAAATAAGAAAGGCGCAAAGCACAGGTATGCTGGATTCTGGTTTGCATTTAATTCAGGGTGTCAATCTGCTTCTGTTTTAATTACATCCATCTTGATATGTTATTACAATCCCATGAAAACTTCTTTTCATTATATGAGTGGTTATAAACATACACACATGACAAACAGTTGTTATAAATTTCCTCCTTCAGCAATAAACAGACTAGACGCCTTAGCCAGCACATCACGTGAATCTTGTATTTTGAGTTCTTCAGAAGAAAGTCTGAATCCTCATCTCAAATACATACCAAAGTTCTGTTGCATATATTCTGTTACCAGGGTTAACGGAACTGCTCTAAATTTCCCCAGGTTACAGTCTGAAGAAAATAAATTAATCCCCATTCAAAAAAAAATTAAAAATGTTAAAGTAGGCCACAACAACATATTATACCCAAGCAATTATCTTTCCACTGGACATTCCAGAATGAGAAGCCTCACAGTATCATTGTAATAGTTTTGTTTTTTTCTTAATACTTTTATTACAGAGGGTGGGAAAGGTTTTCTTCTTTAACACACCTATAAAAAAGGGGCAATAAATTTCAAGGTAATATACTACTGTGGGAGCGTCTGGGATGGGGGAAGAATGTTTTTAAAGGTTCTTAATATTAAATAACAAACAAAATATTATTAAGGAAGAAATAGGATGTTCCATGGGTGGTCCTACTGATCTTTATTTTTAAAAGCTTTCTTATGGGATATGGATATACCTCAGTTGGCAGACTGTTTACCTACCATGCACAAAGCCCTAGGTCCAAGCCCCAGCAGCACATAAACTAGAGTTGGTAGTACACACTTGCAATGCCAGAACTCAAAGTAGAAGCAAGAAGATCAGGAGTTCAAGGTCATCCTACCCTACACAGAAATGTCTAGGCCAGCTGGGGCTACTGAGGCCCTGACTTAAAAAACAGAACTTTCTTCCATAATTCCCCATCCTTGCGCTCACCAACACTAATGGAAAATAGTCTCCTAGTTTCATTGAGGAACAGCTGGGACCTTTAACTCCCAGTGTGATCTGGAACAGATCAGTTAATCCTTGAGAGCCAGCTCCATTTGCAAAAAAAAATGAGGGGCAGAAAGAACTTTACTGCTAGGGACAATGTCTGTGCAAAGAACACCAAGGTTCTTCAGAAGCACAGCCTCCAGATGTGGCGTGAAATGGATCCAAAGGCTACTCAGGACAAGGTTAGGCCCTAATTTTAGGATAATTCCTCCTAAAGATTGAGCTCTGCATATTACTCTCTAAACTAATTTTCTAAAGTAACTGCAGAGAACATTATATCAAGAAGTAAGGAATTTACATACACAATCACCAAATCCTTGTCAACTACAGAAGAAATAAGTGGCATGTGTGTGTGTGTTTTAGGTCCCCCAGTCTTGATTTTTTACCTAACTTCTTCAGTCTTCTTTCTGATTTCCACAGTTTTGAATCTACTTGAATTTTTCAGGTTGCCATCAAATAAGAGACTTCTATCCTTTTACCAAGTGGTTTTCCGAAATTTATAGCATATTAGGTATAACCCCAAGCCTGGAGTGCAGGGGAAGTATTAAAAAGATGTTAATTCTTCACTTCAATACAGTGAAACTACATTTAGTGTATTGTAAATATACACTATCAGGACAGGGTAAAATGACTGAAATTCACCCTCGGCAGCTATGCACACCCATATATACCTGTACACACACACACACACACACACACACACACACATGCACGACGCACGCACGCATGCACCTTTCATTAGGAACAGCAGCTTTCATCAGGAAGAGCTGTCAACCTTCTCATCAGAGGACTTCCAAATCACACACAGTCCTTGGGAACTAGATTATTACATGATATCTAATCCCAACAGTTGTTTTCTGTGTGTGAGTACTTTCTAATCTTAACAACATTCTCTCAAACTAAATAATCACTGTTTATTTTCAACAGTATAAGAAAAAAAAGTTTTATATACAAGAGTCCCAGAATCTATCACAAGAAACTACTCAGGGTTTGTTTTGAGCTCCCAAAATCAAATGCTTTGTTTGTTTGGTGTAAATGCTGGGAGACTGAACCCAGAGCCTTGCACATGCTAAGCAAGTACTTTACCACTGAGTTACTCTCTCTGCCCCCAAACTCCATTGTTCAACCTTTTTCCAACTAGGTGTCAAGAGAACGCAGCTCTCAGAACCTATCACTTACTTCATGGCCCACTTTTTAAGTCTACTGACTCATTCGTATCTTGCCCAAAACGGCTACAGCAGTTAATCTCCACAACTAACAAGAATCAGAGAGAATCATCCTACTTCAGCCTTCCAATTCACCTCACACAAAGCCCCCTCCAGTGAAGCTTTGCCTCGAAAGAGTGAAATACAGAGTTCAGCAAACATGATTTTAAAAAAGCTTGTGTTCATTTACATACACGCAATTCACACTCTTCCTTTTTTCCATCACTCAGAAAGTCCTCAGATCACAGAGTTATGTACACTGTTCAGAAATGAAATGCTGGAACGTGACCTCTTTCACTCAGAAATATCACAGCCAAACTTCACAAGGCAGAAAGTGAAACAAGCAAGAAAGACTGCGATCGACACCTTTCCCTGACACCCCGACAGAACCAGAGATGCTCTGACCCTCTGAATTGCCACTCTGTGCTTTAGCAAGCCAGCTAATCCCAAACCCTTGTTTTAACACCAGTGTCAAATTCCTTTCTCATCCCAACCTTCTTTTGCAGGTGGCTAAAATGCAGCAATACATGAAACTAGAAGGGACCACAAGGAGATAAAACATACTGGCTGGAGGGCAACTCGCTGGCCTGGGAATCAAGCAGCTGTCACACTGAGAAAGAGTCTTTAATGAGAACCATTCACCAATACTCACCTCTTGGAGGGTTTAGAAAAAGATCAAGGTAACAGCTGACATGAGGCAGAAAAGGGATCAGAAAAAGAAGGGGACATCTCTCTTAATATCTCAACCCCCACCTGCCATTCCTGACTTCTACCATCACCCCCATCATCCTACCCTCAGAGATCACCAAACTCCAAGATCTGGAATGGGTTCTTTGAGACCTTAAGCCATTTTCCAGACTGGCTTATGGATACAGCACTGACAACTGCAGAGCCCTGTGGCCAGAAAGATTTAGGAGATAAGTCACTATCTCCTCCCCCATAATCCAAATTCACACTCATATAATAAAGACTTTTAATTCTACAAGAACAAGTGATGCTCAAACATATTTGAATGCAGATCATCCTGCTTCAATCTCAAACACAATCTATGAGAAACCTGGAAAAAGCTCTGTTCCCTTCCAGCCTGAGAAATTCACTATAACCTAGTCTTCATCTCTCCATTAACAGAGTAGGGAGGAAAAGGACACTTGTAGAAAGTGGCTTCCCAAGAAGGCACAGACAACGATTTAGAAAGGCCAAGTGTGGCTAGTGGGTCTCCTGGTCCCTAACAAGAACTTCACTACTATTGTACACGTTCCTATCAGCCTTCCTCAGCGGCCCCTGACCTCAATCACTCAGTGTCTTCTTAATGGCCTTCCTCCTGTGTCACCTTCAATATTCCTTTAGAAAGCTCTCCCCTTGCTACTACCTCATTTACCAACCACTACACCCTTCTAGGACCCATCTTTTCCAGGACTTCTCAAGGGCTGGGAATGGAGTTCAATTAGTAGACTGCTTTTTAGTATACAAAAAGCCCTGGGTTCAATCCGCAGCACAGCAAACTAGGAGTTGAGGTACACAGCTATTTCCCCAGCACTCCAAAGGTGGAAGCAAGAATATCTGAAGTCCAAGGTCATTCTCCACTACCCAGTAAGTTTGAAGCCAGCCTAAAGTGCATGCCTCAAAACACACACATGCCTCAAAACACACACACGCACACACAATACCTTTTGAACACTTCAACTTTTCTCCCTATCTTCTCTCTAAAAGTCTTTAGTTAATATTATTCGTGCCTCTTTCAAAATTATTTTGCAAGTATTAGATGTAAGTTACCAGCTAAATCACATCCTTCTTCAATACATTATAAACACTGTAGGCTACTCATGCTACTACTGCCTTGTACATATTAAGCACTCCATAAATATCTACTGAGTGGCACATAGAACATGATAAACTTAATAGATGAAATTTTGAAAATAAATTACTAGCGCCTACTAGACCTAACAAATAAGTCTGTCAAATTCCATCTAACAGACTTAGACAACCACTGACACGTGGGTGAGCCCTGAAGCAGAACCAGGAAGCGAGGTTCAGAGGAAAGCCTGAATGTGACCCTCTACACACCAGAAATGAGCCCTCCCTTTTCTTCAGAACACTGCAGCACCAGCAGAGCTCTTGTCTGCGTAAGTCTACCAGGGTCACCTTTCTTTCCCTCTGGTCAGCTGTACCAAAAGAAACACCAAAGCTACAAAGAAGTATAAGACGAGAAATAACTGATTTGCAAAGTTAAATTTACAGCCAGGATGCCCATGGCTTCCTAACAGAAACCTAAAGAATTCTGAAAAGCACCATAGCTGATACACCAGTGCATGCTGTTGGTCAGGCTGCCAGTATTTCCCATTTATCCTTTGATTCCTAGAAGTCACTCTGTTT
>LOEQ01001031.1:329473-348149 GCA_001685075.1 Bramus lutescens | reverse complement strand
GGGGCGGAAGGGGTCTCCAGAGGCTGTGGGGTATTTGTGGAGGGGTCGGTCACGGGCGGGTGTGGAGTTGAAGTTCGAGGGCATGGAAGCTACCCCGACATCCCGCCAAACGCACGGAGGACGCGCGCACGCGTGCTGGGCACCTTTCTCCGGACACTTGCTCCTGGAGTCCCTCATCTCCTGCACTCCTGAAGCTCTTGCTGGGCTAACTCCTCTGAAGTACCTCTAGGTGTTTTCCCTGCGCGCGCCTGTGCGCGCGCGGGCAGAGTGCGAAAAGTGCGTGCAGCGGGAGGAGGTGCCAAAGCTTGCTCCCAAAGAAGGTGCACCTTAGGGACGAAGGGCAAGGGTGCAAGAAGGGCGGCCCAGGGCTGCGTCCAGGCGCTTCGTGACAGCCAACGGGCAAGAGTTGGAAACTTTTCCCCGCCTGCGTGGTAGAGCACTGCATGCCTGAGTGTCCCTGAACCCGAGTGTCCCCAGGCCTGCACCTTTCGTCTCCTTGCAGGGGACCCAATGGGGACCTGCTAGCCGCTTTGGAGCTGCCAGAGATCGTACTTGAACCTGGTGGCGGGGACTGATTAGCCCGGGGAAGCCCCAGCCTGAGGACCCTTTGGACTACAAACCGCAATCCCTATCGCTGCGGGCTTCATTTACTGTTTAGCTGCAGGAGGGTGGAGTGGAGGTGGCTTCCCCACGTTTTCCAGCGCAATGTAACTGATGCTTATAAAAAGTTGTATTAAAGAGCTGACTACAGCCCAGAATCGATGAACCAAAGCGACCAGCCTCTCTGAATAAAATGCGTTTTTCAGAGCACTGGAATTGATCTATATTCACCGACAGCCTTCTCTCAGCGACCTTAGTCGCTTTGCATTCTGTCCAAGCACATAAACACCGTGGCAATCACCCCTCACCCCTAGCAGCCCACACTTGGCATGAAGGAAAAGAAAACAAACTGACATTAATTGCTCACAATGAGTCAGGCTCACCGTGTTACAACGCTTTGTACACGATTTCTACTGTTCAGAATCCCAGTCTGCATATAACTGAACTGAAGGTCAGAGGCTGTGGAAGAGAAAAATTAACGTTTCTAAAATAGATGGTTGGATGGATTTTTTTTTCTTCCACTCAACAGAGATTAGGGCATCACAACTGTAGGTTTGGGGAATACAGTGGCACCCCAAGCAGAAGTGCTGGGATCTTAAGTTCTGGCGACTGAGTCTCTTTCTTCTTAATACTTCCAGAGTCAGGGGTTGGTTTCTCATTACTTTGTTTTAAAGTCACACTTCAACTTCCCCATTTGGGGAATCCGGGACTGTGACTTAATAAAAATCAGAGTGGTAGATATGGATAGTGGGAGACAAGGCGACAGAAGGAGAGATCAAGTGGAGTGTGAATAAGGCAGGCTTTATGTCTGTCCAGGGGAACAAGCCATTTAACCTTAGGCAAGACTTTTAAATGACTAATTTTCTCATCTTGTGAATCAAAGAAGTTCAATTAAATGTTCAAAAGTTCCCTTTTAAGTCTCCAAAGGCCTTCTCAAACACAAAGCGTCCTTTCTGAATTGATCATGTGCTTTTTTTTTTCCTTGAGAATAGTGATGTGTGATATCTAAACATATTAGGAACAGGGTGCTACCTTCAAAAACTGCTTACCTAAACTGACGGTTGCTGCCCCTGGAGCAGTCTATGTTAACCTCGAGGCTATTTTTACCTGCACTGGCTGGAACCCACACTTAATATATCAAGCAAATCCCACAAAATAAAGGCTAGTTCCCTGTCATTCACTCCTTGGGCTCACTTTCAGGGTCTTATCTTTTTAAGGATATTCTAGTTTTCTTTTGCTGCTGTGATTAAAAAAAAAAAAACCTCTAAATGGAAACAACTTGAGGAGTAAAGGGTTTATGTGGCTTACACTTTCGGGTCACATTCTATCACTGAAGGAAGTCAGGGCAGGAAGCTGGCATGAAGACCATGGAGGAATGCTGCTTACCCGCTTGGTCTCTGGCACACTCTCCCTCTTGTAGCTTTGTTAAACAACTCAGGGTCACCTGCCCAGGGAGGGCACCACCCACAGAGGGTTGGCCCTCCCCCATCAATCAACAAGCTACATCCCCACAGACTTGGCAATAGACCATTCTGATCTGGACAATCCCCGAGTGGAGACTCCCTCCGATGACTCTGGGCTGTTTCACGTTGACAGCTGAAGCTAACTAGGACAGATGTAAGAGTTGTCCTCCAAGCTGACAAGATTCTAGGAAGCCAGGAACTAGCATGGTGGGTAGAGTCTCTTTGCACAAACTTTGGAGATTGGGTTGGGGAAAGTGTGAAATTGGCAAATATAATAAAAGGCATTATATTAGTGACTTTTCACAGTAGCCCTTGGCAGTTATGTCTTTAAAGAGTAATGTCTAGTTGTGGGGGGAGTGGATCGTAAAATACTGTATCCAAGAACCTTGCCTCTGGCAAGAGTAATTTGCAAACGCATTTTGGGATAATGTCTAAATGATTTTTCTTTCAGGGTCCAAGTGTACTGCTCACTAGAATTGGTAATGGCTTTTGGGGTCAGAATTTCATAGTATTCTCCCACCAGAGAATTAAAATTACTTACGGGTTATATTGCTCTTATTTGTCTCTAAATTCCATCTCATCTGTTTAGATCACTAATGAATGATTAATAATACTGCATAATAAGCTAAGCAATTACTGTGCATGGCACTGTTCCAAGGGTATTAAGAATAATATCTCAATTAATTCTCATAAGTTTTATTTTTGTGTGTGAGTTTACATATGAGTGTGGGGGAAGGAGGTATAGACACAGGCATATACAGGTGTGCACTCTCCTGCATGCAGGGCCAGAGGAGACTGTGAAGTCTCCGGCTGGGTCACTCTCAGTCTCGTTTCTTTGGGACAGATTCTCTCAGAGCTTGGAGTTAGGCTGACAGCAGGTAAGCCCCAGCGATCCTCCTTTATCTGTCCTCAACAGGACTGAGATTAAAGGTGGGCGTGAGCACATTTAGGTTTTTTGTAGACTCTTAAGATTCCGGGTCCTTGTGCTTGCCTAGCAAATGTCCTTAACCACTGAGCCATCTCTCCAGCCCAGTGTTTGCAGAGTTCAAGGAAGTTTTCACTCTTCAGTGTTTATTTTGCATAGAGTAAACTGGGGCTTCCTGTTCAGCATCTTACTCAAGATTGAGGCACTCTACAACCTGTCATAGGAGAAAACAGAACATGTAAGGAGGAGATTCTGATAGGCTGTGCTCCAGGAGAAAAGCATACAGTATCATCAGCATCTGTGCATAGCAGTACACTTCTCTTACACTTTATGTATATGCTGAAAGAATTTTGAACGGTATCTTAGGGTTTTGGCTGTTGTGATATACACCCTGAACAAAAGCAGCCTGGGAAGGAAAGGGCTTATTTCATCTTACAGCTTGTTGTCCATCATCCAGGGAGGTCAGGACAGAAACCTGAGACAGAAATTGATGCAGAGGCCATGGAGGAATGTTGCCTCCTGGCTTGCTCCTCATGGCTCTCTCAGCCTGCTTTCTTATAGCTCTCAGGTCCACGAGGCTAAGGGTGGGACCACCTATACTGAGCCGGGCGCCCCCACATCCATCATTGGTCAAGAAAACACATCACCCCGGAGGCTTGCTCACAGGCCATTCGGGGGTGAGGGGCTATTTCTCTCATCTAGAGTTACCACTTCCAAAATGACTCCAGCTGGCGTCAAGGTGACATAAAACTAGTCAAGACAAATGGAAAGATCATGAAGGGGAGAGTAAGAATGATTCAATGGAGAAAATGTCTGTGAATGATATGTTTCTCTGGTTCCATTCCAAGGAGTTAGAATTTGAACGAACATTCTTGGGGTCTGGAGAGATGGTTCCTGCTGGTTAAAGTACTTTGCTCTTGCAGGGAACCTGGATTTGATTCCAAGCGCCAACGTGATAGCTCACAAATATCTGTAACATGGGTTCTCTGGGCTACAATGCCCTCTTCTAGCTTTCTCTGTCAATAGGTACCCATATGGTACACAGACATGCATGCATGTAGGCATATAATAAAAAATATATCTTAAAAAGAAACACGATAAACATTCTATTTTGTTGGTGTTCTGAGACAGGGATTCATATAGCCCAGGCTAGCCTCAAACTTTCCATGTAGCCGAGGACAACCTTGAATTTCTGATCCAATGCTTCGTGAGTGTTGGAACCAGACAAGCACTATAATACCCGGATTTTTATGCATTGCTGGGAATGGAGCCCAGTGCCTTGAGCTGCTAAGCAAGCAGTTTACCAACTGAGCTTCATCCCACCTAGGAGAATACTATTATTATAGCTCAACCACTTTTCTAATCTCAAAGTCTTCCACTCATGGATACTATGCTTGTTACCAGGTTTTCTCTATTACTAAATTTTTATATTCCTCTACCTTGCTCTCTGGACTCTGCCAACATGGCAATTATTAGCACATCATTCTTGATGTTATATCCCAGTATATAATATTTGAATTTTATTTATTAGGAGAATTGATTTTTAACTCGAGGCAGCAAAGGTTTATGTTTTGGTCGTTTATATCTCTCAGTTACTTTGTGTGCATGCCTGCACAGAAAAACCAGACACACAGCGGAGACAGTTAATGATCTATCCCTATGCCATCTCCAAATGAGGAAATAAAGAAACTAACACATTTAGCTTCTCTTCTTTAACCCTCCTAAGTTGTTTTTAATAATAGCCCTTCCTGGGGAGAAGTGATAACTTGTCTTAACTGACAGGTAGACCATCAGCAAATAACATTGTTGTAAGTTTGCCCTAATTATCACCTGCTGGTTTTCCCCCTACATGTTTGGAAGTTGTTTTTCAAACTGCAATTTTTTTAATGTTAAAAAAGAAAAGCCAGGAGGGGATGTATAGTTCAATTTATTAAGCGTTCTTTCTATTCCATAATATTGCAAGACAAACTTTCATCATCTCTGCAGGGGTCTCTGGTGAGTGACACTTCGATCAACCCATATTCTTCAGACTCTGCCTTAGGAAGCCAAGGAAAGATACTTGCTGCTGACCAAATGATGCTCTTCTAATAGGACGGTTGCAGCAAATTTAATAAGCTACACACATACACCAAAAAAAAAAAATACCCACCGACCTAGTCAGTATTTTTAACCCTTTCCAGGACATTATTTATGTTCCAAGTCTTGAAATACACAGATGGAAAACCTGATGGGTAGTCATTAAAAAATTTTTTTAATGGTTCCTTGAAGCGACCGATGACAGAGGTCCATATTTATATGTGATCAGGAGCCTGAGAATCAGTATTCTATTGGATTCAGTAGATGATTCGTATTGAGCTGTGTTTTTGTCTTATTTCAATTGCTTTGTGTGTGTGTGTGTGTGTGTGTGTGTGTGTGTCTCTGAGTACACATGCTCAGGTGAGTGAACATGCCTGTAGAGGCCAAAAGAAGGCATTGGATATCCTAGAGCTGGACTTATAGGAGGTGGTGAGCTGCCCTGTGGATGCTGGAAACCTAAGACGGTTCCCCTTCAAGAACAGCAAGTACTCTTAACCACTGAGCCATCTGTCCCAGCCCTGTGGTTTTCATTTTTATTTGAAGAAGAGTACACCCTCTAAACCAAATTCAAATCAGATAACATCCCAGTTGAAGGAAGTATACACACTTTAGAAAATAGAACTATCTAACAAATAGAATATGGGGGTCTTGGTATAACTCAATGATGGAGTGATTGCTTAGTTATGCACAAGGGTTGACACCTCAGTTCCACAAAATAATAATGAAATAGATTGGCCAGTGGTAAGGTGGCTCAGCAGATAACAAAACTTGCTGCTATGCCTGATAACCTAATTCATTCCCTAGACACTCATAGTAAAAGGAGAGAACAAACTCCCACAAGTTGTCCATGACACCTACATCTGTGCTCTGACACAGACAAAATAAATATAATTGAAATTTGTACTACTATTAATAGCAAATTATATAGTACAGAGGTCAGTGCAAGGTCTTATTTTACACATGCTTGGATTTATTTCTATGTATATTTGTGCTGATGCACACATGCCACAATGCATATGTGGAGGTCATAGGGCAGCCTGCAGAAGTCAGTCCAGTCCCCTCCTTCTACCACATAGGTCCCAGGGATCAAATTCAGGTTGTTATGCTCTGCTTGTCAGGCTTATAATTAACATGGAATCAGATGTGGTGGCTTACGCCTTTAATTCCATTACTGGGTCATGATTTAAACTAGGCTAGACTGTATAGTGAGAACTTGTCTCAAAAACCAAGAACAATAAACGAAGGCTCCAAGGGGACATGGAGGATTGGGGTTAGAGGCCGAAGTTAGAGGTCCATGACCTGTATAAAAAGGCAGGTGTGACACCCTGCATTTGTAATCCTGGCACTGGGAACTTGAGACAAAAGATCCAGGCATATTAGCACACCATGGTGTGGTGGATCATGCCTATTATCCCAGATCCTGGAAGGCTGAAGCAAAGAGGAGCCCAAATGCCAAGGCACCCTGAGCTTCACAGAAAGTTCCAGACCAGTCTAGACTATGGAAATGAGGCCCTGCCTCCACTCTCTCACTCAGTATAAAGAAATAAATTAGATACCAGTTTTGTTTTAAATGAAAGTATTTGTATTTAAAACTCTTCCCATATTGTACTCTAAGAAAACTGCATTCGAGGTCTTAAAGAGACATCCTTCTTCTACTAATTACATATTCACCTGGTATCCATTTCTACAAATGAAATTGCTCTCAGCACACATTAATTGACATAATTACTGAAATACCAAAATCAGATTAGCTCTGTAGCTCAAACAGAAGGAGAAAAGAAACCATGGCTCCAGCAAATTGCAAGTGCTTTTTTTGTTTGTTTGTTTTGTTTTGTTTGTTTGTTTGTTTGTTTAGGGCTCAAAAGGTTGTTCCACTTGTATATACTTTGAAATAAAGCTAATAAAACATGGCTATTTCATTACTCATTCATGAGACAATTCTAGGCTTTTGAATGTGTTTTGACTGTATTGCAGTTTAAAGTTCAGTCTTTATAATATCCTACATTTTGTTGATTGTTCTTTTATTGTCCATTATATATGTCTTATTGGCATAGCATGCTTAAGAAAAATTTTATCCACAGCTATTTCTGTCTTCATAATTGACAATCATTGTCAGCCTGGAAACAAAGGACGTTGTTGTCTTTGCAAAGTGCTTCTACAATTCTCAGCTCTTCTTTCCTAAAACACTGACATCGAATATTGTTCTCCTTGCTTTGGGTTCAAATTGTCTGATTAGATTAAGAAAACAGCCAAAAGAAGATATGTGTTCATACTGGGGTTAGAGAGATGGCTCATTGGTTAAAAGTATGTCCTGCTCTTGCAGAGGACCCAAGTTCAGATGCCATCACCCAAATCAGGCAGCCCAAAACGACATGTATCTCCAGCTCCAACACCTCTGACTTCCATGGGCACTTGAGTTCGCATGCACACACCTCCTATCCCCACCCCACATAATTAAACATAAAGTTAACATTTTTAAAAAGTCATGCTAATATAATTCTACAAGTGGGGCAGGCATTGAGTCAGATGTATAATACAATCTATAATAATATATAATATATAATTTGCCTATAATCCTAGCTCTCAAGCACTGAGGCAGAAGGATTAATACAAGTTTAAGGTAAGCATAAACTATATAGCAACACTTTGTCTTAAAACACCATAAGAAAAATTAAAAGACATATTTCGGTTGTTTGAAATTACATGCGATCTATTGTGTCTTGGTCTCTCTTCCTCATTTTCATTCTCTCTGTCTCTGTCTCTGTCCTCTCCTTCTGTGTGTGTGTAAGCATGTATGTTTGAGTGCATTGTGTACATTTGTATGTGGAAGCAAAAAAAAAAAAAACCCAACCACCACCTCAGATTTCATCCTTCTTGGGCTTCCCCACCTCTTTTTTGTCTTTAAAGAGGGTCATTCACTGACCTGGAGCTCACAAGTGGGCTAGCCTGGTTGCTAAGTGAGCCCTGGAGCTCTCTCTGCCTGTCTCCATCTGCCTAGCACTGAGCTTAAAAGCAGAAACCGCCATGCACTGCTTTTTAATGTGGCTTCTAGGAAGTGAATTCAAGTCAAGCACTTTGTCAGCTGAGCCATCTGACCAACCCCTACTCTTGCCACTGAAAGGGTAATCACTTGCACAGCTCACCTTGCACGAACTCTGTTCCAGTGACTGTAACTATTATTAGAATTCCATTGCTTTCCAAATCCTTTACCAAAAAAGATGGCATTCTCTCTCACCACCATGGTCTTGCTATGATTTCCTCTTCTCTGCACAATGTTTTCTCCTTATTGAAGTATTTGGGTTTTTTTTTCCTGCCTCTTATTTAAGAACAAGTTCCGGAGGCTGGGAAGATGGCTCAGTCGGTAAAGTAAAAAAAATAAATAAAAATAAAAAAAATAAGGGCTTGAGTCTAGGCCCGCAGTAGTCACATAGAGCCTGGTGTGACCATACACATCTACCACCCTAGCACCGGAGAAATGAATTCTCCAAGCTCACTAAGTAGTCACTTGGTGAGCTCTGGGTCCACTGAGAGATCGTGCCTCTAAAGAAAAGATGGAGAGCAATAGGGGAACACACCAGAAGCCAAACTCTGGCCTCTACATACGCACATGCATCAAACACTCACACACATACACACACACAAATAACTATCCATACTTTGGTGTGCAATTCTGCTTTGTTATAATTGAACTCATTCAGAGAAACATTAAACAAACAAATGCAGGCATGCTGTGTATTTATTCAAGACGGAAACGGAAACACGCTTCCTTTGGCCATTCGCTATTCACACTTATTACACACATCTTCACTGGCTATTGCAAAATGTTGTTCTTCACACATTATTGCTCATTTATTGTGTTTCCTAGCAATAGTACCCAAATGTTATTTAAAAGAAATATAGTGAAACTACAACCAAAAATACAAGAAAAAGGAAGAAGAAAGAGAAGGGGGAAGATAAAACTTACTATTTCAAAAGGAAAAAAAGGGAAGAGGAAACTTCTCAAACAATAGAGAAGAAATAAAAGTCCAAAGAAAGCAGAGCTGGCAAAGTAATTCTGTCAGTAAAAGTGCTTGCTGCCAAGTCTGATGAACTGTGTTCAATTCCCCAGGACCCACATGGTGGAAGGAAAAACTGACTTCCACAAATTTTTCTATGATTGTCACAACACACACACAAAAAAAAAACCATAAAGTAATTTAAATTAAAAAGAAGACAGTGCAATAGAAAACACTTGATTAAATCTTGAAATAAAAATAAAACAAATCTACATGGGACTTTATTGAGACCATTAGGACAATTTGAATACAGAGCATATTTTTAAGTAATAGTATTAAATCAGTGTTAAGTATCCCACCGGGTTGCATTATGGCTATGTAGAAGAACATCCTCTTCCTTCGGAGATATATGCTGCAGTCCTCAGGGATGGAGTGTCAGGGTGTCTGCAGTAAATTCTTAAGTGATTTAACAATGCCTGTATATCAAAGGAAGGAAAGGCAGAAAAGAGTCAAATGTGGGGAAATGTTGGCAGTTGGTAAATCCAATAGAAGCTTGTGAGAGGTGTAGTGGTACTAATCCTACAACTTTTCTGAAACTTTTCTGAAGGTTTGAACACTAATGGGAAGCAGGATGTCGTGTGTTTGGGGGGTGTCTGCTATTAAACCAAAGCTTGGCATTTCTCCAGAAGTCCTGCATTTAATTTTGTACAACAGTAAATCAACATGCTTAGCTTTGGGCCTAAAGGACAAAATACAAGCATCTAGAGCAGTGGTTCTCAGCCTTCCTACTGCTGTGACCCTTTAATACAGTTCCTCAGGTTGCAGTTACCTCCACCCATAAAATTATCTCATTGCTACATCAGAACTGTAATTTTACCACTGTTATGAATCGTCATGTAAATATCTGTGTTTTCTGATGGTCTTAGGTGATCCCCAAAGGTCGTTTGACATGCTCTCCCGCATGGGTCGCAACCCACAGGTTGAGAAATACTGATCTAGAATGTGTGAGTTAGAGCAACATCAATATTCACAGGGTACCACAAGCCCAGATTCCACTTACTTAAAATCAAACATACGTTTGCAGAAACCTTCCTCCCACTCTTCAAGCAACCCAGCCTGGCTTTGAACTTGCTATGAAGACCACAGTGACTCTGTACTCCTGAACCTCCTGCCGCCACCTCCCCAGTGATGGGATTAAACTGTACACCATCAAACCTCTCAGTTTATGAGGTTCAGACAGTGGAACTCAGCATGCTGGGCAAGCAGGCACTCTATCAACTGAGCTGCATCCTCACTTTGTGTGTGTGTGTCTGTGTGTGTGTTAAACGTATCTGCACTGAACACATACAGACTTTTGACATTATAACCTTTCTTCTTCTTCTTTTTTTTTTTTTTTAAAGCCTAGGATCTGGAGAGATGGTTCAGCAGTTAAGAGCACTGGCTGCTTTTCCAGAGAACCCGGGTTTGATTCCAAGCACCCACATGGAGGAGGCTTACAAACATCTATAACTCCACTGCCAGGGGAATCTATATTCTTCACTGGATTTTTTAGGCACTGGATACATAAGTGGTGCACAAACCTATATGCAGGCAAAACATCCATAAACTTAAGAATTTGACTAATTTCGTTTTGAAAAAAGATTTTGTTTTCTTCTTATTTACATGCATATATGTGTGTTTGCATCTGAGTGCAGGCCCTTGCAGCATCAGCTGCCCTGGAACTAGAGTTACAGGCAGTTGTCAGCTGACTGATGGGATACTGAGAACTGGACTCAGATCTCTGCAAGAGCAAAACTTGCTTTTAACCACTGAATTATTTCTCCAGTCCCCTCTCATTTATTCTCTCTGTCTCTGTCTCTCTCTCTCACACACACACACACACACACACACACACTTCAAGAGGACAATCTGTGTGAGTCAGTTTTCTCCTTCCACCAAGTGGGTCCAAGAGATCAAACTCAGTCATTTGTCAGAATTGGCTGCCACTATCTTTACCAGCTGAGCCATCTCACCAGCCCCTGATTTTATTTTTTCATATTTGAGACTAGGTCTCAGATAGTCCAGATTCTTCTCAACTGAATTGCTGATGTGGGATGTCCTTCTATATGCTGTGAATATGTCTTATTACCACTGGTTAATAAAGAAGCTGGTTTGGCCAATAGCCAGGCAGACTAGAACCAGGCAGGTAACCCAAGCAGAGAAACAGAGAGAAAGAAGGCAAAGTCAGGGAGATGCGAGCAACCACTGGAAGAAGTAAGATGTGAAGTAACAAGCCACAAGCCTCATGGTAAGTATGGAATAATAGAAATTGCTTAGTTTAAGTTGTAAGAATTAGCTAATAATAAGCTTGAGAAAACAGGCCAAACAATTTGCAACTAATATTAAACCTCAGAGAGGTTATTTGGGAACTGGCGGGTGGGGGAGAAACCTTCAGTTACAAATTGTGGCTGGAGATGACCTTGAACTCTTAATCCTCCTTCCCCTACACCTTAAATGCTGGAATTACAGCCTTACACCAGCAAGCCTAGCTTTTGTTAGTTTTTTGTTGGTTTTGTTTTTGTTTTAATGTGTATGGGTGTTTTGCCTGCATGAATGTCTTCACACCATGTATATGAATTACTCTCAGAGACCAGAAGAAGGCATCTTGATCCCCTGGGACTGGAGTTACAGACAGTTGTAAGCCTCTGTGTGGGTGTTGGGAATCGAACCCAGGTCCTCTGGAAGAGCAGCCAGTGAGTGAGTACTCTTAACTGTTAAGCCATCTTTCCAGCCCCTTTTGCTAATATTTTAAGGCTTCCTCACTTGAAGCTATTTCCATGAAAGGCCATCAGGCAATCTGGAATTTCCTGAACTGCGATCAGTCTAATACACTCAAGAGCTTTTTCATGAATGAGAGAGAGGTGACCAATACTTCTCTCTTGTTCCACCGGTCTTCTGGGAAATGAGATGACAAAGCAAAACCTGCAGCATGTAAGATTTGAGGAATTAAAGACAAGTCTTTAATAGGAAATTAGCACAGACAGCAAGCAAAGCATGAGGCCACGGGTATCCTTTCACAGAGACGACAGGACAGAAATACAGATTAACCCATATCAACTGCAGAGAAATCATTCTCCACTTGGAAGCGAATGAATGTTTTTAATTACAATTTTTGAGATGTGATTTATTATATAATGGAATTTCAAATTATCAGAAAATTAGCTAAATTCTGGCTTAAAAGCTTTTCCCTACAACTCTGTTTAATATGTGATTTTTTTTCCTCTTGTGCTGTATTGAACCTAGGTCCTTCAGCACATCCTAGACACTGAGCTATGTGCCCAGTAATAAATTCAAACACTGTAACCATTCTTGAGAAGGAAATATTCTTTGAGGACTTCCATCCTGCTTCCCATCCCCAGCCTGCCCCAATCCCATTTTCTTTCTGTGTGTGTCTATGTGTGGGTGAGTGAGTGGGTGTGCCTACATCAACATGTGGATACCAATTAGCCACAGGAATCCTCCTGTCCCTACATCTCCAGTGCTGATAGTACAGAACCCTGGCCCGGCGTTTGTGGGTGGCTCCTAAGGATCAAATTCAAGCCTCTGCTCATTGAACCATCTCCCCAGTCCTTCCACCCCACTTTCTAATTGAAAGGAAAACTATACCCAAAGGTAGATTTCTGTTCTTACATTCTTGTTGACTATAAAGTGCAACTCAACCTTCTTGATCTACTAAACCCTATTCACAAGCCAAGTATGCTGATACTTACCTGGAATGTCAGCACACAGGAAACTGCAGTGTATAAGGATCAAGAGTTCAGTGCCAGCCTGAGCTCTATAGTGAGTTTCAGATTAATCTGGGCTACCCAGTGAGACCATTTCTCAAAAGAACCAAAACGGGGCTGGAGAGAAGGCTCAATAAATAAAGCACTTGCTGTGCAAACATGAGAACCTAAGTTGAAATTCCCCAGGAGCCCCTGTAAAAGACAAACGAAGTAGCTTGTGTCGTAATCCCAATCCTCCTCTGGCAAACGGGAGGTGGGGACAAGAGAATCCCCAGAAGCTCATGGACCAGCTACTCGAGTGTATGCAATAGTGAACACCAAGAGACCCTGTCTCAGACTTAAGATGGAAGTCAAGAAATGACACCTGGAGTTGTCCTTGACCTACACACTCACACATAAGCACACAGACACACACACATACACACACACACACCATGATTCACATACCATGGCACCCAGTGTCTATACAAAGATTTTTTTAAGCATTAAAAAAACACAACCAACTAAATAAACGTAGAAGTCATGCCATAGGAATATTTGTCAGTTAAGGAGATTCAAGAATGTAGGAAATGTAATGGAAGAGATGGCTCAGTGGGGAAAAGCTCTTGCTACCAATCTTGATAACCCAAGTTGCATCCCCAGGATACACACGACGGAAGAAACCAAGTTCTACAAGTTGTATTCTGACATTCACATACATACTGAACTTGAATGCCCAAGTGCACTCACGGAATAGCAAGTGTGACAAATGCCGTCATAGCCTCTGTATTCATCTTCAGTACAAAGAGGACTTGAGAGCATCAGGAAACACAACAGTGTTAGAGGTCAGTTTACTTTAAAGGCAAGCGAACCTTATTACTGAAGCCGTAGGCCTTAGCGTGATGAGCTACTCCAATGTGACAGAAGGACAGAAGTACACTTCTTCTCAGGCCATTGAAGTAAAAACCTTCTCATTGCTGCATTTCTGTTTTGCAAACAAGAGAGAGTAGACACACAAGTAAGAATGCCGCATTCACCAGCGTGTGGTGACTATCACTCAGGAGATAGGGGCAGGCTTAGGGGGATCAAGAGTTCAAGGTCATCCTTGAAGACATTGAGTTTTAGCCCATCCAGGACTAGATGAGAAAAGAGAGAGAAAGAAGATGGACTATGAAAATAAACTTGTTTTGCTAAATAGCATCATTCTCTTCTTCTAGTTCGTGTGTGTTTGTGCTCTGTGTGGACTGCCTTTGAACTCTTTGGGGGTTATTGTGAGTGTGTATGTGTGTGTGTGTGTGTGTGTGTGTGTGTGTGTGTGCATGCACATGTGCTTGAAGAAGTCAGAAAACAACTTGCAGGAGTTGGTTCTCTCCTCCAATCATATAGGTCCAGGGAAGCAAATTCGGTTTGTCAGGCTCCATGGCAGGCAGTTTTACTCGATGGGGCATCTGGCTAGCCCAGGCAAATTGTTTCAGTTGTATTTTGCTTTCTGAGATAAGATCCCTCATTGGCCTAGAACTGGCAAGCAAGCAAGCAAAACCCCAGGGCTCTGCCTGTGAACCTCCTCAGCTTGGCAATTACAAACACATGGACCTACACTCAGTTTTTTAAAAGATGGGTCTGGGACTCAAACTTGGGTCCTCATGTCTGAAAAGCGAGCACCTTACCAACTGAACTATCTCTCCAGCCCAGGTATCTTTTCTTACATTTGGCAAATGTCCTCACTTTTTTTTATTCCCCCCTTAAAGTGTTATATTTGATTTCTCTGATGCAGTGTGACCCGTATATGTATTTTTTGTTTGTTTTTTTTTTCTTACATATTATCCTGGTTTAACTTGATGGTTTCTAGATGAAATGGTCAAACTGCACATCCAGGCAGAATCCCATGTATGGAAGTATCTCTCACCTTATACTATTCCACAAATATTCACACTTTTTTTGGAGTGAAAAAGTAGTCATTTAGACATATGTGCAGTTCTGGAATCCAAAGGCAAAGGAAAAAGATCTTCATGGCTACAATGAAAATAATTTCACTTGCTCTCGGTGAGGCTAACCTGGAGGAAGATTAGAAGGTGAGATGACTCATTTATCATCATACATCCAATCAATAAATTCACTGGACATTTCCCCCAATACTCTATTAAACCAGCCCCCTCTACTAGGAAGATAAAGTTCCTTAAATAGAAAATAAGTAGACAGTGATGAACAGTAATATTATCCCTGCCTACAACATAAGTTCCTGGGATGTTGGTAAACTTTCAGATTCTCTGTATTTATGGGCATAATGGTAAATTATAAATAGTTTTCTGGGTTACATTTATTTATTTTACCCATTTGAGGGGGACAGTATGCCTCTGGGATTAAAGGTGTGCTTCATTCACCACAGCCAAGTCCTTTTACCTAATGAGCCAATGAGCCACAATGAGCCATTCCTTTTTTTCCTTTCTTTGTTTCTAGCATGTAGGCCAGGCTGGAATTATTGAACTGGCTTGGCTATGTAGGCAAGGATGGCTTTGGAACCTATCATTCTCCTGTCTCGAACTTCCTGAGTTTGTAATGCTGGAGATGGATGTCTTGGACCTTCTCAGGCACTTATTGATGGATTCTAAGCAAGTGTTCTACCACTGAGAAATATCTGCTTATTACTTTTAAAAACAATTTTGTGTGTGTGTGTGTGTGTAGAAGTATAAAAGAGTAATTGGACAGCCAAGCATGGTGACACACTTGTAATCCCAATACTAGGGAGACAGAGGCCAGTTTATGAACTTGAAGATGGTCTGGACTGCATAGGGAGTTCCAGGTCTGCTTGGGCTATACATATTGAGACCCTATTATAAAATGAATAAATTATTTAATAGATAAATTTAAATAGATAAGGTAATTGGAAATAACAAATTTCGGGAAAGATTAGTGCTTGGAGGATTCTATCACTAGGTAATAAGGCTTGAAGCTGGCTTTGTTTCTAGGTGAACCCAATACTAGGATCTGCTAGAAAGATGTGCCCATGGGTGTCATAGTGGCACAGATGTTGTAGGGTAACTAACCACTTTCTGCTTGGACTTAAGGCCTGTCAGCAAGTGGAAATACATTCCTGTTACTGTAAACCAAACCAAGAACCTATATTTAGGGAACTCACAGCTTCCAGGAGGTGAACCTACTACTCTTGCTCTATTAAATGCACAATTTCAATCTACCATCTGATTCTTGGCGGTTATGCCATAGATTAGTACAGCTCTCAGACCTTATCAGAGAAGTTCCTGTCTACAGTGGGCAGCGGTTAATGCAGAAAAATCACCACTGATCAAAGTGCAAAGAATAAGAGTCAGTGGGGTGCTCACTAACAAAGGGGTTATCAATATTTTTGCACCCCATTCTCAAAGCTCAGGAACCATCACAGACGAGGGGACAGAAGGATTCTAACAACAAGACTGGGAGGACCAGAATCAAACAGTATGTTCTGGATACAACAGGACTACTGCTCTCATAAACTCATAGCAAGAGGGACTGCCTTCACAAGACCCGGACAAGATTGAGCCAGTCAAAAGTCTAAGATAAAGAGGGAAAGGGTTTATGAGCCCCCACCCCTACTTGAGGAGCTCTGGATAGTTCTTGGTTTCTGCAAGTAAAAGAACTCATGTTATTTAAAAGCGCGGTTCCTGGAAGAAATGGGAAGCACAGACTGGAGTCCATAGGCTATGGAAAAAGAGGGCAGGCGTAAGGGGTTGGGAGGTGGGAGTAGATCTGAAAGGAGTTAGGAGGAGGGACTGCGTATGAATAAGATCAAAATACACTGTGTGAAATCCTCAAAGCATCTTAAGAAACAAAGGGGGCCAGGCGGTGGTGGTGCACGCCATTAATCTCAGCACTCGGGAGGCAGAGGCAGGCGAATCCCCGTGAGTTCAAGCGGTCGGACCAGATGTTCTCGATCTAGGTCCTGTCCGAGGTTTACTACAGAGAAACCCTGTCTCGAAAAACCAAAAAAAGAAAGAAAAGAAGAAACAAAGGGGAGAAAAAGTAATGTTGTGATCTACAGATCTTTTTTCTTTAGGAGCCGTGTGTGTGTGTGTGTGTGTGTGCGCGCGCGTGCGCGCGCACGCGCGCGCACATGCACAAAGACTAGAGGAAAATGATGTCTGGTGTCCTTCCTACTCTGCCACTCTCTCTGCCTTATTCCCTTGACATAGGATCCACCACTGAACCTGGAGCTCGGCTGGCTGCTTGCAAGCCCCAGCTGTCCTCTTCTCCAGACCCCAACATAGCACCGTAGTTATAGGCATGCACAGAACCAAAGATTTATTTTTATGTGCCTTGATATTTTTTCTCCATGTTTGTCTGTGTGAAGGTACCAGATCCTCTGGAACTGGAGTTCCAGACAGTTGTGAGTTGCCATGTGAGTACTGGGAACTGAACCTGGATCCTTTGGAAGATCAGCCAGTGCTCTTAACCACTGAGTCATCTCTCCAGCCACCCTCCACCCCGCCCCCAATGTCCACCTTTTAACCTGAGTGACAAACACAATTCCTTGCCTTGACTGACACAGCGTTGGGGTTGACCTGACTGGCATGGCAGAGAATGAAGAAACTACAGACACACATACAGAAACGCTGGGATGGGGTGGACCGTACGCTCTGATGGAGATATGCCTGCAGCAGCCCAGAAACTCAAAACGTTTATTATTGCAGCACAAATGAGGAGAAGATGGGTTAACGAATCCATGTAGAAGGTCTTTTTACTGGAGAAGTCTCAGATTATAGTCACGTGGGAGGAGGAGGCTACAAATTTCTCCACACAGTGTCAATCTCTGTACTCAGACTGAGGGAGGCCTTCCATTCCTCTGAGCCTAAGCAAGCGATCTTACTCCGAGAGCCTTCTTCTGTGCCCATAAAGAATGCTTCGGGGCTAAGCTGATTGTGGGAATGAGAGTTGTTTGGATTCAATCATGTAGGAAGCATCTATCAAGGCAAGAATTGAGATCCAATACTGCAATATTCAGAACACCCACAATTACTATGCTAAATAGAGCTGATAGGAGTCTTCCTTTTCTTTTTTCTTTTCCAATGTAAATTCTTGCTCCAGAGTGGAAAATTTCAGGAGCTAAAATAACTCCATCACATATTTTCAAAAGGGAACAGGTTGGCCTTTTGTTTTGAGGAGGCAAAATATGTCTAGTGCTGGGTGGGGAAGGGGACTGCTTTTTCTGAGGTTTGCCAGTTTGGATGTTTTTTTTCATTGCCCAGAATTGCTGGTGGGGTGAATAAGAAAGTCTGGAACTGTCTGTGGATATTGAAACTGTAAAGCTTTGCCAAGACATGAAGTCATTTTAGGGTCCAAGAGATGGAAAGGGAGCTTAGCACATCACTAAATTGTAACAGATGAACTGGATCCCAACCAAAATCTCGGGTATCTTAAAATATTGTGTTCACAAACAAACGTCTGCACCGTTGCACTAAGAGGTTGGTAAATCCAAGTGGAAGACCAAGGTTCTCTCTGTTGCCGCCAGCTAGGATAGATGTTTCTAGAAAACAAAGCAAACGGGTGCTTGTGAGGAAGAAGGAAAACAGGTCTGTCTAATGTTAAATACTCCTGAACCTAAATATAACTTTTCGTCACTATAAAAATATTGCTGGTGGAATATAAGCCACAGTGAAAGAGTGTGGAGCCAAGTCTGGTTCCCAGTTACTCAGAAAACTGAGGCAGGCACACCTCAAGTTTAAGGACTGCACGAACGTCAGCAATACTTGAAAGTCTGCTTAAATAACATATTATAACCCTGCCTTGAAAGAAAAAGAGGAATGGGGATATAGCTCAGAGATAGAGCATCTGCCCAGAATCCCCCAGTGAGGGGCTGGGGTGTGACTCAGTGGTAGAGCCCCT
>LOEQ01001031.1:315460-329374 GCA_001685075.1 Bramus lutescens | reverse complement strand
CAGTGGTAGACACCTGCCTAGAATCCCCAGTGAGGAGCCGGGGTGTGGCTCAGTGGTAGAGCACCTGCCTAGAATCTCCCAGTGAGAGGCTGCATATATCGCTTAGTGGCAGAGCACTTACCTAGCATGTTCAAGACCCTGTGTTTGATTCACAGTCCAATCAAATGAGACTAAAACATATGAAACCAGAGCTTGGTTCCGCATTTTTGTATCATAACACAGCTCATAATAAATTATTCATTTTATCAGAAGTTATAGTGGCATTTTCCTAAGTATCTGAGATCTTTTGGAAAAGTCCCCAGATCTTTGAGGATTTTTATCCTTCAAAATTTCAAGACTGAGACTGAGAATCTAAAGAGGAACATTTGACCTTGGTGTGTTCAGAAAAAAAAAAAGCTATCTCAATGCTCACTATTAACTCTGGGCTATGCCAAATGTTAATATTTTTCAAGATGAGCTCATTCTGTATCTTCAGCCATTTATTTCGAGGGGTCTAGGCAGTGTTGATCAAACCTTACTCTTCTGAGTGAGACACGTGGTACTTCTCTTTAACTTCTAGATAAAGATTGTCAGGAGGTTGTGTGCTATTTCCTCTTCAGCTCCCTGAATGGCAGCTTCCTGGGAATCTATTTCCAGTTAATAACTAAAGATACATGGCTGGGAAGATGGTTCAGGGATAAAGGTACTTGATGCCAAGTCTTATGACCTGAGTTCAATCCCTAGGACCTGCATGATGAAAGGGGAGAACCAGCTTCAGAAAGTTGTCCTCTGATGTTTACATGTACACTCATACACACACACACACATATATAAACACAATAAACAAATGCATAAAATGTAGAAAATTAAAATAGATACAAACAAAACTATGTATAAAGGTTTTTTTTTTCACTAGAGTAAACCACTGGAGACTACTAGGACATCAAGCTATCAGGGTTTCGTTGACTATGAAATGGGGTTCAGTCCAACAAAGATAAAAATGAAAAAGGAGTTCATCAACTTGCCTTCATTTGACTTTCTGTGTTTGTGGATTTCCTATGTAATATATAACATTTATTTTCTTTTGGAGGAGTTTGGAGGATTTCTGGGTTTGTGGATTTCCTATGCAATATGTAACATTTATTTTCTCTTGGAGGATTTTGTTGTGTGTGAAGGCAGGTGCACACATGTGCATGTGAAGTCCAGTGGTCAGCTTCAGTCTCCCTCTCATCTTGTTTTGTTTGTAAACACAGATCCTTTAACACGGGTGACAGCTGGACCTGGGGCTCATCAATTTGGCTAGATGTGTTGACCAGTAAGTCCTGAAGATCTGCCTGGCATTGCCATCCCAGCACTTAGATTCCAAGTGGACACCCCCACTCCAGTTTTTTATGTGAATGCAGGGGATCAAATTCATGTACTAATTCTTGTGAGGCAAACACTTTACCGCCTGAACTCTTTCTCCAGCACCCCCAATCCCTTTCATTTTACTTTTCATTTCACTGTTATACAGGTTGTCCTTGAACTCACTCTCACCAAGAGAATCCTCTGACTTTTGACTTCTTCATCAGACTTCTGAGAAGCTGGAATTACAGGTCTGTATCACCAAGCCTTGCTCACATATGTAATATTTAAATGACAATAAAGACATGACACCTCTGGGGAAAATGAAATTCCAGGTCCCTCTAGATGTGTGATTTATATAATGCCAACTATCTGGGATGATTTTTTTCTTTTGTTTGGAATGTAACATATATATTATATTATATATAATATATATTATATATAATGAAATACTCAGATCTCAAATGTCTAGCAAAATCTATTTCCATACATTTAGTCACCATCTAGGTAAATATACACCATTTCTGGCATTACATGAAGTTCCCTTCTGACATTCAATTCTCTAGCCAAGATAAACTCAAGTATCTGGAAAGTGTGCCTCAACAGTTGAGAGCGCTTCCTGCTCTTGCAGAGGACTAAGTTCTGTTCTCAGCACCCATATTGGACAGCTGACAACAACCTGTAGTTACAGCTCTAAAATAACTTTGTTGGCCTCCACAGACACTTGTGCACACAGGGAACACACACACGCATGCACAAAACCCTCAAGTTCATTCTCCAATATAAATTATTCACATTATTCAATTCTAGAATGCAACATCTGGGCATTGGTGGCGCACACCTTTAATCCCAGCACTCAGAAGGCAGAGGCAGGTGGATCTCTGTGAATGCGAGGCCAGCCTGGTCTACGAAGTGAGTTCCAGAACTGATACAGACCCTGTCTCAAAAAAAACAAACACAAAACAATGCAACATCAAAACATATAACAAGTTAGTCAGCTTGATGGCTATAGCTATGATGTCACCACCAACATGTATACTAAAGATTCTGTTGTACCCCTTAAATATATAAACTATTTCCCCATTTTTTAAGACAGATTCCTGTTCTGTAACCCGGTCTGTGCTGGAACTCACTATGCAGCTCAGGTTAGCCTCAAACTCACAACAATCTTCCTGTCTCAGCTTCCAAAATGATAGGATTACAGGATCTCACTACCTTCCTTGCTTTAAAAAGATGGTCAGTACCAAAGTACTTGGGCTTGTCATTTTGTTTCACTCTGGTTCCAGCTATGCCCTCACGGAGTGAGGAAGTTTCATGCCTGGCATTTTCTCTGCCAGTTTCTGTAATTTCCCACAAAGGATGGAAGAAACAATTTTTTTCTGTCCTTTTCTCTGTTGGGAGCTCTACTGAAGTTCCTTTGCCTTCTTTGAGTTTCTCTTTTAAGTGGCAGGCTAGGAACCACAAATGGAACTATTAGCAGCAAAACACAAAGTTTAATTAGCAACTTTTTGGTGACTTCAAGAGCCTGAAGTCATTTTAGAGAACTAAATTTAAAGTTGATATTACACAGTATTTAAAAGTTCTTGAACCAGCAATTTATGCCTACAAAACTTACTTTTTTTCCTCCGAGACACTGCCTCATTCTGTGCTGCGCCTGGCCTGGAATCGGCTATGTAGATCAGGTTGGTCTCAAACTCACGGAGATCTGCCTGCCTTTGCCTTCCAAGTGCTGGTATTAAAGAGTGTGCTGCCGTGCCTGGATACAAAATGTACAAAAGTACTCTAGGGGTAAGTCTTTAAATACTAAAGTTATACAGATTTGTATATGATAAGATAAAGCATGATGATAATGTCATATGTGTCCAACAAGGAGGGAGGAAGTGCTACTGATTTTAATTTGATGGGAATGAGTGTCATAGCCTGTATGTGGAGGTCAGAGGACAACTCTTGGTATTGGTTTTCTCCTTCACCCTTTTTGAGGCAGAATCTCTCTTAATTCTGTGCACCTGAGTTAGCTGACCCACAACCTCCCTGATGGTTCTCCTATCTCCACCTCCCATCTCGCTGTGGGAGTGCCAGGATGGAAACCACCGAATCTGTCTTCTATGGGTTGAAGGGATCAAACTCAGGCCATCCGTCTTTGGCAGCAAGCAAATTTACCTATTGAGCCACCTCACTGGGTCCAAGGAGGAAATGCTTCCATAAGTTCTATTTCTTGTCTACATATAGGACTATTCTGTAATCCTTTCGACATAATATGTTTGAAGTAAATGTGTAAACAGAGAGCCCAGTCGGTATAGGTCAAATTTAAAAGACTAAATCCCAGCAGAAGCTTTATAATAATATCCCATTTGGGGAGATAAACGTCTGCAGGCTCTTCTATATACAATCTGTGTCCTCGTGGATAACTTCCTTAGTATCTCTAAGCCTCAGGGCTTTGTGTATTAAATAAGGATAGAAGTACTATAAATCTTATGCCATTGTAAAGATCATATCATATTTGACACATATGAATTTTGTTAGGATTAATAAGAAGTTGTTATTTTAAATATTAGTTAGCGCTAGTAAGATTGCTCAGCCAGGAAAGGTGCTTGCTGCCAATATTGACGACCCAGGTTTCATCCCCAGGACCACACGATAAACAGAAAGAACTAATGCCTGTAAGTTGTCTTCCACACAGGCCCTTATGCATTCATACACACATACACACACACAAAAAGAATTAAAAATTTAAATGTTAATTAGTTGTCATTAATATATTATTAACTTCTTAACATAGCTTCCAATAATTCCATAAATTTAAAAATTTTTAGGAAGGATTTTTCTGCATGGAATGGCAGAAATACTTCATCTGAACTTATAGCTCATTTATTCTTTCTTATCTAAAATACATCTGTAAACATTGGATATTTTAGCCTGTCAAATTTAGAGGAAAAATTATCATATATTATAAAACTGTCAAGAAAAAAGACTTATACTAACTTATATAGGTTAAGAATATATACATATATTCACATATATTATATTTCTTCATACTTTGACTAATCTTGTTTTCTAGTATAAATGTCATATTTAATCTTGGCCATTTTTCTTTTTATACTTTTCAGTTGCCAGAGTCATTTATCTTTCCACACCTGTAGTTATTAATTTTGATTGTTAACGGCAAGATATTTATAAAGGTGTAGGAGACACACCTCTGGACATGTCTATGATGGATTGATTCTGGCAGACAGACCTACCCTGCATAAGGGTAACATCATTCGGTGGGCTGGGGTAGCAGACCAAATAAAAAGAAAAAAATGGGCCAGTGATATGACTCAACAAGTAAAGAAGCTTGCCCCAGGCCTGATGACATTAGTTATATCCCTGAGACCCATATGGTGAGATGGAGACCCAATTCCCACAAGTTGTTCTCTGACCTCCACACATACGCTTTGGCACAAGTACCTGCACACATTTCCAAACACAGGAAAATAAGTAAATGTTTGAATGAAACAAAGGAGAAAGTGAGCTGAGCACCATCGTTCATCTCTCTCTGCTTCCTGACTGATGGTTCAAGGTGACCAGCTGCCTCACTTTCTTGCTTCCATGCCTTCCTGCCGCATGGGACTGTATCCCTCCAGCCATGAGCCAAGATGAACTCTTCTTTCCTTATGTTGCTTTTGTGGAGTATTTTCTCATGGCAATAAGAAGGTGACTGATCTGATCTCTTATTGTTTAAGCTGACTCTAACGGCTTTTCTAAATTGTCTGCTTTCCGAAACCATTACATCTGTTAGAGAGTTCTCGGCAGTGACACACTTTTCATTCATTTATTTCGTATGTGGAAATGATTTTACATGATGTGGTTCTTTCTCATGTTAAAGATTTAGGGGTCTCTTCTTTATATGTACTTTATGGTATCACTTCTCAGTTAAAGAAACAGTTTTATATAGATAATTCCTGTCTCGAGAACAGCAAAGTTACAATCACTGTACCATAGAAAACTTACAGCCCTCAGCGATAGAGTCAAATGCACAGTCTTAAAAAAGCAAACCTGCAGTGCCTTAGGCAAGTGCTGGAGTACCAGGGATTGAACCTGGGGTCTTATGCACTTTAGGCAAGTGCTTTCCTGCTGAGCCCTCTTTTTATCTTTTATTCTTGGCTAGTGTCTTACTAAGTTATCCAGGCTGGCCTTGAATCTGGTGTTGATCGTGCAACCCCCCTGCCTTAGCTTCCTCAGTAAGTGAAATACTAGCCTTTTGCCACCACTTTTATCTATCTATCTATCTATCTATCTATCTATCTATCTATCTATCTATCTATCTATCTATTTATTTATTTATGAGGCAGGGTCTCTCTACATAACTCTGGCTGCCCTGGAACTCTCTCTGTAGACCAGGCTGGTCCTCAAACCTACAGAGATCTGCCTGCCTCTGCCTCCCAAATTCAGGGATTAAAGGTATGCACCAGTATGCCCAGTTAAAATCCTTTGTAAAAACAAATAAAAGGGTCTGGAGAGATGGTTCAGTCAGAAAAATGCTTGTTTTACAAGCATACGGACCTGAGTCCTTGATCACCAGCACCTGTATTTTCAAAACATACCAGCCTTGGTGGCACTCATAATTCCTACACTTAAGAAGCAGAGGCAGGAGGATCCCTGGCACTTGTTGGTAAACACCTTAGTCTACTAGGATGGCCTCTGGCCAATACCAACAAAACAAAGTGGACAGTTCTGAGAAACACCCTCCAAAGTTAACCTACACGCACACACACACAAGCAAAGAAAGTGATAGGGCTTGGAGAAGTAGGAACATCAACATTTTCCCTAGAAGATCTCCTCCACAGGTTGTGAAACTCCAAATCATCCCCCCTATCAAGCCCAAGGGACAGAAACTGTAGATACCCAAGTGACAGCCACGAGCTACTAACTTACTAACTTCTGGCAGACACATCAGGACTGGAGCTGAAGTTTGAAATCCTGTGTCCAAAAACCAAAGAGGAAACCTCTCTGCATTTTCCTTTCCCTTCCTTGTCTTCTTCCCTTTCTCCATTTCTTTTCTCTCCTCCATTCTGTTCCTCTTTCCTGCAGTTTGGATTCCAAGTGTCTCTCCGAGTCAAAAGCTTGGAAGGCGACAAACCAATTTAAGAAGTGAGGGGCTTATTCTATTTTCATTTCTGTTGTTGTCGTCATAAAATATCTTGGGGAATAAAAAGCAACTGAGGGAAGAGTTTATTTTAGTTTACAATTCTATGTTACAGTCTATCCCTGTGGAAAAGCAAAGACGACGGGAACTTGAAGGACATAGTCACCTGCACAGTCAAGAGCAGAAAGAAATTAATGTATGCATGTTCAGTTGCTTTGTTTGCTGTGCTGAATTCAACTCCTCCACTCGAATACAGTTCAGGAGCCCCTGTCTAGGAAATGGTGTCACCCACATTGAGTGGGTCTTCCCACACGAATCAATGCAATAAGACTATAGCTTCCATTGCCATTGACCAGTACAATGTAGATAATCCTTTTTTGAAATTCTCTTCCCAAGCGATTCTAGGTTGTGTCAAGTTGACAATTACACCATCACAGGACTACTGGGAGGTCCTAGAACTTTATGGAGATAAAGGGGAGATAGCAGAATCTCAGGCCGTTTTTCTTCCCATTTCTCACTTTTTTGCTCTCTCTCTCTCTCTCTCTCTCTCTCTCTCTCTCTTTCTCTCTCTCTGTCTTCTCTCTTTCTCTCTGTGGTTTGTATATATGTAGCTGTACAAGTATGTTTGACTGTATGTGCATCTGTATCTATCACCCCCCTCCCCTGTGTGTGTGCATGTGCAGGAGAGAGGTCAACCTTGGGTATTATACCTAAGGATACTGTCTAACTTGTCTTTTGAGGCAGAGACTCTCACATTGACCTGGAGTTCTCCAAGTAGGCTATGATGGTTGACTAGTGAGCCCCAAGGGTCCAGTTGTTTCCACCTATCCATGCCTGGAATTATATGCATGATCAGCTATTTTGCATGGGTTCTAGCGATCAAACTCTGGTCCTTAAACTTGAAGCAAGCACTTTACAAATTGAGTTGTCTCTTCAGCTATCTATCTGATTGATTTTTTTGAAACAGTGTTTCATGTAGCCCAGGCTGCCTTTGAACTTATGTATTCAAGGCTAGACTTGGATCAGTGAGATGGCTCATCATGTAAAAGCAGTTGCCCTAAAGCCCGATGGCCTAAATTTAATCCCTGGGAGAATCTACACAATAGGAAAGAATCAAACCCACAGGTTGTCCTTTGACCTTCACATGCAGGTAGTGCTTTGTGTAAGCCCCATCCACATACACACAAGATAAATATGATGATGATAATGATGGTGGCGGCAGCAGCAGCGATGGTGATAACACATTTTTAAAGGTTAACGAAAGGCTAGACTTGAAATCCCAATCATCCTCCTAAGTGCGGGGATTACAGGCACGCACAACATATTCTCCTTGTCTCATTTCTCTTGCATCTTGGCCGTGAAGTGAGCGATGTTGCTCCACCATGAAGTCCCATCCTTGTGTGCTGGTCCCTAAAGCAGTGTCCTAATGACTCATTGTCATAACCATGACCCCAAATAAAACCATGCTCTTGCCAGCCGGTTTCTCCCAGGTGATGGCTACAGTAACAGGATGCTGAATAACTGTTCGTCACTCAGAAGACCTGGCCCTGATATTTGTAAAGTTCTAGTGAAAGTAGAATTTTTGAAAGTTGCACATGGTGATGCTCATTTCTAATCCCAGCCCCTGGAACTGGGAATTAAGAAGGCCTGAAGTTCAAGGTCATTCTTGGCTAGTAGAATGTTTGAGGCCTATGTTACATGATACCCTGTCTTCAAAAGCCCCCAAACAGGCTTTTATTACTCAATTGCCTTTTGTGGGTCTGCAGTGGAAGCTGGCCAGCCCTTACCCCATTGTTTTTAAACCTTTGCTTCAAAGCAACACAAACTATTGGGGAATAAAAAGAAGGAAACACAGCTTAATTGTAAATTGTGAACTAACTTTTTTCTTTTGTCTGCTGGGGTTAGAGATTTCATTCTATTTCCAAGCCGTTTCTGTTCCCAGCTAAATGTTTATGCTTCACATTTCTTTAGACTCAAGTAAGGCCCTCAGGAAATGCTTAGGAATTTCATTTGTATCTGCCTACATCGGGGGACACATCACAGTTGCTGCTTCTCCTCTTACACTGCCATTGAATCTTTGACTTCATCTTCCTGAACTGTTCTTCAGTACAATTCACAAGCACTCACTTTCACACCTGCTCCCTGTTCTTGTTTTGTGTGGTCCCCCCATCTCCCCCCATTCTGTGGGAATTGATCCCATGGCAAATATTTTACCATTGAGCCACACCCCCAGTCCCTCCTTGGGGAATTTTAGGGAAGTTCTTTACTACTAAAAGATAGGATTGCAGCCCCTTACTGGGGGATTCTAGGCAAGTGTTCTACCATTGAGCCATGTCCTTAATCCTTTATTAGGGGATTCTAGGACAGACCTCTCACTGGGCCATGCCCCCAGCCCCTCACCAGATAAATTTAGCTTTATCACAGAGCCATACTGCCAGCCTTCCTTTTCCCTTCCTTTTTTCCTTCCTTCCTTCCTTCCTTCTTCCCTCCCTCCCTCCCTTCCTTCCTTCCTTCCTTCCTTCCTTCTTTCCCTTCTTCCTTCCTTTCTCTCTTTCTTTCTTTTTCCCTGAGATAGAGAAGTCAGGATTCCCTTATGTATGTCTGCAGAGTGCTGAGATTAAAGTATTGGTGAACACCCTTGGTTGCCTTAGATATTATTACCTTGTTCTCTTTTGCCCTCTTCCTGTCCCCACTTGCTGCACATCAGTCCTTGTCATGGCCTTCTCCTGCATGCACACTCCAATCCCCTTCTCATATCAATATGAATAATTTTATGTCCACTCATTATCTCTTTAGTGCTTTGAAGTGTCATCCCTGTCCTCTGCTAACCACCTTATTTTTTCCTTCTTAACATATATTAATCTTTAATATATTTTAGCTTCTCTTGCTCCCATGTCACTTTGCAATAGGAATCTTCCAAAAAGGAATCTTTTTTTTTTCCTTCCCTGTCTCTCTTTTTTAAAGTTAACAGCTTCCTTTCTGGTAGATATTTAAATTTTTTAAGCTGCATAGGCAGCTTCTGTTTCTCCCTTTCTCTCATCTCTAACTTCAAGTTTACTTCTTGTTCTTAGGCTACATCTCCATATAGTGGACCCTCCTTTCTTTTAAATTAGTGGCTTTTTCTTCTTTTTATTTGTTATTACTATTATTATTATGTATATCTGAGTATGGGTGGATGGGCACACATACAACAGTCTGCATATGAAGATCAGGGGATAACTTTGGGATCCTTACACCTTTATGTGGGTCTTGGGGATTGAACTCAGGTTGATAACCTTGCATGGCAAATGCCTTCACCCACTTAGCCACCCATCCACCCCTTTCTCTTATAAATGAAACAAAATTTTTTGATGATCGGCACTGGATAGATGACTCCATTGTCAAGAGCCCTGTCTGCTATACCAGAGCACTTAGGTTCAATTCCCTTATAACTACTTATAATGCCAGAGAATCTGATGCCCTTTTCTGACCTTTCTGGCCACCAGGCATACAGATGGTGCACAGACATACATACAGGCAAAACAAGTATACATGTAAAAACCAATTGTGTATATGGGCCCGGGATGAGGGTGGTACTATCTATGGAACCCATAGGCTCTTGCTTGTGATAGGTGGCAATCTGTTACTGTTGCTGAACCATGCTCCTCACTGGTTGAGTATGAGCCACATACTCTACTGAATGATGGCCCCAACCCATTCTTATTTTCTATTTCATTTTGTCTCAGTTTTGATTTTGAGACATGGTTGTACTGTCTAGCCCAGGCTGACTTCAAACCTGCTATGTCACCCAAGTTCACATCCAACTGATGATCCTCTTGTTTCTGCCTCTTGAGTGTTAAGATTGCAGATGTGTGAAGCTACAACCAATTTCTTTAATTTTATTAATTCTTGTAGAATTTCATATATGCCTATAATGTATTTTGTTTATATTCAGCTTCCACTCCTCCAAGACCCACACTTACCTCCTCAACCCCTCCCAACCTTGTTCTCTCTCTCTCTCTCTCTCTCTGCCTGCTAATTCTAATTTGTGCAGCCCATACAATCATTGGGTTGGAGCTGTCCACTGAAGAAGCATCATCAACCTTCCAGGGGCAACACCCTGACTCTCCTCCCCTAGCAGTCAGGCAGCCATCACATCATTGCCAATAGCTCCTCAGCTTGGGTAGGGACTGGTGATTCCCTCCTCCTCCATTTTGTAATATTGACTGCTTTGATCTTGTACAGAACTTGTGGATGCAATTACAGTTTCAGTGAGTTCTTGAGTACCTTGATGTTGTCTTGATCCAGGTCCCCCTGACCACTAGCTCTTATGATTTATTTTTGTTTTCTTTTCAAAACTGGTCACTGAGCCTTGGGGGAAGTGATAAACATGTCCTACCATGACCATGGTTGCATGGCTTAGGGACTGACCTAACTAGGTTAACTGGGGATGAAGAAGGACAGACACACATGCATAAAAGCTGGGATCTGGTAGGCAATATGCTCTAATGGAGAGACACCAGCAGCAACCAGGAAACTCATTGCATTAGTCTCAGACACCCGAATCAAGGAGGCCTACAAGCTGTCTACAGCTGAACAAAGAGGAAGGTTTAGCTAATCTTGATAGGAGGTCTCTGTAGGGAAGCAGTTTCGTGCTACAGTCATCCTGGAGGAGGACATTCTGGTTGATAGTTTTTACATAACACTGGTCAATGGTTGGTAACATTCATGATTGGACCAGAGGAGGAGTTCAGCATTCCTGTGGGTCTGAGGCACTTGGGGTCCTTGACATGGCAGTGCTCATGTCAACAATACACATTCACTCAGGACATTATCCACTCCCTACAATGTCCCGTTTGTAGCTATCCATGACACTAGTTCTCTGCACACTGGCCAGTTTTGTGTTTCTGTGTACAAGAAGTTTCATAGTTTGAATTGTCATCTTTCAGCAAACTTTCCATGTTACCAAACATGTTCTCCATCAAAAGTTTTGTTCCTTTGTAGAGTGAGGATAACATTAGTTCTTTCGCCCAAAGCTACCGGTTCCAAAAAGCTGGCTGCCTCTTGGAAGATTCCAGAACGCTGTCTGTGCTTATGTTTATGAACTCTTCCATGATGCCTTCCTTTATCTGTAACAAGCTTAGCTAGGAATGCTAAAATCTTGGGCCACTGAGATCCAGGTTTAGGGTAGTGATATTTCATTTGTATTTTAATAAATAAAGCTTGCCTGAAGATCAGAGGGTAAAACTAAGCCTCTAGAGGCCAGGCAGTGGTGTCACACATCTTTAATCCCAGGATTTGGGAGACAGAGGCTGATGGATCTCTGTGAGTTCAAGGCCACCCTGGGCCACATAAAAATCAATGCAGAAACAGATTTGGGTGGTGGTAGCTCACACCTTTAATCCCAGCACTAAAGGGAAATATAAAACAGGAGACCGAGGCTCAGGGCTCAGTTTGCAGTCACCCAGCTTTGGTAGAGGTTAGACTTCTCTAGTGGCTTGGCTGATTTGCTTTTCTGATCTTCAGTTTGAACCCCAATATCTGTCTCTGGATTTTTATTATTCATGCTACAGGTTGGTGTCAGCTTCTGTCTCCAGATGGTTCATTCATTACTTGAGCAGTATTGTAAAGGTGACTTCCTCCATGGAACTAAAATTCATCAGTTATCCTGAGAGCTGTGAAATGAAATCCCCCAATGATTGACCGAAAACCAGGAAAAGTCAGAGACTAAGGAAGTATAAGATGGGGGTGCATTGTATGGAATTTCCAAATAATCAACTGAGATTTCATGTTGGGGAAAAAATAAAGAGACAAAAAAACAGTATAAAAAACTTTGTTTGTTGGTTTTTTTAAGACAGGGTTTCTCTGTGTAGCCCTGGCTGTCCTGGAACTCACTCTGTAGACCAGGCTGGCTTTGATCTCACAGAGATCTGCCTGCCTTTGCTTTCCAAGTGCTGGGATTAAAGGCATGTGCTACTATACCCTTCATAGATAAAATGCTTTTAAACATTCCAAGATAAGGAAAAGCAACTGTTTTCTTGTACTGAGCCTGTCTGCTTGAGATGGGTTGAAAATGTAGGGCTTGTAAGCAACCATACAAGTCAAGTCAGTAAAAAGAGAAAAGCATTCTTTCCTCTTTGGATCTATTCTCTGCAATAAACTGTCATTTGTCTTTGGTTCTCAGGTATAGTTTATAATGGCCTTTGCTTTCTGTTTAAATAACACCATGACTCAATAGCATCTTATCAAAGATTATTGCTCCTAAAGGCATTACCTTACTGTACACTCAAGTATAGTTTAATGATACCCCAGTATAATACTGCATACTGATGTGCCTTAGTTATGGTTATTTTATTCCTAATTAGCACATTAATTTAACCTTCTCTACTTCACGTGCACTTGTATTCCTTTTAAAAGTTATTTTACCTTTTATTTAAAGTAAATGAGGCATTGTGTATTTGCATTGTATCTATTAAGCACATAGCTTATGTAGTTCTCATTCATTATACAAAGAGTGACTAGCAAATTGCCTGGCACACTTTTAAAAAATACCTTTATTGAGATATAATTCATATACCATACAACTCTCTCACTTAAAATGCGAGATTCAGCAGCTTTTAGTAGATTCAGAGAATTGTGGAAGCATCAGTACAATCATTTGAGAACATTTCCATTACCCCAAAAAGGAGCTCTCTACTCCGTAGCCATCACCAGCCCAAACCCACTTCCTGGTCCAGGCAAATACTCACGCATTTTCTCAATCTAGAGAGATGTCTGTTCTAAATCTTTCATGCAAAAGGAATTATACAATGTGTGCGGTTTTGTGACTAACTTCTTTGATGAAGCAGAATGTTTTCAAGGCTCTTTTATGTTGTAACAGGGATTGAGTACCTAGGATAGCTAGTCTTAACAGCCAGTTTGACACAACCTAGAATCACCGGGGGAAAATAGTCTCAATGAGGGGGGTCGTCTAGATCGGATTGGCCTCAGGGCATGTCTGTGGAGGATTGTCTTGGATGTCTTAATTGATGTGGGGAGAGCCAGTATACTGTGAGTACCATTCATTTCTGGTTTGGGGCCTTGGACAGTATAAAAGTAAGATTAGACAGCTGGGCAAGAAGCATGCATGCATTAATTTCTCACTGCTCTTAGTTGTGGATGTGATGTGTGACTAGCTGCCTCCAGGTTCCTGTCTTGACTTCACTGTGATGATGGACTATATCTTGGAACTATGAACTAAAATGAACCCTTGCTTTTTGTCAGGGTATTTTATCACAGAAATAAAAATGAAACTTGGACAGTACTTTATTTTAAAGAAAAGCAACAAATAGTTGTCTGTTATACAGAGAGACCCTATTTTATTTATCCATTTATCAAGGAATGGTCAATTAAGAGATTTCCATTCTTCATCAATTATGAATGAAGCTATTACAAACATTCATATAAAGTTATCTGGAGACAAATGCTTCTTTCTTTCTTTTTTCTTT
>LOEQ01001031.1:268502-280242 GCA_001685075.1 Bramus lutescens | reverse complement strand
TGAAACTGGAGAACCCCTGGCTCAGCTGGCCTCCTAGCTTTCACTTTCTGTCCTGGGCTTCTCTGAGGTCACAACTTTGGGATGCCTTCAAAACCTCTGCCACTCAGGCGCAAGCCTCTTAAAAGACAGCTGTGTGTTGACCTCTCAGGGCGCAAACTTTGTCCATGTGAAAAAGGGGATGAATACTGTGCTATTCATGCGTCTTCCTTTTAGCCAGCTTTCCTGTGGCAACTCTTTGTCTTCCTCCTCCTTCTCCACTACTCTTTTTATTCTTCCTTCTCCTTTCTGTCTTCCTCCTCCACTCCCCCCCACTTTGTGTCAGGGTCTCACTGTGCAGCCCAGGCTGACCTCAAAGTCTTGATTCTTCTGTCTCCACCTTCTGAGTGCCTGGATCACAGGCGTGCACCGCGGCAACGCACAGCTCACACCTAGCTCTTTGTGTTGATAGATTTTAACTTCTTTGCTTAAATCCTCCTCTCAGCTTTTCCAGCCTCCCTGGCATTAGTAGGTGGAGAAAGGGGAGGTATTGCACACACACATTAAATCTTGGTTTTGTCATTTATGAATGCATTTATTTTAAATGCTTGAAAGCAAGCTATGTACACACAATATTTGATGTCATGCTTTTTATTCTTAATATTGTATAACATGCATTTTTCCATTCCATTAAAAATTCTTCACCATGAACATTAAAAAGTAATCAGCGGAATAGTCCATTTACCTATCTCTCTTTCTCTCTCTCTTGTGTGTGTGGTGTATGCCATGTGTGGGTACATGTACCTATATGTATGCATGAGGGCCCCAGAGGAACATGTCTTGAGCTCTGTCTGTCACTTTCCACTTCATCCCTGAATCTGGAACTAGGTTTGTGTCCAAGCAAGCTCCAGTGACCCTTTTGTCTATGTGCCCCCATGGTGCTGGAATTATAGGTGTGTGTGTAGCTAGCCCTGGATCTTTACACGGATGCTGAGGGTCTGAAACTCAGTCCTTCGAGCTCGTGCAGCTGTGCTCCTACCTACTGAGCTGTGTCACCAACCCTCCCCTTGTTATTTTGATGACAGGCACTTCATGTGGGCCCCCTGCTGGTCTCCAAGTGCGTGCCTGAAAAGCCCCTTCTGAAGCCTCTTTGGAAGAACATAGCCTCCTGATAAGCCTACCAGGGTAAGCTAGCTAAAAATCTCACCCCTAAAGATAGAGTGTGTTGTGTTGATGGATGGAGCTCTGCCATGTTGTCCACTTGAACACTGACAGATTCCTGTCCAAATCAATCATGTCTTTTTGGTATAGTTGGATTTGAGCTGCTCTGTTTGACAGCCATTAGCCAACAATTGAACTGGGACTTAAGGTGTTTCATGTTGTAAAGTATCTCCTACAGTGAATTCATCCATCTTTCTATTAATGCTGGTGGGAAGGCAGTCATCTCATGCATCTAAATGTAGCCTAGTTGGTAGCATGCTCACTTAGCATGCACAAAGCCCTGGGTTCAATCCCCATCATGACACAAACTGGCCATGGTGGTACATACCTGTAATCACCGTTCTTGGAAAGTGGAGGCAGGAGAATTGCAAGTTCAAGTCCCATCCTCAGCTACATAACGGCTTTGGAGTCACGCTGGGCTACAGGAGAGCCTATCTTAAATAAATGATCAGAATTAATTTGCCTCACATGTAAAAGTCAAGATGCGGTAGGTCTCAGAAAGCCCAGTTTCATTCTGTTTAAAAAATGGAATTTTTATCATGCTTAAGATCCTTCCTAGCCTCCCTGGTTCTGCTGGAGTGTAAGGATTCTGGTTTTAGATGATGTAATCATCTGTGTTCTTGTTAAGATGGCAAGAAAGACGGTCTTGGTGCACAGGATCAAAGGCTGATGGTGGACTGTAAGACATACAAGGTCTTATTAGCAAGTAACTGCTGAAGGAAACACGTCACACCCAACCAAGCAGAGTGTAAGCTTGTACTTGTGTGTAAATGGCACTTGTAGCTGTATAGCTCTTTGGAGGAGATGCTTGCACGAGAGGATCAGGGCCCTGGCTCCATGAGAAGCAGGACAATGGACAAATCTGAGACCAAATCTAATATGTTAATGAGTCTGTAATCTTTGAGGGATGACAAGAACTTCTTTATTTATAGCAGCTCAATTTATTATGATTATTGACATATATATAAAGTAATGTATTTTACTATGATATCAACATGCATATTATATATAATATGTGCCCAGACATGTATATATTATATATAATCTCCATGTAGATATCACAGTGAAATACATTACTTTGTACGTAATATATATACATGGATATATTTATATATGTTATGATATATATGCATATATATATACACAGACACAGACACACACACACACACACACACACACACACACACACACATACACACATCTCATGGTTTGATCAAATCCTGCTCCTCTTCTGTCTTCTTTTTGTCTCTATTCATTCCCTAATAGTCCCTGTTCTATTCAGTAATCTTTTGGTAGTAGGGGTGTTTTGGGGGTACAGAGTCTGACTGTGTATCCCAGGCTGACCTGGAGCTTAAGATCTTCCAATATCAGCCCACTGAGTGCTGGAATTATAGGCATACACAACCATTCCTGGCTATCAAGTTCTTTTCTGTTTATGAGACAGGGTCTCATTTGCCTCAGATTCTCTAGTAGCAAAGGATAACATTGAACTTCTGACCCTCCTGCCTTTTCCTTCCTAGGGCTGAGATTACAGATGTGTGCCACCATTCCCACATGTTGCTGGGGGTATATCCCTGGGCTTTTTGCACACCAGGGAACGCTCTCACAACTGAGTTACATTTTCTGCTGAAAATGAAATAAGCTCCACTCTGTGTTCTACCTAAGGTCTCTATGATTTGAAGAACTGCTTTGTGTAGCATTTTAGTAAAGGTTGGGGATTTGTCTTACAGATAATGACATGTGTTATAAGGCATGTCCTATACCTTAGAGGATTTGGAAGGGATTTCTGAAACCTGGAGAGACTGTCTTTGTGCTATAAAAACTCAGTAGACCAACTGTCTGAGTTGGCAGTAGTCATTGTTTTATAATTCCTCACAGAAGTCATGTGACAGGGAGATCTGCTAATAAACTCATTGATCCCAAGTCTACTTCAATTAAAAGTCAAATGTGGGGGACAGAGAGTTGGCTCGGTGGGCAAAAGCACTTGCTGACAAGCCTGGTGACCCTTGGGACCCATATGATGGAAGGAGAGAACTGATTCTTTCAAGGTGTCCTGGGCCCTCCACATATGTACTCTGGCAAGTACATTGCCACCCTCCACCNTAAGCATTTAATTTAAAAAAAAACAATATTTACCAAAGGAAATTTTAGCTTTCTGTGTTCATTTATGATGCTATCTGCATACACATCCTTGGTATTCAAATGAAAAGGCCAGGTGACCATTCTCACTACTCAGATGTGTTGATAAATAGGGTTATGTCGCATCTGCCACTAATGGAATAGTTGTGATTTTCTTTCCTTTGAATCATTTTTAACCCTTGGGCCCAGAAGTTTATGAAAACTTAAAACTTTAAAACTATATTTTGAAGTTAGAGTATTAATATCATATGCTACCATACCTATTTTATGGGCTGCTGGGATCAGACCCAAGAGTTTGCATATGCTAGTGCTCTCCCAACTGAGCCACATTCACAGTCCATAGGTAGCTCATTTTATTGGTAAACTTTAATGGAGGGGTGGGTCATGTATGCATGAGCTGGGGGCAGGAGGTGGGAGATTCCAGGAATGGGTTGGGATGATTTTTTATAATAGGGTCTACTTGTTTGTGTCCTTATATGGAATTTCAGGATTAGCATGGCATCAAATGCATGATGGAAGCACCCAAATTTGCAAGGCTAATGACATAATGTCACTTTTAAAATGAAGCAAAGGATAGCCAACTGCCATCTTGGGCAACCATGTTGATCCCAGTTGGTTTTGGGTGATGTTTACTGTTTGAATATGATGTTTTATGTCCTGATGGAATCAACCATTTCCTCCCTTTTCTTCTTTTCTTTGTTTTTGTGGGGAAGGGGTGGACAAGGTTTCGTGTAGCCAGAAACTTTACACTTGCTAAGTAGACAAGTGTCTTAGATACTTTTCTATTGCTGCATCAAATAGTGTGACCAAGGCAACTTAGAAAGGGTTTGCTTGGGGCTTAGGATTTCAGAAGGTTAGAGTCCATGATCATCATGATGAGGAGTACAGCAACAGGTAGTTTAGGCACGATGTTGAAGCAGCAGCTGAGAGCTCACAACTTGAGACGTAACTACCAGGCTAGTGAGAGACTAGGAACAGAGTCTTTTAAAACATAGAAGCCCACCCCCAGTGACACACCACCTCCAGTGAGGTCACACCTCCTAATCCTTCACAAATAGTTCCACCAGTTGGGGATCGACTGTTCAAATATATGAGCCTTTGGGGTCCATTCTCATTCAAACCACCATACCAAGGATGACCTCGAAGTCCTGACTCTCCTGCCTCCACCTCCTGAGTGTTGGAATGGTAGCGACATCAAACCTCATCACCACACCTGGCTTGTAATACCCTAAATTAAAAGTACCTAGAATATGGCGTTTTCAGGATTGGAAGATGAAGCTCTCTCATTACCTTTTAAGAAATGCATTCCCTAAAGGAAATGTATGTTATTGATCTGGCTAACTATGAATCAGATTACATTGAGAACACCATTTAGCTAACTTTCAGGGAATTGGAAATAGTTCAATAATCCCCCAGCAGACTACAATGTGGTTGCACAAGTTCAAGTCAATAAATAAACAAGAAGGGGTTGGACTGAGGGTTCAGTGGTTAGGAGCGCCTAATGTTCTGGCAAAGAACTCTTTTGGTTCCCAGCACACTCATTGGGTGTTCACTGTAACTCCAGCTCCAGGGCCCCAAACACCCTCTTCCGACCTCTGCAGGTCCTGCATTCATATGTATGCACACACACACTCATGCACACACACACACAATTAAAAATAAATGCAAGCCAGATTAAATAAGTATTTTATTATGTTTTATTTTGTGTGTGTTTGTGACAGTGTGAGAGAGAGTCAGAGAGAGAGAGTGAGTGAGAGAGACGGAGACAGAGAGACGGACAGATAGACAGCATGCCTGTGACGATCAAAAGACAGTTTGGGGAATCAGTTTTCTTCTCTCACCACGTGGGTTCTAGGGACTGAACTCAGATGCTCGAACACAGCAGCAAGACTTTTCCCTCTGTGCCATCTCACCAGCCCTAAATAAGTACAGTTTCAAAGATTGTGTTCTACTTTTATTTCTGTTGCTGTGACAAAACACTCCACCAGAAAGCAACTTAGGGGAGAAAGGGTCTACTTTTAGCTCCCAGTGCCAGGTTGCCGTCCATTATTGGGGGAACTACAGGCAGTGGATAGGTGAAGCAGCTGGTCACATCCACAATCGAGAGCAGAGGGAAATCAGTGCATCGTGTCCACTTGCCTCCTTGTGCGCATTCAACTCCTGCACTTCCGTGCAGTACAGGGTCCCTTTCCTAGCTAGGTGCTGCCCACGGTGGTCTGGGTCTTCCCACATCATTTGACTTCATTAAAGCAGTCCTCCCGCAGACATTCCCACAGGTCAGCCCAATGTAAACAAGCCCCCCTCCCCAGACTATCTTCACAGGCTTAGGTTGTGCCAAGTTGCCAATTAAAGCTAACCATGACAAATACCCAAAATGTTCTAGTTGTCTCCCAAAGCTAGTGGCTTTATCATGTGGTTTATCCTCTGGGGTCTTGTGTGAAGACAATTTGAGTTATCTTAAAAGAACTCTGTGTATGCATGTGGGAGTATGTGTGTGGATAAACATGTGTGCATATGAGTTTGGGTGCAAGAGAGAACATGTGGAAGGCAAAGGATAGATAATTCTGCTCAAGGATGCTCAAGGAGTCATACACCATTTTCCGAGACAGGGTCACTCCCTAGGACCTGGAGCTGTCTGAGTTGGCCAGTCTGATTGGCCAGTGATCCCTAGGGATCCTCCTGTGTCTGTCTCTCCTATGCTAGGATTACAAGTACATCCTGCCATACCAGTCCGGCTTTTAAAACACAGGTTCTGAAGGTCAAATTTGGATTTCCCACACTGCTGACTGAGCTATCTCCCCAGTACTTGGCGTAGAAGATCTTTAAGAACATTTTGCCATCTGACTCACCCCAGTCCTGAGGTACAGGGACCATCTTAGAAGATGGGGCAGAAAGATTGTTTGGGGAGAACTAAAGAGAAACTGTGCCTTCTGGACATTATAGGATGGTTGCACTCATAACCTCAGTGAAGCTATGGTTGCCCGCAGAAGACCTGGGCAAGGTTAAGCCTGTGGATATTCTAGCAGAGGGTGGGAAGGGGATTCATTAGACCCTACCCCTAACTGAGGAGCTGTGGACAGTTGATGGCTTCCGGGGGTGGAGAGTCAATTTTCTTTAAGTGGATGGCTCGTACCCAGGAGCATATTTGGGCAACACAAACTGGAGTTGATGGGTTATTTAAAAAAGCAAGAGAGAGCAAATCTGGGGCAGCAAGAAGGCAGCAAAGTAAGGGGGAGGAGTTGGAGTTAGGATGAATATGATTAAAATACGTTATATGAAATTCCCAAATAATTAGTAAAAACATTTTTCTAAAAGAAGAACATTTTGCCTCTTAGGACTGGAGAGACGGCTCTGCAGTTTTTTCCCAGCACCCATTTCTGGTTACAGGTGGCTCACAATGCTCTATAACTCCAGCCCTGGGGGATCTGACACTCTGGTCCAGCTGTGTAGGCACCTGCCCTCACAAACACCCATCTCCATCCCTACATAAACACATGGGGGAGAAAGTCATTCTTTTTAAAAAGAACGTATTCTCCTTTTTGTGTCAGTGGGAAAATGAGGCTTTGTAGTTGAGTCTTCATCAAATAGATCAGTGTATTGAGTTGTAAATCCTTTATTTCCATGTGATTGCTGCTCCCCAGCATGGATTTAGCCATCGCTGGGTTATGGAGCTGGCTCTTAAGGTTATGCTCTTTGTTAGAAAGGGAACGACGTGAAACCAGTTTCTGCACTGTATGGTTTCTGTGGCTTGTCCTAATGTAGACAACACAGTCACCATAAAAAGGAAAAATCACCCGTGGAAGATAAAGCTAAAATACTAGTTGTGTTCCAATCACATTCCAGTCCCGCAATAAATTGCATGAAGCCAATAAAGCAACACTAACTGAAGATATTTGGCACAAACCAAAACTGAAAGGGGAGCCATGATGCTGTCTGCTGCAGGGGCATGCCTCTCTGTACTTAAGGTAGTAAACTATCTGGGAATAATTTTCACTTACTGCATATTCCACCTGAAAGTCCTTTCTAGTGTTCCTCCCTCCCTCTGCTCCTCCCTTCTTCCTCCACCTCCACCACCTCCTCCTCTGTCTCCTCTTCCTCCATGTTTTGTATTATTTGTTTGTTTTTGAAACAGGGTTTCTCTGTAGCTTTGGAGCCTGTCCTGGAACTTGTTCTGTAGACCAGGCTGGCTGCGAACTCAGAAATCTGCCTGCCTCTACCTCCTGAGTGCTGGGATTAAAAGCATGTGCCACCACCACTTGCTTCGTCCTCCTTTTCTAAGGAGGTAAGAAGAGAATTCCATGTCTCCATAAGCCATGTCTCATTGAATGTGCCTCCGATCTCTGGGAACTCATAAATCACCAGAACCATTATATTGTTCTAAACTTAGTTTTGGTATTTTGGGTTTTTTTTCCCCTTTAAATTTGTACTTGGTCAATGGATTGGAACTGAATTGGTCCCTGAGCCCCAACTCTTACCAGACATGTACAGTCTTTCCTTACTAGGAGTTTATGCTATACAGGAAATTGGGATGAATGAACTTTTCTTGCAGTAAAGAAGCCCAAAGAAGGCATACCTGTTGGGATTTTAGATGTGAATTACACACACACACACACACACACACACACAGTGTGTGTGTGTTGGGCTGGGTATGGAAACCATGACATGCTAGGCACATACTCTACTGCCTAACCATACCCATAAACCCTCACTGGGAGGTTCTAGGCAGGTGCTCCACTTCTGAGTCACCCCCAACCCCTCACCAAGGAGATTCTAGACAGGGCCCTACTACTGACCCAGACCTCTCCAGACCACACTGGAGTGTTTTGGGCAAGCCCTCTGCCACTTATTCATGTCCCCAGTCCCTGGGAAATTCTAGGCAGGTGTTATTCCCCTGAGCTTTGTCCTCAGATCTTTGTTAAGTCCTTACCTAGGAAGATAGAGTATTTGAGATGATGGGTGATTTGCCCAAGTATACTGGACTTTTTTTCTATGTTAATAGATCTTTTACCTTCAAAAGAATGTTCCCTTGAGCCTGCAGCCCAGAAAGCAATCACATCTTTAAAAGGATAAGAATTTTAAAAGTTAGATAAAAATCTACTCAATGGATTACCACAGCAACATCCAGGGAGCCATACAAAGTGTGAGCTGTTGTTTCTTGATTAAAGCAATGGTGGGGTCATGATTATTCTCTTTCTTAAGTAACTTGTGTATTTTTATTTTTAATTGGCAGGTAATAATTGTAGTGTATTTATGAGACACAGTTAGGGATATTTTCTAGAAATAATGACAGCAGAAGAAAAACGATGTGTCCCTGGGACGTACATAAGCCCCGTAGAGCAGACAGAATGAACCTGCGTTGCTTTAATCCAGTTACATTTTGACTACTCAGCTCATTAGCAGAGCTGTTCGCATTCAATAACGGAGCTGCGTTTTGTGCCTTGTTTGGAAGGCAGTGTTCTCACATGCTGCTCGTGGGAATAGAAATCAGAACATGCTTAATTTCTAGAGGACATTTTGGCAGTATTCATTGAAAGCCTTAAAAAATAAGCATGTAATTTACTTGTAGGGATTGATTCTGGGAAGATAATCATGATTTGGGTAAATATGTTTGTTCAAGATGCATTGTTTATAGTAGTAAAAAAAACCCTTGAGACTGCCTTTAAATGTATGTGTGTGTGTGCAAACCTGCACACCTGTTTGCTGGTGGGGGAGGACATGCCATGATGTACATATGGAAGTCGGAGAACAACTTGTGGGAATCAGTGCTCTCTTTCTACCACATGGGTTCTAGGATTCAAACTCAGGTTATCAGATTGGTGGCAAGCACCCTTACCCACTTGAGCAATCTCACCCACCCTGGAAACTGCCTTACTGCCTCAGAACTGGGGGGTGAGTATGCTTTAATACAAGGCAAAGGGGAACACTGTATATGTGGGGGTTATGATACTGCTATGGGAAAACGTAGATGAAATGCTATCTAAATAAACAGGTTAAAAATAGTGAGATCAGGGCTGGGGAAAGTGGGGATCAGTGGGAAAAGTGTTTACCATGCAAGCTTGAGGGTCTGAGTTCAAATCCCCAGAAACCACATAAACCCAGGCATGGTAGTATGCCTTGTAATCCCAGTATTCCTAAAGTGAGATGGTAGGTGGAGACAGCAGGATGCCCTGGAGCTCACAGGCCAGTTAGTCTTGTGTGCACATCAGAGAGGGAGCTCATAGGCCCGCTAGCCTTGCACACACAGCAGAGAACAAGAGAATCTGTCTCAAACTAGGTAGAAGGTGAGAGAACATGAAGATTTCCTCTAACTCTCACATGTGTACCACCTGAAATCATCATACACCCACACGGGAACAAGCGCTCACACACCATACACATACACACATATACACACACACACAAATCAGTAGAAAAGAACCCTTCTCAATCGAGGTGGGATGGAAAGACTACCCGCTGAGGTTTTCCTCTGATTGTCACCTGTGTTCTGTGGTACATCCTCCTCCATTCACACACAACCAGGCACGGGCACCTCATATACACACAACTCATACACACATGCATCTCATACACACACACATACACACACACAAAGGTTTTCAAAAGCAAAAACAGCATAATGTCCTTTTTTTAATCTTAAAAATGTGTGTATTTAGATAAAAGCCAGAAATTAATATATCTGACTTAAATGAGGTTGTGTCTCATGGAGGTACTGTAAGTGACTTATTTTTCTTTTTTCACTTGTGTATATTTTCCAAGACAGATCTAATAAATATGTATTACTTTTGTAACTAGATAAAAATATGGCTTGAGAAAGCCCCTTAATGAAATTCATGTATTATAATTATCCTGATGTGAAATATTATCCTTCCCTCCATGTTTAGGCAAGAAGTGGGTTGAGGCGGCCCATTCCCTCTTTTCCTGGTCTTTGTTTCTCTTTCCTGGACTCAGCAACTCCAGAATCCTTGGCTGCCTGGGGCTCTTTGGACCTAGGGTCTTTTATCTCTTTCTTTGATCCCGTGGGGATCATATCAGTTGTCTTTGTGAAGAAGGAGCTCAGAGGAAGGCTCAGAAGCCTCTCCTGATACCCAGTTCCTATCCCAAATCTGAACCTTCTTTTCTGCTTTATTGCCTTGAGGTTTGCAGGAAGTATGGAGTATATCTTTAATGGTCTTTGAGTGAGAAAGTCACTGAACTGTGTGAAGAGACATTCCAGGTCAAAAGCAGTTGGGCTCAAGTCCAGATTTCTCTCCATAGGTAGAAGTTTCTGTCCCACAAGTGGCTCCCAAGTAACCACAGAGAGGCTTAATATTAATTATACATGCTCAAGCTTGTTACTAGCTAACTCTTAATTTTAAATTAACCTGTATTTCTTATCTATACTTTGCCACATAGCTTGGTACCTTTTCTCAGTATGGCATACCCATCTTGCTTCTCTTTGAATCTGCTAACAACTCCTCTGACTCCACCCTTCTTCTTCCCAGCATTCCCTTAGTTTGACTCTCCCACCCAGTCTCTTCCTGCTCGGCTATAGACCAGTCAGTTATTAACCAATGTTAGTAATACATATTCACAGTGTACAGAAGGATCATCCCACAGCATCTCCCTCTGTCTCTTTCTGTCTTTCTCTCTGTCTCTGTGTGTGTGTTTGTGTGTGTGCACGCGCGCGTGTGTGTCCCTATCTGGTGGATGAAATTCAGAGCATTGCACATGCTAGGTAAGATACTGCTGAGCTACGTCCTCAGCTCTTAAAGTCCAGGTTCTTTGTTTTATTTCTATGTATGTGAGTATGAGTGCAGGTGTCTACAGATGCCCGAAGGGGGCATTAGATCCCCTGGAGTTGTAATCACAGGCAGTTGGTAGTCAGTTGGTGCTGAGAACCAAACTTGGGTCCTCTGGAAGATCAGGATGTGCCTTTTAATTGCTGTGTCAATCTTTCTAGTCCTTATCTGTTTGTTTGTTTGAAACATGTTCTCTCATTGAACCTGGAAGTTGATAAGTAGGCAAGGCTGGCTGGCCAGTGAGCCCCAGGGACCCCAAATCTCCTAGACATGGCGTTATGGGTGGTTGTAAGCCACCAATCTAGGCACTGGGAACCTAACTATGGTCCTGGAAAGACCCTCAAATGCTTTTAATCACTGAGCTGTCTCCAGGCCCTGGAGCATTTGTTTTACAAATGTTGTGATCTTGCCTACAGCATCCCTTCTGTTTGGCCTGGTTCCATCATCCTCCCCCTCCCCCACCCCCACAAGAATGTCTGTGACATCACAGCCTATGTGTAGCTTTCCTTTCCTTTTGGATTCTTTTCCTATATAAGTTAGCTAGATTTGGGAAATAACCAGGATAGCTAAAAAATAAAACAATTATATTTTTATTTATTATAAGGGGAAAACTCACAAAACAGGAA
>LOEQ01001031.1:246359-256564 GCA_001685075.1 Bramus lutescens | reverse complement strand
GCAGTCATACACACAGACAGAATATTGTATACATAATAAATAAATGAATAAATAAATATTTAAATAAATATCCAACCTCACTCTGCATGGTGTGCCTATTCGTCTCTTGCCTGCCACGTGGCTCCCTGCCCAAGACCAGCCGTCTTCGGAGACCCGCAGTATGGTTTCATGGCGTTTCTGCCGCTGCAGCCGCTGGGGATCTGCAGCATTTTTATTTAATCCATTACAACATCTCCTAATCCTTCCCAATCAGTTCCACCAACTAAGGACAATACATTCAAATATATGAACAGGCTTTTTTAGGGGGAGGGGTTCCTCATTCAAACCACCAGAGGGCATGCGAGTGCAGGTGCCCATGGAAACCAGAGGAGGATGTCAGGTCCCCCAGAGCTGGAGTTACAGGCAGTTGTGAGCCACCACCAAAGAACCAAACTCAGAATCTCAGCTAGAGCAGTAAACGCTGTGAGCTGGCTAGCTCTATCTCTCTCCCCGGCCCAGGAAAACACTTCTTGGTGACTCTTGCATCCTCTTTTGGTTTCTCATAGAAAGTTTGCTCCTTCAAAATGCTCACTTGTCTGGAGAACATTTTTTCCCAGCTAAAGTTGTCTCAGTATGGCCATACCTTTCTCCATCTGTGTTGTTTTGGTTGTGGGGCTCAGAGCAGCTTGGCCACATATAATGGGACCCACGCCATGTGGGACCCAGGGCAGCATGGCCACACATGGGGCCCAGGCCACACAGCTGCCTTGGCAGGCAGCACTGCGTTCCAGGAAAAGCCATAAGCTGACACCACCCAGGGAGGGCCAGCCCCTAAAGGGAAGTACCTGACACTCCAACCAGTAGATAAGGTCATCAGATGTCCCTGAGCCCAGGACCACCTATTCCCCTTTGCCAAGACCCCTGGACAAATGTTAACCAGAGTCCTGAACCTTGGAAATCCCGTCACCCCATCTTCTATTATGATTTAAAACCCTATCCCATATGGGCTTGGCACTCTGCTCTCAACCACTGTGATAGACAGATGGAGAGTTCAAGATTAAGCTTGAATAAGGAAGGCTCTTTGCTTTTACATATGTGCGGACTCCATGGTGGGTTTTTTTTTTGGGGGGGGTCACTATCTGAGCATAACATTGGTGTGTGTGTGTTTATGATGGTGGTGATGGTTGTGGGGCTCACATGTGTGTGTGGAGACCAAAGGTCAAATTCTGGTTTCCCAGGTGCTTTCTACCTCGACTTTTTGAGACCGTCTCTCACTGTCCTGGAGCTTCCCAGATAGACTAAGTTGGTTGCTCGGGGATCTCCAAGTATCCTCACATAGCCCCCCTCACTAACACTGAGATTACAAGGGCACACTACCAGACGTGGCTTTTACTTGAGTTTCTGGGGAAACCCAGGACTTCATGCATGCTCAGCAGGTACTTTATCAGCTGAGTAGCATCTTTAGTTCAACCCGTCTGATCGGGAGGCTGTTATTTCTTGGAGGAGGGCATCCCACAGCAACGACAACCCCATTTAGGAAAGATTTTTTATAGGTTTGTTTTATAGATAAGACAACCGCGCTGCAGAGGCAGGAAGTGGTGCGAGTGTGGCTGGGATGAAAAGTCTGTGCTCTTTCTCTGGCTCCACACTCTCTTCTTCCGTGATTCCCCCTCTCTTCGTACAGCTTCCATGCCACACTTTGTTTCCACAAGTAAGCCCTTCCCTCCCCGATTAAAGCAGGAGCCTCCCTTCCTTACAGCCTTCTCCATGGAGGGGGATGTTTTAGTAATTATTTTACACCTGGTTTAACCCATGGGAGTCGTTACTGTAGGGAGGTAACAATAAAACAGGCTCATTGGAATTTCCTGAAGGTAAGGCTCTCCTCTAAACAGTCTCATTGTGCTCAACATAATAGCAGAGGCTGTTCCTTTCCATGACAACTTTGATTGGCAGGGAAACCCAGACAACAAGTAGGAGCCAAGAGTTTCTTCTTTTGTCCCGGGGATTGGGACACGTTCCAGGCACCATTTCAGCGGGAGTGCCAAAGCTGATAAACAAATGCCCTTGGCAATCACCTTTCCCCAGTTTCCGGCCCATTCCTTGGCATTTCATAAATATTTCCGCTCTCGCTACAATTTGGCCTTGCAGCCACAGATGGAGACTTTGCTCTCCAGGAACTCGCCAACTAGTAAGAGCTGAAGGTATGGAAGGCAACAAACAGCTTGAGATGGTTAATTCTGATGGTTAACTTGATTGGATTAAGAAGTGTCTGGGGGTGGAGGCAGTGAGATGGCTGAGTGGATTAAGCTCCCTGCTGCCAAATTTGAAGACCTGAGTTCAGTTCCTGTTCCCTGGGATCCACATGGTAGAAAGAGCCAATTCCTGCCAGCTGTTCTCTGATACCGAGGTGTGTTCCATGGTATGTGAGCTCAGTTCCATGGTATTGTGCCTGCCTCACAAGCGTGAGAACCTAAGTTTGATATTTAGGACCTACATGAAAAGCAGGGTGTGATGCCATGTGTTTTTAATTCTTGTGCTGGGGTAAGGGGCAGAGGCAGGTATACCCTTGGAGCTCCCTGGCCAGCTACCCTAGCCTACATAGCAAGGGAGAAACCCTGTCTTCAAAACCAAAATGAACAGCTCCTGAGGCATGATTCCTGAAGTCCTCTGGCACACACACACACCCCACCTCCCACACATGCAAAATATGTACCTAGGGCATTGGTAGGTACCTCTTTGAGTGTGTCTGTGAGAGTATTTCCATAGAAGGTTAACTGAGAAGGGACGACCTACCCTGACTGTGGCTAACATTATATCATGGGCTGGGGGCCCAGACTGAATTAACCTAGGTAGTTCTGTCAAGTTGGCAATGCTAAGTATTACAAATGAGTAAATATTTGGGGCAATTTGTGCAATTTACCAAGGAAAGTTTTCTCAAAAATGACATTATAAGCATTTTGGACTGGATTTTTTTTGGTGGGGGGAGGTGTGAGTGGGGGATGTTCTGTGTACTGCAGAGTGTTCAGCAGACTCCTCTGCCTCTAGACATCACTTCAAAGTTTCTGTATCTTCATGGTGGGAAGGGGCAGAGTTACTTCCATTTAAAAGCATTGCAATTGGCTATTCTTAGGATATTTGAAATATTTCAGAATGTTTGTTGAGTGACCTGCATGCAGCATGAGGAACTAGAAGGGGTGGAGGATTAGCCATTTTGTTACTATAGTTCCTTAGTGTCCTAATTTGTTTTCTGTTGCAGTGACCACACCACAACCAAAAGGAACTCGGGGAGGAAGGGTTTATTTCATCTTGCGTTTCCAGGTCACAGTTCATCATTGAGGGCAGACAGGGCAGGGACCTGAAGCAGAAGTCATGGAGAAACACCCATTGACTCATTGTAGCAATTTTTCTTATAGATCCTAAGACCATTTGCCTAGGGATGGTGCCTCCCATAGCAGGCTGGACCCTGACAATCGACCGTTAGTGGAGACACTCTCTTACAGACATGGCCGCAGGTCAGTCTGATCCAGGCAGTTTCTTCAGTTGAAGGTCCCTCCTCCCAGGTGACTCTATTGTGTTAAGTTGACAATAAAAATGAGCCAGGACTCTTTGTGTTTTTTCCACGTGACAGACATTGTTGTCACACATGTTAGCACATCACTGTGAGACTATGACCTCCCCCTTTGTCATCACCAAGATCCTAACATCATAACATAAAACAGCCCAACTTTAAAAGTCCCACAATCCTTTAAAATCACAGCATCTTCAAAGCCCAATGTCTCTTGTAAAAATCCAAAGTACTTCATCTGTAGGTTCTTGTAAAATCAAGTTATACATGTTCTTATTTGAAAAGGAAAGAACCAGGGTGTAGGACAATCAGGTCAAAACCAAACCAAAATATAAAAACAAAAATAAAACTCCTGCAGTTCAGTGTCCTGCATCTAAGACTCATGATGTTCTGGAACCAAAAGGACTTGAATAGTTCCACTCATTTCACAGAAAAAAGGGACAAAATTTCCCCCATTTAAAACCACTGCATTCGGTATACTTAGGAAACCCAAAATACTTCTGAATGTTTGTTATGTGAAAGGCAAAGTGAGACAGTAGAAAGGGGGATCCAGTGTTAGTCCATTTTCTTTTACAATAATATAATACCCAAGATGCACTAACTTTATACAGAAGCATTTTATTTAGTTCCAGAGCTTAGAGGGCACAGTGCTAGGCTCAGCTCTGAAGAAGGCTTCGAGGAAGAATGAATGCATGGTGGAAACTAGAGCACAGAAAGCATGTGGGACAGGGGAACAAGCATGGGACTCGGGTCCCAGAGTTTCTTTCTTTTTATTTTTAAAGATTAAAATAAAATCACACGCACGCTTCTGTGTGTACTCTTGCATGTGAGTGCAATGCCTGCAGAGGCCAGAAGAGGGTATCAAATCCCCCAGAGCTGGAGTTACCATAGTTGTAAGCTGCCTGGGAATCGAATTTGGCTCCTCTGCAAGAGCACCATGGGCTTTTAACCACTGAGCTATCTCCTCAGGCCGCCCACAATCCCTTTTGAGGAAATATCTCTATATGATCCAAAGACTTCCCACGACCCCTTTATACAACTTTCCAGTACATTGTGTACAAATCTTCCAACCCAGGAACCTTGAGGGATAAATTTAATCCATAGTAGAAGGAAAGACTGATCATGCCTCTTCAGAGGTGAGCTGTCTTGGCAAGATCCCATTTCTAAGTCCCAGTGTGAAGAGTTCCCACAGGTTCATGTATTCAAAGGCTTGGTCTCAAGTTGGCGTCTGTTGAGGTGGGTTGTGGAACCCTTAAGAGGTCAGGCCTGGCTGATTAAGTAAGACACTGGGGACAGGCTTTGCGGCTTGTAACTTAACCCTGCTTCCAGTCTCCTCTCCTGCTTCCTGGTCTACCTTTGTGTGACAAGTTTTGATGCAAGTTCCCACCACCACAGGTGAAGACGCAGCGTCAATGTCTTCCTCACCATGAAGCCATTAGTTAACCAAAATAAGTTGCTTTTCTCTAGTGTGTGTGTGTGTGTGTGTGTGTGTGTACAAGCATGTGGAGGCCAGAGATTGATATAGGATGTCTACCTCAATCACTCTTCCCTTGGTTTTTGAGACAAGTTCTCTCATTGAACCTGAAGCTTTCTGATTTGGCTAGACTGGCTGGCCACCAAGCTCCAGGAATCTGTCTATCTCTGCTTCTCCAGCTCTGGAATTATAGGTGTGTCCTGTGCCCGGCTCCTTATACAGATGTGGGGGTCCAAACTCTGGTCCTTGTGTTTGCACAACAATCACTTAGCCACGTGAGGCATGACCTTTATGTTGCTCGTCAGATACTCTGTCACAGCAATGAGAAAAATAGATGACACAGAAACTTAGATTCTGCCTTTTCAGCAGTGGCGGAAGTATGTGTGTTGGGAGTAGATACTGGTCAGATATATAGGGGTCTGATTTGGTTTGGGGAGAACTGACTGGTGGGTGGTTCATTCATCCACAGCAGCTGACCTCATTGTTCCCAGAGTCAGTCAATGGCGACCCTTAGAACAGGTGTTTCTGGGGCCGAGCTGCCTGTTGACAGGCCTCTCTGCTACTGGAAGCCCAAGGCCCACACCTCTGTACACTCTGTTCATCTCTGCAGCTGCGTAAAGATTAATGATAGTCTTTTTCTGAACTGTTCCGCTCCTGAGCTCTGTAATACACTGTTTCAATAATCCCTTTGATTTCTCTCATCAGGGAATGATGCTGCAGAGAAACAGAAATACTTTTTTGCCTTTCAGAAAGAGCACAACCTTCCACATTATACACTGCAATTTAGAAATTACACTCACATGTGCAATAATACAGTCGGGGGTGCTTATGACGGAGACTGGCATCAGAACTTCAATTGTTAGAGATTCCTGGGTATTTTGATTATGGTGTAAATTAGCCAGTATTTTTTTCTCCCAAGCTCATTATTGCTATTTTTATGTCTCTTATTTATGGGTAGGCCACTCGAGGAACATACAGGCTCAAGGCTATAGAAAAGTCTTCTGCTTGATGTGGCATTGAAAGATCTTAAAACAGAAACAGTTTGAAATTAGTTTGTTCTAGTCAATCTCATAGCTAGGATTCCTGGCACAAATACATGGGGGTTGCGTCTTCACTTTGTGTGTGTCTGTGCACGATTGTGCATGTGTGTGAGACTATGTGTGTTGTGATTGTATAGCAAGCACTTTACCAACAAAGCCATCTCCCCATCCTCTTTTCAAATATTTCTTCAAAAAAGCATTTAATTTTAATTTATGTCTATGTGTTTATGCTTGGGGTACCCACAAGGGCTAACAGAGGGTGACAGGTCTTCTGGAGTTGGAATTATAGGTAAGCCAACCTACAAGGGAGTTGGGACCTGAACATGGGTCCTCTGTAAAGAGCCATCTTTTCATTTTCTTCTAGGCTTGCTTCATAGCTGGTTTTTATTTTTTTGTTTGTTTGTTTGTTTTTGTTTGGTCTGTTTCATGGTTGTTTTTGTCATTTGCTTTTTTCTAACAGAGTTTCATGTAGTTCAAACTGAGGATGACCTTGAACTCCTGATCCTCTAGCAACCTCCTGTCTCTAGCCTACTAGGATCACAGATGTGTGCCAGATGCCATCCTGCTTTGTGGTCTTTATTTTAAGCACAAATAAAACAAGTACATTAGCCATCTTTTAATTTTCTTCTATGGGCAACGAGGCATAGGGACTGATGGCCCTGATGGCCACTGGTGGGTTCTTTACACAATAACTGCACATGAAGAAAACTGTGAGAGCTCAGGAGAATTTCTGGCTTCTTGATGGTGTGAATTTGAAGTGTCTGGAAACCACTGGGTACCAGGTGTTTTAGTTGCTTGTTCCCATAAGCAATGTTGAGCATCAAGATATGGCTCTTGAGTTGTCTCTCTATACTGCTGTCCCCTTGAGTGACCATCTTGACTATTGATATGAACTTCTTGTCATCCCCCCCTTTTAAAAAGATTAATTTTATTTTTATTTATGTGTATGTAGGGGGGAGGGTAGGTGGGGGAGGTATGTATGAAGGAACTGAGACCAGAAGAGGGCACTGGATCCCTGGAGCTGGGGTTACAGGTGGTTGCAAGTTTCCCTGATGTGGATGCTGACAACTGAACTCAGCCCCTCTGCAAGAGCAGCAAGAGATCTTAACTGTTGAGACATCTCTTTAGCCCTGGTCCTCTTTTTTGACAACCGTGGAATTCACGAAAGGTCTGATGCCATGCAGAAGGCTACCTCTGTGGCCAGTGCCAAGGAAGGAGGAGGAGAAGGCCCCCAGCACTGAGTTCAGTAAGTTTTCATTCTATTGCTTACTTAGGCTTTTGAGAGATAGTTACACAGAAGGTCTATGAATCCCTGGGCTCCTGAAGGACCAGCATGGTTTGCTGGAGTGCCCTCCTAGTATGTTAAAAATTAAGGGCGATGATAAGTGTGCCAATGACAGTGGTGATTAGATTCAGTGCTATGGCCTGGATCCAGTCCCTTAACTTCTCTGCAGGAGGTGCCTTCCTTTGTTAAATCAGGATAATGAGACTCTCCCGCTGTTGTGTGGTGAGATCAATTAGCTACTGTCTTGGAAGGATTCAGACCCATAAACACATTGTAATCTACTCATATGTAAAAATGCTGCTTGATGAGGACTTTGTGAACTTAAGTACATAAAACCAACAAGAAAGCAAACACGCCAGCTTGCCTGTGAACTCCGTCTGCCAGCTTCCTTCTCATCTACCCTGCCATTGCTTTTCTAATCAATTCTTCAGAGTCTATGAAGCAGGCGAGGACTGGTTCTGCATCCCAAACAAATAAAACCCTGCTTAGTGAGGAGGCATTGATCTTCATCGAGAAAGTCTTGTCTGTCTACAGCAATGTCACTCCAGCACTTGGGAGGCTGAGACAGAAGTACAGGCCAGAGTTCTAGGCCAGCCTGCTCTAGCTACCAAGACTATTTTACTGTCCCCTTTCCATTTACAAATAATACCTTGAGGTAAGGGTGTGTGTGTGTTTGGTGGTGTCAATACCAAGATAGTTATAAGAAAGACCTGCTTTTGGAAATTTAAATTGGAACTTAAAAACAAAAACAAGAACAACTATAATGAAATTCCCAATGTAGCATCCTGAGTAATTAAAATTTTGAGGCTGGTCTCAAGTTTACCTTATAGACAAGGTTGACCTTTGAACTCCTGATCCTCTTGTGTTCTCCTCTGCAGCAATGAGATTGCAGACCTTGTTTATGTGTTACTAGGGATGGAGCCCAAGCTTCATATGTTGTGTTAGGCAACCAACTGGGCTATATACTTAGTCCCCTAAGTCTCTTTGTTACCCAGAAATGGACCTGCAGACTGCCCTATTGAGTATGCTCAGAATGAATGAAGAAGGGTGAGGGACTCAAGGAAGAGTTCCAGGTCTGAACAAGCTCACGGTAATTCTAGAATCACACTAGAGCCATTCTGGTGTCTGCTTGTGTTCCTCTATGAACTTCTACCATTTTGTACTCCCCATAATTTACAAACCACAATTAACTTAAGGGAGAAAGGGCTTATTTTTGGCTCACAGTTGAGAGGGATACAGTCCATCACAGTGGGGAAGACAAGCTAGCAAGCATGGGAGGCACAGTGGCAGCAGCAGGAGGATGGCTAGTCACATTGAATCTACACTCAGAAGCAGTCAGTGAATAGGAAGTGGAACTTAGTTATAAAGCCTCAAGGCCTAGCTCCTAGTGACCCACTTCCTGTAATGGCATGACTCTACTTCCTAAAGGTTCCACAATCTTCCCAAACAGCCCCATTGTTGAAACACCTGAGCTCAATGAGGACACTTTACATTTTAGTCATGCTGCCCTTTATAACACTCCTGACCACATTTAGACTCCATGTTCTGGGAGGACTTCCATCTTCACTCTTGCTTGAGGGTGACAAAAGTTGAAACCCTAGAGCTAGAGAAGGTTTGTCCTGCCTGGTCTTCTAGGTTTATGGTCACCTTTATAGTTACCACATCATGTTCATCTTACATAATCTCTCCAGCGATGGAGGAGTCTACCCTGAGTCACATTAAGAAAAGGAACTTGACCTATGATTCTCCTCTACTGGTGTTATGTCTCCAGAATTTAGGGTTTCCCTGGCCTTGAGCTAAACTTCAGATGTGCAGTAAGACATGGGGCTTAAGTGAGAGGCCTTGAGCCTTGATTACTATTTCCACAATGAGTAGTGTGTCTTCCAAGTTTTAGGGTGACAGCCTGGGCACTGCTGTCCATCCTCACCATGGTAGTTAGAGATAAGTAATAGAAAAAAGCAGAGCAAGAGGTTTATTCAATGTGGTCACACTGACAAGAGGAGGGCAGAGATGCAGTGTCTTCCCAAGTCCATCTTCAGAGCTCTGACACAATATTTAGGTTTAAATAGAGGTTGAGAGATTTGAATAGCTAACTAGTGTGGACAAGGTCTGGTCCTACCCACTAGTCATTTTCTTAGCTCCAGTCTCTTATGCAGAGTGTTCTGACACATTGTTTGAATTGTGTGACTTCTTCTGGGAGAAAAGGTTCCCCCTCCATATGACGCTGGGCTTCTGTCATTCCCTTTTCCCAGCACACGGTTTGGATTCTTGAGGGTCCCTTATTTCAGTAGTCAGAGAGAAACACAAAATGGAGAGGCATATGTCCTCCTGTCTTCTACCATAGTGGTTACAACAGACCCTATCCGAAATGCTTGAAGACAGAAGAGTCCGGGATTTGGGCTTTTTCTTTAGGGTGTTGGAGTGTTCGTATATACTTTTTTTGTGCAGCAAGTTTTTTTTTATCCGTTGAGTCATCTCCCAACCCTAACTCCTCCATGTTAAAAGAACATTAAAATAATCACAGCAATGTGGCAGAATATGTGTTTACACTGTAAAGATGTGTCTCTGCCTAAGGCACCTTCTCATTGGTTTAATAAATGGCCAATGGCTAGGCAGAAGAGAATAGGTAGAATGTTTGGGTAGATAGAGAGAAACTGGCAGGAGGAATCTAGGCACATGGTTTTGCCAGCAATTGGATGTGCTGGACTAAGAAGAGGTAACCAAGCCTAAGTTCATAATTAATAATAAGTCTCTGGGTCATTATTTCAGGCTGGCAGTCCAAAGATAGTCTGACAAGAAAGCTTGCTACATTGGTGTCTAATGTGGGCATGTAAATCCACACAGGGCCTGAGAAAACTAAAA
>LOEQ01001031.1:203435-215216 GCA_001685075.1 Bramus lutescens | reverse complement strand
AACCCCAGAATTGTAGCTTTTTGAAATCCTGTGTTTTGGGTGTGACAAATGGGAATTTATGGCAAGAGGGCTAGCTGCTGACCCGCTCAAATCTGTCCACAGTGCTGTCATGAACAAAATAAAACATGCAAGTTGGAGAATTTAAGCGCCCCAGGTGGCACGGTGAGAGTTGGTGGCTGATGGGAAATTATTGGCTTACACACAATCTCTGCCATTTGCAGCCAGCATGATCTTAAGTGGACCTCTTTGAGCCTCCACTTGTATGGAGAAAGAGAATTTATAATGACATTGTATTGGAGCACCGGTGTGAAATTGTAAAGGATTAAATGTGCGCTAAGCACTTTTTAAAAGCTTAAAGCTTGGTACGAAGTCTGGCTGTGAGAAGCCAGGCATGGTGGCAGCCGTCCATCATCTTAGTGCTTAGGATTCAGAGGCAGCTGGTAGGGTGTGTGCTCCAGGACAGCCTGGGTTACAGTGAGAGGGACTGTCTCAAAGTAAAACCCAGCACCCAGAGTCTGGCTATGTAAGCTAACTTGGGGTGTCCTCAGAAAAGATCCTGAGAATCAGCCTCTTCTTCTCCCCTCCTTCCCTTTCCTTCCTCCTTCCCCCTTCCTTCCTCAATCAGTTATCCAACACATATTTATAAAGTATGAGTCCCCCTTAGTTCTAGACATTCTTTTATGCTGGTGAAACAATCAATAAAGCAAGAATAAAGTACTCCTCATTTTTCCGAGCTGGCTTCTGGTAGAGAGTTACAGATGAACCGTGGCACATCAGCGGACATTAAGTGCCACACAGAGGAAGGAACGAGGCAGGATGGAGGTGTAGGGACGTTCAGTGTCTCAGTTTTAAATACCACATCAAAGGAAGTCCCCATTGAGAGGATGACATTCTAGTAAAGACTTGAAAAGGTGAGGAAGTGAACCATGAGGTTACCTGGGAGGAGGCTTTCTAGGCAGAAGGGAGCAGCATATGTAGATGCCTCCCAGCACTCTGTGTGTGTGTGTGTGTGTGTGTGTGTGAAGATATGTGTGGAGGTCAGATTTCAACCTCAGATATTGTCCTGGCACCATCTACTTTTACTGAGACAGAGTCTCTCATTGGTCCAGAGTTTAGCAAGTAGGCTAGGCTGGTTGGGCAGTGAACTTGAAGGTTCTGTCTATCTCTGTCTCCCCAGCACAAGTCACAACACTTGATCTTTTTTTTTTCTGGAGATCACTCAAGTCCTGATGTTTGCAAGGTGAACATTTTACTGACTGAGCCATCTCCCCAGTCCATCTCATTCTGTAGTTTTTCTTTTTTCTTTCTGTCTTTTTTTTTTTTAACAGGCTGGGAAGCCACTCAGGCAGTAGTTAGATATAGAGGCATAGGAGAAAGCAGTGTTGGCTTTTGTGGCTCTTCTTTCTTCCTGCTGGCATTTCTAACCTATTCGTCTCATCCTTCGCTGACCTGGGACCCCAGCTTCTTCAGCCTCCCAATGTCAACCGAAGACCAGAGACTCTTCAGGAATCCTCCAGGCCATCAGCAGCAGGTAGGGATTGCTGCTGCATCCAGCTTTGTAGGCTGAATAGCTGCCAAGTTCTCAGTCTCTCCAGTGTGTGGACAGCACTGTTGGCACCCCCGGCCCCTACTGTGTAAGCCGAACTATTAAATCCTGTTTGTTGTACGTAATTCATTCCAGCACTTCTGTTCTTCTGCACTGGAACATGGTCTCAAGGAGAAAGAAGAGGAGGGAGAAGATATGAAGACAGGACCATGACAGCTGGGAAGGATGGCAAACTCCTTACCTGAGTAGGAAGACAGGTAGAGAGCAGATGAAGGTGAGTACCCCAACCCAGGGTCCAAGTCTAACATCCTGAGTCTCGGATGTCTGTTTGACGTCTCAGCTGGAATATGTATCTGAACATATGATTCAGCCTTGAATCACGCTAGGACACCATGTGTCATCTCCTGCCATTTCTCGTTGGAATTTTGCCCTTTACTGGACACGACACTCCTGTCCTTTTCTGAGCCGTGTAGGTGGTTGCTCATGTTTCACACTCTGCTTGGATCAGCTGCATCTTTCCCTCTCTCTCAGCTGTATGTATTTTACACGAAGTAACTCACAATGTTGGAGTAGGGGTGGGTGGGGACTGTGCAGCCTCCTTGACTCTTGGGAGGGAAGACCCCAAGTATGCCTGTGTAGAACTTCCGATACTCCTGCTTCCACTTCCCAACTGCTGGAACTGTAGTCCACACCATTACACTTAGCCCTTTTGGTGGCATTTTTGTTTTGTTGAGATAAGGTTTCACTATGTCTCCTGGGTGGTATAAAATTTGCAATCCCCTGTCTCAGCCATCCAGGTGCTCGGCTTCAGCTTGGCTGTATCCTTATTTTTTTTTTTTTAACAATTTAACCAAGGCTGGCTGTGTGCCACATCTTTTGCTAAGAGTTTTATAGCTTTTGTTTTCCAAATGTGTGGGTGTATGTGTGTGAGTATGTGTGTGCACATGTGTGTGCATACATGTGAAGGCCAGGAGCCAGCCTCAGGTCTCAATCCTCAGGGCTTGTCTGCCTTACATTTTGAGACATGGTCTCTTTCTGGCTTAAACCTTGCCCAGTAGGCAAGGCTGGTTGTTCAGCTCACCTCACAGATTCACCTGGCTCTGCCTCCCAAGGGCCTAGATGACAACCTACATTACCATTGCATTTTTAATGTAGGCTCTAGGGAGAGAGCTCAGGTCCTCTTGCTCGCATGGCAAGTACATTACCAACCAAGGCATCTCCCCAGCCCAGCTTCATAGCCATTAGAGACTTAATTTAATCTTTATAACCACTCTGTGAGTGTTGTAGCTAGCTCCAGTTTGCAGATAAGGAAACTGAGGCTCAGAACAGATATTCCTAACCAACCCCTTTAAAACGTAGACAGCCTGTGAGCTTGGGAATGGTGTTCGGAGCCACTGGTTGTATGATTTCTCTGTAAGCCATTTGATTTTCCTGAGACTCAGTGGTTCCTACCCATTTTGTCATATTGATAGAGCTGAAAAGAGAGTGATATATTCAAGATTGCTTAATAAGATGTCAATTTTATTATAAGAATAAATTATAATTCTTCCTTAATTCCACTGTTGTAGAATTAAAATAGCTTTATTCAGATTGTCAGAATAATTTTGCAATGAGTAGTGTATGTAGCTTTATTATTTCTTTAATCTCTAAATATTCCTTAAGCATGTGGGGTTATATACTTGTAATCATAGCTCTTGGGGTACAAAGGAAGGAAGATCGAGGGTTGGAGGCTGGTCTGAGCCAGACCACAAGTTCAAGGACTGTCTGAGTTGCATCCTTTACATAATGCTCTATTGCCAGACAAATTCTGTAACACCCCTCATTGGACCAGCAAGCTGGCTTGTCTGGTAAAGGTGCTTGCTGCCAAGGCTACTGACTTGAGTTTGAACTTTGGGACCTACCTGGTGGGGAAAACCAGCTCCTATAAGTTGTCCTTTGACTTCCACCAGTGCTGGCACATCACACCGTGTCCCCCACGCAAAATAAATAGATAAAATGTAATAAAACACTGCAAGTAATACTCTAGTTTCTCTTCATACTGCAGCAACCTTTCACTTTGTAAAATACTCCTGGCATCGGGAGTTACAACACTCTGCGAACGGATATTTCTTGGATGACAAGAAAACTTTTTGTTGGCTTTTTTTCCTCCCTGGATGGGCTCTTCTGTAGTGTAGACTGGCTTTGAACTTGATCGGTAGCCAACAAAGATTACCTTGAACTCTTCATCCCCCTGCTTACACCTGGGATTATAGGTGTGTGCCATCATGCCCAGCTAAAATGGAACATTTTTGCACACATCGATTTACTGATATTGTTTTGTCTCTTTTTCTTTTATTCCCCCCATGAATTGTCAAGTTCCTTCTCAGCTTAGGTATCAGAGGCTTGCCTTTTTGTATTCAAGTGTGTTGGTTGTTTATATGTCATTGACATGAACACTTTGCTTCATCTGTTGTGAATGTTTTCTCTGGATATCTTCTCTTTGATTTCTAGTCGCACAGAGTAGCTGTGTCAAGTAGCTGTTTACTTTTATATTGTACAGATGGTTCTCTCTGCTGTCTTTCAACTTGAGCTATGAGGTTGCTGTTCCTTGTCCTAACATCAGCAGTACATATATGAGACAGGGCCCCTGTTTAAGGGTGATGTGAATTCATGAGCTGCTACATTGTGTGTGTGTGTGCGCGTGCATGTGCAGAAGACAAACTTTGCTGTTGTTCTCAGGTATTATTTACCTTGTTCTAATGTTGCAGGGCCTCTCACTTGCCTAGACCTTGGCAAGTAGATTAGACTGATTGACCAGTAAGACTCAGGGATCTGCCTGTCTTTACACTATCATGCTTGGCTTTCTTTAAATCTAAAACATGGATTTTAGGCATTGAATTCAGGTCCTCATGTTTCTGCGGCAAATATTTTACTGCAACCTGTTCCATATGTATATTTGAAAATTTACGTTTATTGATTTGGGAAAGGGCTACCAGGGGTGTGTGTCTGTGTAGGTCAGATGACGACTGTGGCTGTCTATTCTCTCCTTCTACAGCATGGGTCCTGGGGATTGAATTCAGGTTGTCAGGATTAGGAGTATGTACCCTTATCTTCTGGGCCATCTTGCCAGTTCTTCTCCATATCTTTTATAGTGTAATTATATCTAAAACTGGGCACAGTGACTTATAGTCTTTATGCACTTATGGTCCTAGCTACTTGGGAGGCTTAATAAGGAGGATTCCTTGAGTCCAGAATTTCAAGATCACCTTGGGTAACTCAGTGAGTCATCCCCACATCCCTTTCTTTTAAAAAGTTATACATCAGCAACATTGTTAACAACACATCAAAGCCAGCTTGCACAGGAAATCCATTGCTGTGAGGATCTGCAACATCACAGCAGCGTCTGCTCCTTTTTGGAGTTGAGGGTTTTCTTTAAGCATTTTCTCTCCGTGCTCATGTGCATCTGCATCTCAGTTTTCCTCACACCTGGTCTCTCTTTATCATCCATGAGGGAAGTAGTTCATCCTTGCCTAGTGGACACAAAACACTCAGCCCTCTTTTCATTCTGGATAGATATCCTTCTAGATATTTTCTTTTCGCTATGACAAAACACCTGAGCAGAAGCAGCTTGAGGGAGGAAGGATTTATTTTGGCTCACAGTTTGAGAGCACAGTCCATGATGGCAGTTGGATGCATGGTGGCAGGCAGGAACACGATACAACTCATGCTGTATTTGCAGCCAGGAAGCAGAGAGAGATGGGAACAGGTGCTCAGCTCCTTCCCTCCCTGCTTTTAATTTTCAGTTCAGGACCTGTGCCCATGCAGTGATGCTGCCTTCATTCTGGGAGTATATTCCCACCTCATTTCACCCAACCTAGAAACTCTCTTATAGACTTCGTTTCCAAGGTGGCTTTAGACCCAGCTAAGTTGACAACCAACCTTGACACCTTGACTACCACAGATGTTTTGTACAATGTTTTAATCTACCTGTTTCTCTTCCCTCCCCTCGCTCTCTTAGGAAAGACAGAATCTTGCTATAGCCCAGGCTATCCTTAGACTCTCCACCTTTGACAGCCTCCTGTCTCAGGCTCCTGAGTGCCGAGATTACAGATTTGTGCTACTATGGTTAATCCCCAACCCCATCTGGTTCCAATTTCCTGCAAAAACAAAACAAAACAAACAAACAAAACCAAAAACCAAACAACCAAACAAAAAACCAAAAAAAACCCGAACAACCCAAAAAAACTCAACATTATCCTGGTAGAAATATTGAAACCCACTGCATTTTTGAGTCATTATTGAATAATTTTCTCAACTTCTTGATGACTAGTGTTCTTTTTAGGATTATATTTCCTAGATTACTTTTCCTAATCTACATCTTTCTAGAAATTATTTATCTCACTGAGGACTTCAGTGTATCTATTTACAAGTCTGTGTAACATTCTCTTTAGATTTGGGTAAAAAATATTTTCTATGAATTATCTTATCTCCTTCCTCATTTCTAATTAAAAATGCTCCCTTAATTATATTTGTCAGTTTGTTTACTATAGCAGTTTTATCAAGCAAGACAAAACAAAACAAATCAGCATTTGAACCAATTTATCATGCCGTTGCTTTGTGCTTTAACTTCATTTCAGCTTTGTTTACTACACTGTTGAGAATTGCTTTTCTGTTTAACTTTTAAACAAGAGGCTTGGTTAATATCCCCTTGGATATCCCAGCCTGAATAGGATTCTGAATACCTAGGGCGAATGGTGCAGAGAGGAGGCGGTATATTATTTATCCATCAGAGACTAGTGTGTCTGTGCGTGCGTGTGCATGTGTGTGTGTAAGGGAGGGGGGGACACAAGAGCCCACAGCAACTAGTTCAGTGGAAGACAGTCAAATGTAGGGAACTAGCTGTCAGATGCAGGCAGAGCCAGAAAGCCGAGAGGACTGGTGAGTCATCTCAGAAAAGCAACAGAGACAATCTGTCACTTCTGCCCACACACAGTCAGAGCACCCCATTGAGACAGAGAAGTTCTCAGACCCCAGGAGTTGTCTCACCTGGTGGGGCCCAGATGCTCAGCTCTGATGAGAAGCTGCAGAAGGCAGAGAGGGGGCAGGAGCTGGGGGCAGGCGGAGGAAGGGATGACCCAGCTGTTATGGCTTCCCGAATCTTCTGCTAGTACCTGTCTTGGGAGGGGATTCACTAGAAACCAGATGGCAAAGGAGGCTGAGATATTCAACTTACAGAGGTCAAACTGCCTTGGTGGAAGAATAAAGAGGGCATCCTGTGGGCCTGCAAGCAATGGCCGGGGCCCCTTCCCTTGAATACTGGTTAGGTGGGAATGAAGCTCTTCTGGTTTTTCGTCCTTCGTGTTGTTATAGCAGAATAATATGGACTGAGTTATTAAATGAATTAACTAATTAACTTGTGTGTATGGTGTATGCAGTGTACCTTCATGTGCGTGGAAGCCAGAGCTCAGGTGTCTTCCTCGGGAAGACATTCTCCACTTTAGTTTTTGAAGACCGTATCTCTCATTGAACCTGTTTTGTCTAGGCTTGCTGGTAAGTTCCAGGAATCCTTTCTCTACCTCCCTTGTGCAGGGATCATAGATACAGCTGCTGTTACCCAGCCTTTTATGTGGGTGCTGGGGATCAAAACTCCAGACCCCAGGCTCACGGCACATATTTTTACTGGTGGAGCAATTTCCCCAGTCCCTGCTTGTTTTTTTGTTTTTGTTTTTCCCCCTGTGATGTGGTCTGGCTCTGTAGCTTGGGTTTGCTTTGAACTTGCTTTGTAACACAGGCAGGTCTTGAACTTTCTACCCTCCTGCTCCAACCTTCTGAAAGTAGGGGTGACAGGTATGCATCCTCAAGCCTGGCTTCAGCCTGGGTTATTTAAAGGAAACAGAAATTTCTTTCTCATAGTTGTGGAGGCTGGGAAGTTTAAGATCAAAGGCACTGGCCTCTAGTGTAGGTCACGTGGCGGAAGGCCCAAAGGCAGAGGAGATGGAGCTCCTTTCACAGCCGTGTTTGTCTGTCTAAGAGGTCGGAACTCTAATGAGCTATACTTCCTCAAAGGTCCATGGTTCTAGTGTTGTTTCATTGAATTCATATCACTGTATATGGCCTATTTATGCTTGCTGCTCCCTGGTCCTACAAGGCAACAGCTCCCACAGTGGGAATCCCAGACCACCAGCAGGATCAAGATGATAGAAGACTCAGCACCTAGCCAGACTACCGAAACAGAAACTTCTGACCGGAGCCTTGGAGTTTGGTTTTCAATAGCTTCTTAGGTGACTCAAGTTCAAGGGATTGATGTGGGACTCCCCTCTGTATGTTGTGAATACGTTTTATTATCATTGGTTAGTGAATAAAGCTGTTTCGGTCAACAACTTAGCAGAGCAAAGTCAGGCGGGAAATCCAAACAGAGATAGAGAGAGAGAGAGCAGGCGAAGTCAAGAAGATGCCATGTAGCTGCTGAAGAAGAAAGACGCCCAGAAGCTTTGCCAGTGGGCCACAGCCTTGTGACAATACACAGACTAATAGAAATGAGTTAATTTAAGATATGAGTTAGCCAAGAATATGCCTAAGCTATTGGTCAAGCAGTGTTGTAATTAATATAGTTTCTGTGTGATTATTCGGGTATGAGCAGTAGGGAAATGAACGAACGAGCAGTCTCCACTTACAAGGGATAGTTGAAAACTATTGTAAGGTTTCTCCTTTGGACCTTGAGTTCCATTCAGCATGTGCATTAGCTTGTTAGTATTGTGTAGCCCTCCCTATTATCCCCAGGTAGAGTTAATTACCCCCTCATTTAAGCTCTCCCAGCACTTTCTCAGTGCCTCTGCTAGCTATTAAAAAACACTCTACCAGCTGGGTTTGGTAATCAGCATTTCTAATACCAGTATTTAGAGCCCAAGACAAAAGGCTAAAGAGTTTAAGACCCTCCTGTAGTACATGGTGAGACCCTGTTTGGAAACAGCAACAAGGGACCAAGCTGTGATGGTAAAACATGTTAAGTTTAGTAATTCACAAAACTGTGCGTGGTGGCAAATGCCTATATTCTCAGTACCTGGGAAGATTAGAAAATGTTCCAGGTCCAGCCTCATCTACAAATGGAGTTCCAAGCCAATCAGGGTTATGCAACAAGATGCTGTCTTGAAAATCCATTAATCACTCAATAAAATAAATTCACAGTTCAAGGTGGAAGTGTGGCTCATGCTTGTCCTCTCAGCAATGGGAGACTGAAGCAGGGGGGAGGGTACAGTGTTCAAGGCCAGTTTCAGCTACATGTTAGCAACACATTAAAAAAATTAAGTCACACACAAACAAGCAAATGAAACCCAGAAAAAACAAAGCTCATAGTAGGAAACAGACTGTGAACTCCTCAATGGAAAGCACCCTACTTTTTCCTTTATTTTACCAGTCCATAGAAATGTCTTTTCTAGAAATGCTCACTGAAACCCTCCCCTGTTCACCTACGCTTGCTCTCTTCCTTCCCTCCCCTTCCCTTCCCTTCCCTTCCCTTCCCTTCTCTTCCCTCCCTCCCTTCCCCTCCCCTCCCCGTTCCTCCACAGAGGTTCTTTCTAATCCCCAAACATGCAGTAGCTTCTGCTTAGGCAGTTTGCCAGGAGACGCCTGAGCTCTGTTGAACATTTTGCCTTAGAGTCAGAGGAGGGCTGGGTCAGTGGTCTGAAAGAGTTTATTTAGAAGGGCATTGAGGTCTCGACCCTGATCCATCCGCTGACCCCAGACCTTCTAGAGATGAGATTGGAGTTGTGTTTCATTTTGACACAGGGTCTCATGGATCCTAGCCCAGTCTTGAACTTACTACAAAGTAGCCCAGACTCCTGATCTTCCTGTGTTTGCCTCCTGAGCACTGGCGTCCAGGTATGAGCCACCACGCTCAATTTCTGTCATTCTGGGGATGGAGCCCAGGGACTTAGGCATGCTTGGCAGGCACTCCAACTGAAACACATCCTCAGCTGTTGATATATGGTGCTTAGTCCTGACTATGTCACATAATATCTTGGAAAGATTTTGGAGACTTTTCTAATACATGGCAGTATTCTCTCCTGGAGAGCGCAGGCTGTGCTGAGGGAATGGCTGGACTGGCTTACTCGGTGGTTTAGATGATCTCTTTCACTTCTAAAGTGTGTTTCCATCTCCAGGCAGTTCCCTGAAGCACAAGATTGCTGGTCTCCTCCAAAGGAAAGGTCTAAGGACTTAGCAAATGCCCATCCTGTGTGTCACACCATGGTCTTCTCCCTCGAAGGTGAGAGAGAAGTACAGGACCGGTTTACAGGGACTTAAGTAGAGCTGGGGATCAGAGTGAAGGCACACACATGAAGAATTGGGGTAAGGTGTGATTTCGCATATTAGTATACGATAATTAGCGTGGATTTAAGGGCCAAATTGAGTGATTCCAGTAACTAGCGAACAGGGTAGCGTGTTGTAAGATGGGACTTACGTGCTGTGAATACTAAGTGTGGCGTCAGCGAGAAAACGTAGACCCTGGGAGCTGGGTGAGGAGGGAAGATGGCTTCAGAAGGGTGTAGGATCTGGTACGTGGGATGTGGGAAGAGAGTCTTAAAAAGTAGCAATGTCAGACGTTAGGTTAAAGGAATTGGAAATAAAATGGCAAATAATTGAAGAAATTTACCCTGGTGGCTCATGCCTATAATCCTAGTAATTGAGAGGTGGAAGCAGGGGGATTGCTGCCAGCTTTGGGCCATTCTTGACTACATAGTGAGATCCTGTCTCAATTTAAAAAAAACTTTAAAAAGAGGCTTGTGGGTAAAGTTGCTTGCTGTGCAAGTGTAGTGATATGAGTGTAGCCTCTGGAAGCCACGTGCTGGGAGGAGAGACCGGAGTCCCACCATCCCCCTTTGCTTTCCACACGAGCACCTTGAGATGCTGACTCACCCTCTTCTCTCTCTCTCTCTCTCTCTCTCTCTCTCACCCCTAATTTTTAAAAAATCATCTTCTTAAAAGAAAAACAAAACAGAAAATTAGCATTGTAACATAGTATTAGAAAATAATCAGCAAGCTCTTTGGTAGAATGTTTGCCTAGCCTGTAAGAGATCCTGAGTGAAACTTGGTGCCCGTGTCTGGGCTGCTTTTGTGTGTGTGTGTGTGTGTGTGTGTGTGTGTGTAAACATACGGATACATGTCCATATATGTGGACAAAACTGAGAAGAAATATATCAAAAGGTTCTGCCTTCCAATGCTCATCCATCCCATTTTAGTGTCCAGACTTCTTTTTCTCTCTCTTTCGTGAGTGTGAGTGTGTGTGTGTTTGTGTGCTTTGCATGTGCTTGTACTCTTGTGCTAGGCAGAGCTCAGCCTCAGGTGTTCCTCAGTTGCAATCCACCTCCTTCTCTCACTGGCTTAAGCCTTGCTGCTAACCATGGAGCCCCAGGGATCCGCCTGTGCCTGCCTCCCCAGTGCTGAAATTGTAAACCACCCCAGTGCTTTTGTGTTAAGTGGGGTTCTGGGGAATAAACTCAGGTTCTTGTGCAAGAACAGAAGATGCTTTTGGCCTCCGAGCCATCTCCCCAGCGCCTGTTTACCATTCTCACGCCTCTGCAAACCGCAGCTTCTCTTCAGTATCCAGAATGGAATGGGAATACTGGAGATCACTGACAATGTCTACCTTAGGATGCCTGTGCTTCCTCTGAAACACCTGGGGAGAGAGGAGAAGGGCTGAACAGGCCCAGAAAAGGTGAGAATAATTCGAGGAGATGGTTCTTCCAGGTGTCAGAGAATTCATTAGTATGTTAATGATTCTTTGACTTTATCTTTGAAGTTCAAGGCCATTGTTGCTAAGCCAGAGCCATTAAGGAGAGCTGGTATGCACTGACTCTTAATCTCTTTGAAAAAAGACTTATTTTTATTTGCGTGTCCCTCCCTCTGCCGTGTGTGTGTGTGTGTGTGTGTGTGTGTGTGAATACAGTGCTCATGGAGGCTAGAAGATGGTATTGGATCCCCTTGAGTTGAAGTTACAGGTGGTTGTGACCCTGATGTGGGTGCTGGGAACAGAACTCAGATTCCCTGGAAGGGCAGAAGGCACATTTAACTGCTGAGCCATCTCTGCTCCCTCCTTCCCTCCCTCCCTCCTTCTCTCCCTCCCTCCTTCCCTCCCTCCCTCTCTCCTTCCATTCCTCACCCCTCTCCCTTTCTCTCTTTCCCTCTCTTTCTCTTCCTCCCTCCCCCTCTCTTTTTTCCTTCCTTCCTTCCTTCCTTCCTTCCTTCCTTCCTTCCTTCCT
>LOEQ01001031.1:102302-115559 GCA_001685075.1 Bramus lutescens | reverse complement strand
AAAGGCCAAGGCAGTTTCTTTATTAACCAATAAAAGTAACAGATAGATAGAAGATCCTCCTACATCACCTGCCTCCTTCCCTCCGTCCGTCCGTCCGTCCCTCCCTCCTTCCCTCCCTCCCTTCTTTCCTCTAACTCTCCCCAGGACCTCAATCACATATCCCTCCCTACTTCATGTTCTTCTTTATAAAAATATTTTATTTATTTACTTATTGTTAACCCATTGAACCCAGTTAGTGTTGTTACCATGTACATGACTGTGGGGTCATCCTCGAGGCATGGGAAAGTGCCACAGGCCATACATTCCCCCAAAGTCACTGTTCCTCTCAGAGTGTCACCTCAGCTAAGGGCATTGCCTAGATTTCCTTCCCCCTCCGTGCTGGAAATTTGACCTGCTATATCTTGTACCAGTGATCATAACTGCTGTGGGATCATATGAGTAACAGCCATATCCTGCCCAGGGGACAGCATTTCACAGAGCCATTCTCTCTTGGCTCTGAATTTTACAACCCCTTTCTGTCCCTTTTCCCTAGATTCACAACCTTTCTGAAGAATCAGACAGTTTTTAAAAAGTCACATCAGGAAACATTTGGGGGACTTATACGGAGAACTCTGGTTTATTAAAGCAAAGATTGGCGCTTCCCTTTGCCTCGTGTCTTGTACATCACGGCTTTCTTTCAGCAGCCTTTTATATAGCTCATCTGACACTTACAGCCAATATCTCTTGGATGCATAAGAAATCTGTGCAATCTCAGCCCTTGGAGAGGGAAACGGGAAGATGGCAAGTGTGAGGCCAGCCTGGGCTACCTAAGGAGACCCTGCAGAGAGAGCCAGGGAAGGAGGGGGTAGAAGGGAGGCAGAAGGGAGGTGGGGGAGAGATTAAGTTCTTCAGATCACTGGATCATTCCATCCACACCATTGGGTTTTCTCTCAAAATTACTGGGTTGGAGAGAGATTTCTCTGCCTATTGCTATTTTGGATGTCTTAGACACAGCATTAGAGGAGCCACCCCCCACCAACACACGCCACATCTGTACAATATTCCCTTTCAGAAATGTTTTTGAAAACAACAGCTAGTGTTTATGAAGTCGTTCCGGATTTGACAGGGTACTGTCATGTATTCAATGCTTCCCGCCCTCCCTTGAGAGCTCTTCTGCAATGAGACCCTCCCTCCACCCCCACCTCCTACGGACCACTCTATTTGAAGTTTCCATTGCTTGTAGAACAGAGTCAGGGAAGAATGGCCTCAAATATTTGACTTTAAGGTACATTTTTGTGTAAATCAGAGAGAATTTTGGGAATATACATTGCGTTAGTATTTTTTTTAATCCCTGATTCCAGAGACCTTTTTTTTTTCCTAAAGGGGGAGAAAATGGTCCGAAAGGGTGCCAGTAGCACACTAGCATTGACTTTTCCTGCCTTCTTCAATTGCTCTATTCCACCTCACTTCTCTGTTGCTGTGATAAAGCACTCTGGCCAAAAGCAACATAAGCAGGAAAGGATGCGTTTGTCTTACACTTCTAAGTCACAGTTCATCACTGAAGAAAGTCATGCATGAACTCAAGCAGAAACCGTAGAGGAATGCTGTTTGAGGTATTGCTGTCTGGCTTTCTCCAGCGCTCTTGCTCTCTTGTACAGCCTAGGTACACCTGCCTAGGAATGGTGCCACCCACAATGCACTTGGTCCCTCTTGCATCTATCATCAACTAAGGCAACCCTCCACAGTCATGCCCATAGACAAAGATGATTTAGGCCGTCCTTGAACTGAGTCTTTTCCTAGGTGACTCTAGGCTGTTTCAGCTTGACAGCTGAAGATAAGGAGGACACTTTTTATACCAAGGACAGTGAGTGACAGGCCTCCCCAAGACCTTTGCACATCAGAGCAGAGAGGGGACAGAGTACTTTGCGGACACTAGTCATGAAATTCTGCAGACATAACTCTGCAAAAAGTCTAGGCTGGCGAAGGGGAACTAAGTCATCTGGGGTCTTGAATCACCTCCTTCTCTCACTGCTGTGACCAAACACTTAAGAAGAAGCAACCGAAGAGGAAAGTTTATTTTGACTCGCACTTTGAGGGTATAGTCCATCATGACGGGGAAATCATGACGGCAGGAGTGCAAAGCAGCTATATCCACAATCAGAGCAGAGAGCAATGAATGCTGACACTCAGCTCCTTTTATCCCTTTTACTCAGTCCAGGAACCTAGCTCAATGGCACAGCACTGCCCACATACAGAATGGATCTACCTGGAAATACCTGAACAGCACACCTATAAGAATACTTTAATTTATGCTGTAAAAAGTATGCTATGCTGTGTGTATGAATATATATGTGTAGGGTATGTATGTGTAGTATGCACATATGTGTGTGTGGTGCACTCCCTTTCATGTATGGAGGTCATGGGAAGAAACAGGAGGGTATCATGTTCCACCATGTTCCACTAATTCCATTAAGAGATGGTCCTCCACTGAACCTAGAGCCATGTTGCTTTTGATTAGAATAGTTTACAACAGCCACAGAAGAGAAAGCAAGACATCACCCTACAGTGGTACTGCTCACCTGGACACCAGATCTAGAGAAACATTAGAACTAAGCAGAACAATTATACGCAGTGAAACACAATCCTCACTCTCAATGGGCTATGTTTCAGGCCAGAAGAAGGGTCAGGACCACCCCATCAGATGCCAGTGTAGTTGAGTGATGATGACTTCTGAGTATTTGATAGATGATTCCATAGTGAAAAACAGATTCATAAATTCAATTAAGGCCAGCCCTTAAATGCCACAACAAGGAACATGAGAAGAGGAAAGAAAAGCAGAACCCACCCAGTTCAGTGGGTTGACCACACATTGGTAAGATCAAGTTATAACTGCTTATAAGATGGTGGGGTGAGGGGATGGGACTTGCAATAGGAATTAGGCGAAATTTAGAAAAGTAAAGTTGAAATTTTATAGCTCATGGGGCAAGTGGCTAGAGAATTCATGTGTATCTATTTATTCAGTATGACTTTGAATTTGGGAGAGGAAAAATTGGAGGCCCACTGGCAATATTACATCAGTAATATTCAACTTAATTTATTTTACTGTTTATGATTTTCAGTTGAGTGAAAATAAACTGTAATTGGTAACCTGGAGGAGGAGAGTTTAGAATTCTTTCAGTCATCTGGTGACATAGTTCAGTGGTAGGGCACTTGTCTAGAATTTCCCCTCCATCCTGAAGTGAGGGGTTGGGGCATGGCTCAGCACTAGCAAGCCTCTCTAGGATTTGCCAGCGCAAGTATGTTTTTGGACCTGTGTTAGAACACTTGCTGAGCTATGCTCAAGGCTCTATATTCAACCGCCAGCTGTATAAACAAGCAAACAAAAGGATAAGAAGTATTAGGAAATTAAAATAGAGCATACGAGCTTTTGCCTTGTGCTAGGTATCATATTTAAGTAAGGTACCTGTGTGGCTGTGAACAGGTTAAATACAAACAGTTTGACGTTTTATGTCAGCGACTTGAACATCTACAGATCCTGGATGGTTCTGAAACCGGTCTCCCATGGCTACTGGAGGACAACACTGTGCATTCTAAGACGATAATTTTGCTGCAGTTTGAAATACAAGAACTAATGAGGGCTATGCAAATGTTTTCTAGCGTTTTCCCTTTAACTGTAATAAATGATTGTGCTGGAGCAATAAACAAAAATTTAAAAAAGAAATGTTTCCCTTATTAGGAGACTCCCAACCTATCCATTTTGGGCTATTGCTACTGGTTAGAAATGAATTTCTTATAATTATCTATGCACACCTTTATAAATCTGAGCATAAATAGTGAGCTGGAGAGATGACCCGGTGCGGCTAGTTCTATTGTCACTTTGACACAACCTAGATTCACATTGAAAAAGAGTTTCTAGATTACTTTGGCCTGTAGCTATGTTTGTGGGGGAATTGTCTTGATTGTCTTAGCTGATGTGTGAAGACCCAGCCAGAAAATGGGCAGCACCATTCCCTAGTTTTACGCCCCAAGACTGTATTAGCAGAGAGAAAGCTAGATGAGCAGAAAGCGCAACTCCGTTCTTCACTGTTGATGAGGTGTGCCTAGCTGCTTCCAGCTCCTGCTGCTAGGCCTTGTCCCAGATGATGGGATGTAACCTGGAACTATAAGGTAAAGTCAACGTTCTCCCCTGTTTTATCACAGCAACAGAAATGAAGCAAGAGCATGCAGTCAGCACAGCACGTGCTGTTGCAAGCATGGAAACTGGATTTCGATCCCTAGAACTCAAGTGAAAAACGCTGAGCATAGCATTGTATGCCTACCATCCCAGTGCCAGGGGAGGGGTTCTGGGACAGGTAGATCCCTGGCGCTCAGTGCTCAACTGGCCTAGTTGCTTCTGTGTTGCCGGATTTTTGTGCACCGTGTGAAGGTGTGTTTGATGTGGTTGGTGTAAGAAAAAGCTGAATGGCCAGGAGGTAAGGGTGGGATTTCTTGGGAGAGAGAGGAAGTAGGAGGAAGAATCTAGGTTGCAGGAGAGATCCAAAGAGACATGGAGGAAGCAGAATGGGCAGAACATGACAGAGGGTAGACTAATAGAAATGAGTTAATTTAAAAGAGCTAGTTAGAAACAAGCCTAAGCTAAGGCCAAGATTTCATACTTAATAAGTCTCTGTGTCCTATTTGGGGCTGGCAGTGGGAAAGAAAGTCCATCTACAATCCTGTTTCAACAAACACGGCCAACAGCTCCAAATGCCAAACAGCACTTGAACATATGTATGTAGGTGACCTAGTACACACATCAACGTACATATGCACTTACATGTCTGCAAATGATCATGATGATGACAATGATGTTTATTATAATAGACTCTAGCCATGGCTAAGCAAGCGAGGTATTTGCTACCAAGCTTGACAGTCTGAATCCCATCCTCAGGACCCCCAAAATGAAGGCATAAGCTGACTCCTGACTTCCATATGTGCACGTTGCATGTGTTTGCACCTGCACGCGTATGCATGCATGCTCATAGAGATACATACACAAAATACATAGATGAAATTTAATAAAAATGAAAAGCCGATAGTAATGAAAAGAAGTCAATGTCTAAAAAGTAACCAGGACTCAGAGAATTTCTGAAGGCTCAGTAAATAGACCCTGCTCTTCCTTGTTTCTATTTAACTTTAACCCTCACTGCCTGCGAAGTTCTTTACCATCTGACCCGGCCCCTGACCCAAATGTGAAGCCAAGAAGGAACCCAGGACTAATGGTCCTGCCATCTAATGGTCTCTCTAGACTGCAGGTACCATGCTCATTTTGAACTGCCTTTCTGGTGTGAGCTAAGAGCACATGAATGCTTTTTGGCAGTCAGATCACACCACTGACCTGCGCCGAGCATCCTGACAACCTAGCTCCCCAGGCTTTTCATCTAAACTGCAGCTCCACACAGCTCCATCCTCCACACCTGTGCCTTTTGGACCCAAGGGCAGAACCTTACATTTGTTCCAATTAAATTTTATCTTGTTAAACTCAGTTCATCACTCTATCCTGTCAAAAATGCCTGAAGCCCTTATTAGGTTTTCCAAAATATATGCTCTGCTCCCACAACTTCCACCTCGCTTCCTGCATGCGCTTGAAAGCGTTTTCTCTGGAAGCCCTGTTCTCTGCATCCAGGGTTTAAAGATGCCTGAGATTCTGGCTGCTGCCTTCCAAGAGCTCACAGACACATAGCAAGTGGGTCCAACGTGGTCGTGCATGCCTACAATCCTATCACTCGAGAGGTAGAGGAAGGAGTATTAATCGGTCAAGGCCAGACTTGGCTTCATAGTGTGTTTGAAGCCAGTTTGAGACCCTGTCTCAAAGCACAACAAACAGGGGCTGGTCACCTGGTTTCTCTGGTAAAGGTCTCCACATTACATCTCTGAAACCCCCAGAGTGAAAGGAAATAACCCATTTCCCCCCTAATTGTCCTCTGACTTCTACTTGAGTGTTGTGGTACACACACACACACACACACACACACACACACACCAATGCCTACACAAAATAAATACATAAAATGCACTAAAACACCCAAACCATACATATACATGGAACAAACAACAGCAGCAAATTGGTGTGCTGGTTCACACGACTCACCCGGCACTCCTACAGAGACTGAGGCAACAGGCTGCGAATCAAGGCTAGCCTGAGCTACTTTGTGAGTTCCAGGCTAGACTTAGCTGCAGCAGAAGATCTCACCATAGCAATATAAAACAAAACAAACCTTACATTTAAGCCTGGTGTGGTGGTACACAGCTGTCAACCCAGCATGGAGGCAGGAGGATCAGAAGTTCAATGAGACCATCTCAACAAACCAAAGACAAATGTTATACAGTATGCTACATGCAATACATAACTATGTTTTATGGGTGCAGGTAGAAGAGTGCCCTAATCTATTAGACCCATGTGATAGGATGGAGCATGAAGGTAGGCTTCCCTCTGTGAGGGACATCTGCCTTGAATCCTACATTAAGATTAGCAAGCGCGATGCTGACAGCAACATCTGTTACTCCATTGATAACCAGGGTCGGTTTGGCTGACCTGGCTGGCTAGGCAGCTATGTCTTCCCTCTCTAACTGCTCCGTGTGGGTCCCTCCTGACGCTCCAGTGCTGGTTGTAGCAGATGACCTTCCCCAGCAGAGGATGGTTCTTCTGTCAAGGGTAAACCAGAAACTGCGGTCTCTGCCAGAACTGCTGGAACAAGCTCTGAAGAGCAAAAGAGGAGAGGTTCTAGGGTGTGTTATGGGATTTCAGGGACAGGGCTGTTCTGGTTTGCTTTTCTTTGGTGGTGATAAAATGATGTGGTCAAAACCACCTTGTGAGGCAAAGGGTCTCTTTCATCTTCAGTTCATAGTCTACCATGGGCGAGCCAAGGCCAGAACTCAAGGCAGGAACCTGAAGTAGACACCATGGAGGAAATTTGCTTCCTGGCTTGCTCCGAGGAACAAGTTCAGCTAGCTTTCTGTAATTTCAGCTCTTGGGAGAGGAGGCAGGACAATGAAGTGGACTTACAGAAGACTGTAGCCCAAGACATGAAGGCCTGTACTCAGGCTCAGGAGATGGCACAGCGATAAAGTGCTTGCTGCACAAGCTTGAGGAGCTGAGTTCAGGCACCAAAAGCTATTTTGTAAACACAAACAAACAGACACAAAACAAGACAAAAGCCAAACACAGGGGTGGTGTCATGTCTTTGTAATTTCAAAACTGGGGAAGTGGAGATAAGCAGGTGCCTGGGCCTCACTGGCTAGCCAGCCTAGCCTAATTGGTGAGATCCAGGACGATGAGAAGTCATGTGTTAAATGAATAAAGAATAGGTCCTTTGAGAGATGATACCTGGGGATAATACCCAAGGTTGTCCTCTAGCCTACACACACACACACACACACACACACACACACGTACTGGTTAGTTTTATGTCAACTTGACTCAAGCTAGAGTCATCAGAGAGGAGGGAGCTTCAGTTGAGAAAATGCCTCAATCGGGTCTGGCTATGTAGGCAAGCCTGTAGAACATTTTCTTAATTAGTGATTGGGGAAGGAGGGCCCAGCACATTGAATGTAGTGTCCTCCCTGGGCTGGTGGTCCTGGGTTCTGTAAGAAAGTAGACTGAGCAAGCCATGATGAGCAAGCAGTAAGCAGTACTCCTTCATGGCCCCTGCATCAGCTCCTGCCTCTAGGCCCCTGGATTCTTTGAATTCCTGTCCTGACTTCCTTCCCTGAAGGACTACAATATGGAAGTGTAAGGCAAAGAATTCCTCTCCTCCCCAACTGGCTTTGGTCCTGGTGTTTCATTGCAGCAATAGAAAGCCTAAGGAAGGCAGCCCTATACCCAGCTGAAAACCCAGATGTGAGGCACAGTGAATGCTTAATGAATCCATATGTTTCCTATTTTAAGTGGTGAAAGACTTAAAAACTTAGCACCTAGAATCTTTCCTAGGCCAACACAAATCACATTTCTTTGGAGTCTTTTGGGTTTAGAGGCAGGATTTTTATATAACTCCTTTAGAAAATTGGCAAAAAGGAGGCATCTTTTCAGGTCTGCAAGTGAGAATAGTCTTATTTTTTGTTCGTTTGTCCTGGTGTCCCCGTGTCCTTCACCTTCCACATTAAGCTCAAGCAAGAAGCTTCTGGACCCAACATCCTGACACACCAGCAACTGAGGGCTCAGTCTATGTCTGGTCACTGAAGTCTGCACCAATGCTGCCGTCTGATTGGCCAGCATGTCTGGTCACTGGAGACTCTGTGCCAATGCTGCCATCTGATTGGTCAGTACTATTGCTTTATAGATTGTCAAGTACAGTTGGATATTGTGCTCAAATGCTGAAGATGTAGACCTTAACTCGAGTGTTTTCTAGCCTTCTCTTTGCTATTCTGTGCTTGAAATTTATTTTATTTTTTGGAGGAACTAGAGGTTAATCTTAAGATCTCATGCATTCTTGGCAAACACTCTACCACTGAGCCATAGCCATTCCTAGCCCCTCACTTGGAGAGGGTTTAATCTAGGCAAGCACCCTGTCACTGAGCTATGTCTCCATTCACATGCCCATAACTGGGTGATTCTAAGCAAGTGCTTTACCATTAAATCACACTTCAACCCCCTCAGCGGGGGATTCTAGGCAAGTGTTCTACCACTGAGCCACACTCCAGCTCCTCAGTAGGGATTCCAGTCAAATGGTCTATTACAGAGCCATCATGTCCCTAGCCCCTCACTGGGATATTTTATCGAAGTGTTCCTTGAAACACTTCATTATTATGTTCTTAGGGTTCCCATGGAATTCACTTAGCTCCAGAGAGCCATGATTTTGAGTGCTGAAGTTCTCAGTGACAGAATTCTTCTTTCTTGAGCCCTGGTCCTTGCTTTATGTTAATTCTAGCTTTTTCCAAGCCAGCATTACTTTCTCTGAATGGTATGAAAGAACATAGGAGGAGATAGGAGGGAATGGTAAGCATTTGGGAAATGGAGAAGGGCCGATACGGACGGCAGCTTGTAGTGTATCTTCAGGAAGGGAAAGGAAATGGAAGGGATTGACCATTTCAAGCCAAGGCGCATGAAACATTGAGTGTCATACTAAGGAGCTCGGGGTTCCTATGGGAACCATGGAGAAACAGGCAAAGGCTTGGGTTAGAGATGATGGGTATGGTGCATGTAGTAAGGAAGGGTTGAAGGTAGGGCACACGGTAAGGGATATTTGTACAAAGAGCCATGAATTAGATACTTTTCTCATTTCTGGGACCAAGTACTTGGCAAGGAAAAGCATAGAGTAGTGGTTCTCAACCTATGGATCTTGACCTCTTTGGGGGGTCAAATGACCCTTTCACAGGGGTTACCTAAGACCATCAGAAAACACAGATATATACATTATGATTTGTAAAAGTACCAAGATTACAGTTATGAAGTAGCAATGAAAATAATGTTATGGTTGGGGTCACCACAACATGAGGAACTATATTGAAGGGTCACAGCGTCAGGAAGGTAGAGAAGGCTTAGAGGAAGAAGGTTCCTTTGCCTGATGGTTCAAGAAGGATGATGGAGTTCATGGCAGTGGGGAGATATAGCTTGACAGATCAGAAAGCAGAGAGCAGACAGGAAGGGGAGGGTAGACAGAAACAGAACAGACAGGAAACAGAAAAAACAGAATACAGAGAATAGAGAAGAAGTAGGAAACACAGAGCAGACAGGAAGTAGGGATGGACTATCAGTTCTCAAGGTCCACTTCTCTTCAGTGATCTACTTTCTCCACCAAGATTCTACCTCTTAAACAGTCCAAAACCTCTCAAAACTGTGACCACAGCTGGGGACCAAGTATTCAAACACATGTACATATGGAAAAGATTTCACAATGAAATCATAATAACGAACAAGGAAGAAGATATTGAGGGCTTGAGGAGGATGGGCCATAGGGACACAGAGTGAGCAACATGGTGACAATATGTCTTCCTAGAGTCACTGGGCATATGAGAGAGCACCTAACTGTTGTCTGGGTCTTTAGTCTTTGGGGAGATTCACTGGGAATTCCACACAGATGTGGAATTTGACTCTGGAAATCAGGGGTGCCTTTGATGACAGTTGTCCCTCATTAGTGAGTACGAGCAATGGACACATAGACAGAGATGAGCAGCCTGTGGGTGGGCTCTGTGCAGTGGCAAATCAGCCCCACGGGGAAAGCATGTCAGTATGAGCAGCATTGTGCAGCTCTGAGTCATCCTGATGTCTGTGTCTCCACCCCCAAGCAGATGCATGCCCTGTGTGAGTCCCTTGGCATTTTGCAAGGCAGACGGTTTGATGGACCCAGCTGCCTGATCGTGAGGGGCAAGTACTGTGGATGTTACCCATCCAGAAGAAAGGGGCAAGAGTGACTCCTGCCAGAGTTATTATATCTCCTCCCAGGCTGGAGACAGTGCTGTTATCTTTGACTCTGCCATCATTGTCCTCCCTTCCGAGGCTCTGATACAACTTTATCCAGAGGTCTGATGGACTTGCCAATGCTGAGACATCTGAGAGGGTGCCTGCTGGAGCTGCAGGTGAATATGACCTACCCCCGGGCATTATATCCAAGGCCTCTCTCAATTTCACTGTTCATTCTAGAATGAGTCATCTCCCATGACACTATCAGGCAGTCACACAGTAGCAGGACACTGGGTGACAGCCAGTTTGTGACTGAATTTAGAGTTAGGCAGTAGCCTGGAGAGAGAGACTATATTAATTGCTTTCCAGGCATGACTTGTCTGAATGCCTGTCAGAATCAATGTAAGGGGGGGAAGGATTTATTTTGGCTCCTGGTTTTGGAGGGCTTAGTCCATGGTGGCTTACCTTGGTGTGCTTGAACGGAATATTATGGTGGCTGGAAGATGTGGCCGAGGACCTTCTTCATCTCACTGTGAACAGGATGTAGTGAGAGGAAGTACAGGAAGGGACCAGGGAAAGATAGAGCCATGGGATGACTGGTTTTAATGTCAACTTGTCACAAATGAGAATCATCTGAATAGGGAGAAAGCCCTCAACTGAAGACCTGTCCTGATGGCCTTAACTGATGTGGGAAGACCCACCCTGAGTGTAGATGTCACCTCTGTCAGCAGCCCACATAAAAAGGGAGGGGAAGAAGGAAGATTACTGTCTTTTGCTGGATTGGATTTCCCTGTTGGCAGCGAACTGATCTGCCCTGTTGCCGCCGCTGCTGCTGCTTCTGTTTGCTGACACCAGAACCAACACTTCCAGTCTTCCAGCACTGGCTAAAGACCAGCGTCTGCCCAGGAACTTTCCAAGTTTTCAGCATCAGATCAGTACTGCTAAGCTTCTTGGTCTTGGGGACTGAGAAACTAAGGGACAGTAGGCCTCTCCAGTGTGAGAGAGCCATTGAGGGGACTCTCCAGGTTCTGAGTCCCCAGACCTCAAGGACTGAGAAACTACGGGGTCCTCAGCCTCTCAGGTACAATTCATCTGCTGTTACTGTTTCAAAATAACTGGTTTAATAAATTATACATACATACATACATATATAACATACATACATACATACATACATACATACATACATGTCTGTGGGGGAGTGGGCAGGTGCACATGTACATGAGGTGCCTGGTGTGTGGAAGCCAGATTCAGGGTTTTTTAGTTCTTGAGATAAAGTCTTTCATTAGACCCTAGAGCTCGCTGATTCAGCTAGGCTAGCTGGTCACAGAGCCCCAGGGGTCCTCCAGTTTCTGCTTTCCCAGCTCCAGGATTACACTTGTGCTCCAACAATGGCAGATCTTCATGTGGGTTCTGAGAGTGGAACATAGGTCCTCATGCTCGTATGGCAAGTGTGTTACTTAACTATCTCCCCAGCCACCTGAAGTTGTTACACCTTCCCAGGGAAGTTCCAGAAATCGTGGACCAAGCATTCAACACATTAACCTCTGAGGCATCTTTCATATTTGAGCCAAAGCACAGGCAGCCAGCTTATGCTGAGCAGCACTTAGGCCCGGCTCTGGCCAGACACCTACCTTGGAGCATTTGGTGAGACTGGAGACTGGCATCAGGAGTAGGCTTGTTAGCTGCTTCTGTGAGGTGTTCACTGGGAGTCGAAGCATGAGAAGAGGTTGCCCCTTGGAGCTCCTCCTTGAAGCTGGATGGAGATCAGGTTAGTTTCCATGGAGAACTGACACAGGGCACCCCAAAATGGGGGCTGGAATGCAGAGTTCAAGCCAGAGGAAAATGACTTTGTGTTAAGACCCCAGGCCACAACATTGGGGTTAGATGGTTACATGGGTGCCCTGGTTTGTTGAGAACTGACCTCAAACCCTGCAAATGAATGAACTTGTGCATAAACAGGCACATGTGTGTGCATACACACGTCAATCTCTGGTGCTGTTTTTATCTTTTTTTTTTTTTAGACAGGGTTCTTCCCTGGCTCAGACTTCACCAAACTGGCTAGGTGGGATGACCAGTGAGCTCTATCTCCCCAGCACCAGGATTGTAAGGGCAGGCAACCATACCTGGCTTTTTCATAACGGTCCTGGGAATCAAACTCAGGTCCTCATGCTTGCAAGGGAAGAACTTGGTTAACTGAGATAGCACCCTAGCTCTCATTATTAGCCTCTTATTTGGGAGCCCTGGGATCATTATCCCTGAGATCCTGGGAAGCCTGGGGATAGAAGATCATTTTTTCCTCCTTCCCTCTCCCTTCCTCTCTCCTTCCCTCTCCCCTTTCTCACCCCCTCCCTTCCTTCCTTTCCTCCACCATTTTATCCCTTCCAAGTAAATTCCAGTCCACTACCCGAGCTGGACAGACCTCCCCCAACTCCCTCAACACACACACATCAGTGCACAGAAGTCCTTGGAGCTAAGGAAGCAGATTTAATCACACAGCCCACCCATGGGTAGGAACGAAGTGAGTGGTTGGACGGCCACACTCTATCTATCTCCACATGAGAGGCATGCCTCGAAGACATTTACAAGTGTGCATTAAGTTACAGCCAGAGAGGGAGACTTCCTGTAGCTTTCAACACAGATGTTCTCAGCTCTGTCCCAAATGTTGCTTACTTTGAAACAGACCAAGAGTTTGGAAGAGCAGAACTTTGTAAGTCTCAACTCCTTGGCCAATTCTAACATTTTGTTGTTTTTGCTTATTGTTCTTTGAAATTGAGTCTTTTTTCTTTTCTTTTCGTTCTTTTTCCCTCCTTCCCTCCCTCTCTTCCTCCCTCCCCTCCCTCTCCCTCCCTTTCTTTCCTTCCTTCCTTCCTTCCTTCCTTCCTTCCTTCCTTCCTTCC
>LOEQ01001031.1:81287-91367 GCA_001685075.1 Bramus lutescens | reverse complement strand
TACTAACCGAAAAAGCCCCCTGTTTTCTCTTCCCCTTCTGCTGTTGCACGGCCTCCCCTCCAGGTTCACCACATCTGATTATGCTTCCAGAGTGTAGGAACCGAGCAGCATTTAATGACAGGGGCGCTCCCCTGATGGCAGCTTTGATAGTAGTGGTGGGGAAGGTTCTTTCAGAGGTGCACTTGGCACAGAAAGCCTAGCTGGCATCGGAGTCTGAGACGTGCCCACTTCCTACCTGTAATTATACCTTCTCAACCCCACCTGGCCACCTTCCCTTCGCCGAAGAGCTATCATCGTGATGTTCACCTCCAAGGCTGGTTGGAGGTGGGGTTTGGGGTGGGTGTGGGTGCTGACTTTCTAAGGTGAATAAGCAGATTTTCTGAGCGTTTCATGGTTTTTGTGCTCTGCAGGTGCAATGACTACCCTGGGAAGAGGTTCTGCTGCTCTGGACATATCATCCCTTCCAGACTATCGCAAGGGTGCTTGCTGTCCTTAGCTTTAAATGCCCACTCGACGCACCTGAAAATGGAGTCTCCACTGAGGGATGGCCCAGCTCAGACTGGCCTGGGGTGTATTCCCTTGACTGTTGATTGATGTGGGAGGGCGGAGGGCACCACCCACTGTGGGAAACACTTCCTAGACTGGTAGATCTGGGCCATTTGAGAAAGCTAGCTAAGCACTGTCTTGAGTGAGCCAATAAGCGACCTTCCTCCAAGATTTTGGCTTCAAGTTCTTGCATGAGTTCCCACCCTCGCTCCCTTCAGTGACAGACTGTGATCCGGAAGTGTAAACTAAATAAACCCTTGAGTACCCTAAATTGCTTTTTGTCAGAGAGTTTTGTCTCCACAGCAGAGTAGATCCAGAACAAAGGGCATCAGGGCCCACTTTGTTAGTAGGCTCATTTCCCAGACCAATGAGGCCTCCTACAGGCCGTTTTATGCTGTTTTAGATCAATAGCGTAATAGTGTAATACTTACTGCTAATTCCCTTAAGAATATTAGAGTTGCTGGGCAGTGGTGGCGAGTGCTTTAATCCCAGAGCTCCTAGGCAGGAGGACCTCTGAGTTTTGAGTTCACTAGAGCTACACAGAGGAACCTAGCCCCCGTCGCCCCCCCCTCCAAAAAAAAATCAGGTGAGTTTATTGTGCCATTCCTCAGGAACTGTGATCCAAACTCTCAACTTCAGCGTCAGGGACCCACAGTGAGGTATGGTATTTGGAGTTAAGTTTCACCTCACCGATTGACTCTGTGGGGAGTCTTTGTTTTTCCTTTCTAGTCCCTAAGTGCTCTTGGCTGTCTGTAGCTGGTCTTGCTAGGTGCTGGAGAATTCTAAACAGGGGATAAAAGCAAAGAGCCCCCAAACAGAAGGATGCCACCCAGAGTCCTTTGCCAGCTGGGTAAGATGGTTCTCTCCTCCTAGCCTCTGTTTTGGTCCCTGGTGGGGACTGGGTGAGATAATGTGTATAAATCTGTTATGGACCAGATGGGTGAAGGCTGAAGGGGCCCCAGATACACCGCAGGTTGTGATCTCCATCCATCATCCAAATTCTAACTCTCTCTGTGTAGTGATATTTCATTAGTATTTTAATAAATAAAGCTTGCCTGAAGATCAGAGGGTAAAACAGGCACCCTGGTCAGCCTTATAGACCAGGCAGGGGTGACCCACACCTTCAATCCCAGGAGCCACACTACTTTGCCGTAGAAACTGAGAGGTAATGGTGCATGTCTTCAACTCCAGCACTAAAGAGGAATATAAGAAGGGAGGAGACAGCTCTCAGTCAGTCTCATTCTGAGAATTCCTGGAGGCAGGATCACCATTTTTGACTGCATTCAGTGGCTGGCTATTTTGCTTTCCTGACCTTCAGGTTGAACCCCAATATCTGTCTCTGGATTCTTATTAGATGTGCTACATCTCTGAGAGAGAATTGAGATGGGGAGATGGGAAAAGACTTAGGAAGCTTTATTTTTATTTTTTAATTATCTTATTTCTAATTCTGTGTCTCTATATATGGATGTAGGTGCCTGCAAAGTCCTGAAGACAGTGTCAGCTCACCTGGAACTGGAGTGATGGGTGGTTGTGAGTCACCTGATATGGGTGCTGGGAACTGAACTCTGGTCCTCTTCGAGAGCAGTTTAACCATTCCTCTTAAACACTGAACTGTCATTCTGGATCATATTTTATTTTGTTATTTTTGTTTTGCTTTAGAGGCAGGGTCTGATGTATTCCAGACTGGCCTCAAACTCATCATTGTAGTTAAGGATGACCTTGAACTCTGGATCCTCCTGCTTCTACCTTCCAGGTGCTGGGATAACAGTTATGCACCACCATGTAGTGCTGGGGATGGGACTCAAGGCTTCCTACACTGAAGACAAGCTCCGTTACTAGCTGAGCCACATCCCCAGTTCAGGAATTGGGAAGTTTTATGCAAAGGGTAATGCAGACACTAAAAAGCTGAGCGCTTGTCAAGAGTGAGTACAAGGGAGTTTTCAGATGGCTCATTTCGTGGGCTAGCTTTACTGGAAGGAGAATTATGCATGAGTTTTCCTGTGCTATTAAAGTTCCGCCAGAAGGACAGGCAGACAAGGGAACCAGGGACCCGACACCAGTGCAGATCTTTGCTGGGGGAAAAGACAGCAGAGTGTGGGTCTCTATACGAATTAGAGTTCACCCATCTGCTTATGGGTCGCGGTAGTTATGGGGCAGAAGGGAACTTGTCAACTTGACAGGTCATCTGAGAGGAAGGCCTCCATGCACGTCTGTCAGGGATTGTCTTGACTATTAATCGATGCGGGAGGGACTAGCCAGTGTCGTCTTGGGTTGTTTAAGAAGGCTAGCTAAGTATAAACCTTTAAACAAGCAAGCATGTCAAAGATGGAGCCAGGAAGTGAGCCAGCAGTCAGCGTTCTGCCATGCTTCCTACCTTGAGCTCCTGTTCTGACTTCCCTCAATGATAGGTTGTAAGCTGGAAGTGATAGTCAAATAAACCCTTTCCTTAAAGTTGTTTTCAGTCAGAGCATTTTTTCTCGGCCACAGGAGGAAACTAGAACAGACTCCTTCACAAATTCGGAAGCCACGAATGACATCAGATAGTGCCCACAACCTATAAAAGAGATTTCTCTGCTTTGCTCTAACCAGCCTGCCTGATTTCCACTCCCGTGTATTTGAAAAGCATCTTGAGCCATGCGATTCTTTGTCCTATTATCATATAATTTTTATGAAACTGATGCCACATAGTTGGGGTAACCTGAATCTGTGTCCCCAGGACACAATCACTCATGTTTGGCTTCGGCATAAACTATCTCTTATTCATTTTGAGATGAAAGTTGTGTGTTTTAACATTGTCAGAGTTTTTGTTCTCTGAGCGCTGTGGAATAAACAACTCAAACTTGTGCATGTGTTTAAACGAAAAGCTATCTCCTCCCTGCCTAGCTTCTGCTCTCCTCCATGCACCACCTATTTTAATGAGCACCTATTGTAGATCACGTATTGTTGGAGGCATCCTGCCAGGAACCACAGCCTGGTAGCATCCCTACAAAAAAAACAGTGAAAGCAGTGCTTGCAATTAGACCCTCCTTCCCATTCTTCCTTAAGAAAATGATACTTTCAGAGCTGGGGCATGAGCCTGGAGGCTCATATGCATGACACAGACGAAGTCTTGGACATTTAGTATCTCAGCCGTGAAGACCATGACTGAGTAAGTTCTGTCACTCAATCTAACTGAGAGAGTTGGTCTCCATATATAAAAAATACTTACCATTTGTGTGTCTGTGCCCTCGTGAGTGCTTAGGCATATGGGGGTGCGTACTTGTGTTCAGATGCCGGTGGATGGTGTGTGTGTGTGCACATGTGTATGTGTGTGTGTGTGCGCACGTGTGAGTAGGACAAAGGACAGCCTTGGGTGTTACCTTTAGGAATGTTACGTAATTCCTTTAGGAGAGGATCTTTCCTTGGCCTAGAGATGACTGATCATATTAGTCTGTCTGGCCATCTGGCATCCAGACAGAAGGGCTCTTCCTCCTCCAGCTCCCCATTGCTGGGATTACAAGTGTGTGTGATGACCTCTGGCATTTTTCCACGGGCTCCGGGATCAAACTCAGGTTCTCATGTTTGTAAGGTGAGCATCTGACTGACGGAAACTTATCATATGCCCAGTTCTCTGTCTTTTCCCTGCTGTCTGACGGTGGGCAGTCTGCCAGTACTTGTGTTCATGAATAAATCTGCAGTGTGGCTAATCTGTGCCTTTTTACCTGTTTGATCTGGGGGAATACTCACCTATCAGTCAGGATTCTAATTGTAATAAAATTAAAGAAAATAATGCATAGGGATCACAAAGATGTTGCCCTATGTAGGTTAATAAGGAAGGAAGGAAAGAGGAAAGATATAAGGAAGGGAAGAAAGATGGAAGGGAGAAGGGAGGAAGAGGGAAGGGAGGATGGAGGCAGAAGGAGGGGAAGAGGAAGGATAAAGGAAGAGAAAGGAGGAAGTAAAGGAAGGAAATAAGAATGAAGGAAGGGAAGAAGGCAGAGGAAGAAACTTGGAGAAAGGAGGATGAGGAAGAGATGGAGGAAGGAAAGAAAAGGAAGGGAGAAAGGAAGGATGAAGGTAAAGAAAGTAAGCAAAGAAAAGGATGGGGGAACAAAAAGGGAAGGAACAGGAATGAAGGGAAGGAGCGGTGAAGGGAGAGGAAAGGGAGGAAAGATTCCACTTAAGGAAGCACAGCCACCACAGTATGGACGATTCGAGAGCCTGCCACTACATTCCTTGGTTCAATTGGTCGGATCCTCAAGTTGTTGAAGGGCCCGGTGACCTTTCTGGTTAGATCTGTAAATCTTCCTCTTAGAGGCTTCAAATATTTTGGAGAAATATTTATAAACACACTATAAGATGCTTGAGGGAATTAAACTGAGTTTGTAAACAGGATTAATCATATGGAAATTTAATCTGAGAATCCCGTGAGAGAAAATGCACACTTAATGACTAAATATGCTAAATTAATTTTAAATTAATAAAATTACAAATAACAAATGTTGTTTCAAAGCAGAGGACAGGACACTTCCCTCTCCTCCCCTCTTTCTTCCCTCCTATTGTCCTTCCTCACGCTCCTTTTCTCTCCATTTCTTTCTATCTTTTCTTAGAAACAGTTTTTGGAACAGAATTCAGTGCACTGTGTGCTTGCACCCTCTTATTCACGTATTAAAATCCTTCCGAAACAGTGATGTTCTTAAGAACTGGGGCCTCCGGGTGGCGTTCTGAGAGGATCAAACCGAGGGCAGCAGAAACTGGCGCCAGCCAGGTTGCCCACAGAGATGAGAAATGAAACCCTGGGGCTGAGAGATGGCTCCATCAGCAAAGGTGCTCGCCCTCCAAGTGTGAGAACTTGGGTTCAGTCCTCCAGAACCTACACAAATCTGGATGCTATAGTGAGGGTCTGAAATCTCCGTGCTCCTACAACGAGAGGGGAGGTGGAGACAGGAAACTCATGGGGTAGCTAGCTTGGCACACTTAACAGTGAGCAACAGAGCCTGTCTCAAACAGAGTGGAAGGCGAGGGTTAGAGCTAAGGTGGTCCTCTGACCTCCACCAGTGTGCTGTGGCATGGGCATAGCCAGTATCCTCTTAGGCTCAGTTGCCAAAGTGCTTGTAATCCCGCTGCTAGAGAGAGGGAGACAGAAGAAACCCTGAGGTTTGCTGTTCAGTCAGCCTACCTCTAATCCAAGTCCCAGTGAGAGATCCTTTCTCAGAAAAACAAGGCCCGCTCATGTGTGCATGGAGAGAGAGAGAGAGAGAGAGAGAGGAGGGAGGGAAGAAGGCAGGGAAGGTGAAGGGGGAGAGAAGTGGAGAGAGAGAGAAACAGAAACAGCAACAGAGAGAGACAAAGACAGGGAGAGAGAGACAGAGACGGAGAGAGAGAGAGAGGAGGGAGGGAGGGAAGAAGGGAGGAAAGGTGAAGGGGGAGAGAAGTGGAGAGAGAAACAGAAACAGAGACAGAGACAGGGAGAGCTCTCTCTCTCTCTCAGAGAGAAAGTGGGGAGGAGTGAGGGGAAGGGAGTGTTCCTGGTTTAGACCTCTAGTCTGAGAATGAAACAGATTAGTAGGTCAAAGCTAGAGGTGAGAAGGTGCCTGTGTAAATATTGCCTTAAAAGAGAGTAACCAATAGGAATGAATAGGTGGCTCATAGGTTAAGAGCGCTTGTTGCTCTTGTCGAGGACCCGAGTTTGGTTCCCAGCACCCACCCAAGGCAGCCCACAACCACCTGTAACTCCAGCTCTAGCAGATCGGTTGCCCTCTTCTGGCCTCCGTGGGCACCCACACAGATGTGCACCTACACACACAGACACATACATAGACATAAATAAAACAATACAAATAAAACAAATACAATAAAGAAAGAGAGAGAAAGAGAGCCAACTAACATCATAACCTGCTTCTAAGTGAAGATGACAAGCCTCCAGACTTGCCCAGGTTCCAGATGCTCCTAAACGGTAGAGGCAGAAAGGGCTCCAGTTTCTGATCTCCCTGGCTCGGTTTATTTTCCCTGTGCAGCCGCCAGCTCCTAACTGGGGCCAGAATGTGGACTGCACTTGGCCTGGACTCACATGTGCATATTTTAGAAGCATCGTACGATCTTGGCTTCTCCTGTGATAGGGAAAATTCTATTTATTTGAACACTGAGAACTGGACACCACCAGATTTGGTAAAACTACTGCCTGTTCTATGCTGGCTAGGGGTCAGCTGGAGTTGAGATGAGTCGGGAAAGTGCTGGCTGTGGAGCTAAGAGATTCAGCATGGATACAGGCCGATGGCATTTTCTCTCTCTTCTAATTTACAGCGAAATGCCCTCCCCTGGAATATTTACTGTGATGAAATCCTCTGTAAAGAAGAAATCATGCCCTGTGCATCATTGCAGATGGCAGAATGAGATGCAGAAGTGATGGATCTAGAAACCAGTCTTGTGGAGGAGCCGTTGCTGTGAACGGGTGTGCAACAGTCGGGGTGCTTCTGATAGTTACCCAGGAATGGGGAGCTGGCTCAGTTGGTACAGTGCTTTCTGAGCAAGCAGGAGGACCTGAGTCTGTCTGATCCCCAGTACTTGGTAAAAGTCAGGTCTGGGGGTTGGTACCAGAGAGTTAAGTTGGTCTCAGTAGTTAAGAGCACAGGCTGCTCTGCGTTCAATTCCCAGCACCCACATGGTGGCTCACACCCATCTGGAACTTAGTCCCAGAGTATTTTGCATCTTCACATGAACATACATGCAGGCAAAACACAAATGCACATAAAAATACATACATTAAAGAAAATGTCAGGCACGGGGGTCACATGATTGAAATCCCAGTGCTAAGGCAGGGATGAAGAAAGGAGGCTTCCTTCTGGGGGCTTGTTGGTGAGCTCCGGGTTCAGTGAGAGATCTACCTTAAAAAATAAGGTGGAGAGTGAGTGAGAGACACCTGAGATTGACCCCTGGCTTCCATATGCAGGCGCGCACACACAAATAACAACCACAACAATCATAATTGAACACTTGTGGGTTCCATCTTCAGAGATGTTGATGAGGTCAGTTTACAAGGGCCTTCTGGGCATCCCAAAATTACTATAGGTCAAAAATTGAGGCTCCCAGGGCTGGTAAGGTAGCTTAGGGGCAAGAGTTCTTGCTGTATGCATGAGAACCTGGTTCTGAATCTCAGCACTCATATAAAAAACTGGCATATTAGTTTGTGCCTGTTATCTCAGTGCAGTGTGTATGTGTGTGTGTATGTGCATGTGTGTGTATATGTGTGTGTGTATAGGAAGATTTAAGAAGGTTTTGTTGGTTGTCAGCCTAGTTCCAGATTTGATTAGACCCCGACTCAAGGGGATAAGGTAGAATGAGAGAGTAGGACCCCCAAACACCCTCCTGTATTGTACATTGCTCATACTCATGTGTACACATCACCCACACAGACAAACTCCAAACAAGAGTCACCATGGTCAGCTCTTGCCGGTGACAATAACTCTTTTGTGGGCTTAATCTCCCTTGAGTGTCCCCATGGTCTCCTGGCTTGCTGAAATCTGCAGAGCAGGAAACCTGTCCCTCCGCCTTATGTGGGGACAGTGATGTCACTGAGCCCAGCACACTGCTTGCCTGCTTGGTTTCCACTGGGCTCTGCCTCATTAAGGGTTAGGAGTTACACTCCATTTTTATATGCTGGCATAGAGTTCGTGAATTTGAGGAGCTGAATGTTTCCCTTGGTGGTGTTAAAAGCCTTTCACCTAAGTCTTTCCAAGTGTCTCCCTGCTACGTGTCACATCTGGGCTGCGTTCCACAAGTCACCCTCCCTTAGTACCTTCGATTCCCATTAACCAGCTGGCTCCCTCCGAGGAGGCTGGCTCCAGGTGTGCACACCAAGTCTCCTCTCTTTCTTGTTTTATCTGCTGACTGTAGGAAGGAGAAGGATCAGGACTTAGATGCTTGCTCTGTGATGACAGTGGAATCTTTCCAGATGCTGAGTCTATAATCCCTTTGGTTCTGTTGCGCTTGCCAAGCATGAGGATAACAAGTGTGTGCCACGGAACAGAACAGCGCATAAAACAAAAGCAGAACAGGGTGGTGATTCTGTTAGGCTGGGTTCCAGGAGAAACGAACGCGGCATCATTAGCACGCGTGCTGGGACACTTTCCCCACCCTTTGTGCATATGGAGAAAGAATTCTGTACAAGATTGGCACAGATCAAGCCACACAAACCCCAGCACAGATGGGTGAGGGGCTCATGATGTCCTAGCCCAAGCTGAGGAGCTATTGGCAACTGATGGCTGCTGCAGGAGGGAGAGTCAGTGTTATTTAGGGACATGGCCCCTGAGAGGCCATCTGTATTAACCAGGGTTCAGGGTTCTCTAGAGGAACAGAACCGGTAGAATGAACATATACACACACGTACATGGATTTTATCAGAATGACTACAGATTGTGGGCCAGCCAGTCCAACAGTGATTCTCTACCAACAGAAAGTCCAATAATCCATTAGCGTTCAGTCCATGAGGTTGGGTATCTCAGCTGGTCTTCAGAGTATACTAGAATTCCAAAAAAGTAGGCTCTGATGGCAGTGAAGGAATGGACTTGCCGTCAAGGGAGGGCAAGCAGGCGACGAACAAGAACTTTCTTCTGTGTCCTTTAAATGGGCTGCCAGCAGAAGCTGTGGCCCTGATTGAAGCTGGATCATCCTATCTCTAAAGGTCTAGGTTTAGCGTGGGTTTTCCCACTTCCAGTGGTTTAAGAAAAATCCCAGCACCCAGCATTGTGTCATAGGCATGCCTTTATTTCCCCCACTTAGAAGGCAGAGGCAGGTGGATCTTTATAAGTTTGAGGCCAGCCTGGTCTACACAGTGAGTTCCAAGTTCACTGAGGCTACATAGAGAAACCTGTCTTAAAAAAACGCAGAAAACAAAACTAAAAATCTCTCTCACAGGTGTACCCAGCCACTTGGATTTTAGTTAATTCCAGACGTAGTCAGGTTGGCTAGAATAGTCGTCACGTCGTCCCTGCTCTTCCACATGGTCCTACCCTCATCCACATATTGGTAATATTAAGTGGATTCAGTGCACTTTAAAAAGGAACACAGGAAATGGTGATGGGGTAGAGGAGGAATTAGAGGGCAGACATGGGGGTGGGCTTGAACAAAACATGTTAGGCCTGTGTGTGATCTCAAACAACAAAATAATTTTGACTGGAAGAAAAGGGAAGAGAAAGGTAAGAATAACTTGATAGAGAGATGAATCTATAAATGAAATTTCTGTTTCTGATTTTAATGAAAATTCCATTTTTTTTTTTTGGTGAAAGGCTTGCACATAACCCATGCTGGCCTTGAACTCACCAGCTGAGGATGACTGAGTGCTAGAATCAGAGGTGTTGCCACCACACCTGGTTGACATATGCTGGGGATGGAACCCAGGGCTTCATGCACGCTAGACAAACACTCTGCCCACTGAGCCACATCCCTAGCCCCAAATTTTTGCTCAGTGAACAAAATCTCTGGTGGGGAAAATAATTTTGCAATGCTCTTTCTTCTGTCTTTCTCCATTCTTGGTGCTGGCTTTTTTTTTTTTTTTTT
>LOEQ01001031.1:50896-74991 GCA_001685075.1 Bramus lutescens | reverse complement strand
AGGGCTGGCCTATCAAAGGGGCCAAGGCAGTTTCTTTATTAACCAATGAAAGTAACACATAGACAGATGACCTTCCTACATCAGTACCCAAGGTTCTAGTCTGGACTTCATAAGTAAGGTACGCTCTCCTTGAATTAGAGTTACAAATAGTTTCGAGACTTCCATGTGGGTGCTGGGAATTGAACCAGGGTCTTTTGGAAGAGCAGCAGTGCTTTTAACCACTGAGACATCTCTCCAGCCCCGAGAGAGAGAGAGAGAGAGAGAGAGAGAGAGAGAGAGAAAGAGAGAGATTTTTAAGAATAGGAAGCTCTTTGTTGAAATAAGTTGTTTTGCTATGAAAACCATTATAGTAATGCTTATATAAGTTTATATATTATTACATACTTATATATGTATATTATACTTTGATATACTTACATATATATACAAAATAAGCACTGTATATATTTATAAAAGTATATATGTGTATATATTCTTAAATATATATCAACCATTTTATCTTTTGTGGTTTCAGTGAACCCTCTTCAACTTTGATCCGAAAATATTGAATGGAACATTCTATAAACAATGTGGTTCTAAGTCCTGTGTGGTTCTGAGCAGCATGATGAAAGCTTGTCCTGTCTTACCTCATCTCCAGCAGTGGGACATGCTGTGTACACTATCCTCCTCATTATCATTCACTTAGTAGCGATTTGCTGATCGTATTGGCTGTGGTAGCATCTTGGTGCAAGGCTAATGTTAATTCAATATACCAAGGGAAACAAGGAGTGACTTCCTCTAAGAAAAGGATAAAGTCTCCTATAGCTTTGTAACCGGGAGAAAATCCATTGTTTATAGGGTTTGTTCCTTTCTACTGTTTCCATAGGATGATTTAAAAATTCCTCTTCAGCTCACAGAAGGATACGTCTGATCTTTATAACCAGCTCATAAACTTTTAGAGAGGATAAATAAACTCTGATACTTGCGACCCATGTGTGTTCCAGGCATTCTGCCAGATCCCTTTCCTTGTTATTGTGCTTACTTTTAGTAACAACTCTTCAAGACAGGGATTGCTAACTTGACTCCACAGGTGCCAGAATGTAGGAATTAGAAAGTTGGCTTCTGGGAAACCACTTGTCCTGTAGCGGGAGGACTTGAATGTGTAATGAAGTATACACTGGAGCTCCATCTCAGAGAAAGATGTCCACCTGGTGGTGTGGTTGCAACCTAAGGAGCATCTCACAGTGATTGGCACGTGTGTGTGTGTCCACCTCAGAGTAAGATGTCCACCTGGTGGTGTGGTTGTAACCTAAGGAGCATCTCACAGTGCTTGACGTGTGTGTGTGTGTGTGTGCGTTTGCGCATGTGCAGGCATGTATACATGTATGTGCACATATGTGTGGTGGTCAGAGTATTATCCTGTATCAGTCTCCACCCTATTTTTGAGACAAGATCTCTTATTGAACCTGGAACTCACCTATTTGGCTAGACTGTCAGGCCAGCAAGCCCCAGTGATCTTCCTGTCTCTATCTCTCCAGCTCTGGGATTATACCCAGGTTTTTACATGGGTCCTGGGAGCTGAACTCAGCCTCATACTTGCAAGGCAAACACTTCATTGACTAAATGACCTTTAGCCCCAGCAATGCTTTAAAATCCATGTGAGGTGCTACAGAGATGGTTTATTGGTTGAAAGGGTTTATTGCTCTTATAGAGGATCCAAATTTGGCTCCTAGGACCCACACTGGGTGACACATGATTTCTAACTCCAGTTCCTGTAGAACTGATAAATTCTGGCCTCTGAAGATGCATACACACACACACACACACATACACACACATGAATGCATTTTTTTGGGGGGGGGTATATTTATGTCTATACAAGTTCTCGCTTTGTATTTCTCCGGTCCATAGTGACAAAATGGCAGGCTGGCTGCCTGGAAGCTTTGTTAATTCCCACATGCTTTTGGTGAGTAACTGACCCTGGTACTGAGTGGGGCTTTCTGAGACAATGTAATGAATGAAGATGAAAAAAACAGATATTACCAGAAAAGAAACAAAACTTCTCAAGAAACTTCGAAGGAAAAGAGTTGTTTTCCAATTGTGCTGTGTGCTCGTGCTTGTAGGGACACTGCAGGAGGATAATCCTGAAGACACTTGAGAGTCAGATCCTCCTGAGCACAGCTGGCATCAATAAGATACCTACAGCTAAAAGCTCATTTCACAGCTTGATAAAAAATAAGCATAAAAGACTCCCCCTGCTTCACAGGAATGGAAATATATGCTGTTTGGAGCTTCGAGGTGTTACCTCTAGTAATCACTGACTTCCGGTTCCATCTTGCTTCTGACATAACATAAGTTATGTTGACAGCGATTGGTCATTGTGTCTCCCGGAGTTCACAAATGTGTGTGTGTTCCTGGAATCTCAAGGCCTCCTAGTCAACACTATCTCAGGAAGACCCCTTACCCCTGGGGTACTGACTTTGCATTAACACTGAATCTAGTCAGGTGCTTTGTGGTCCCAAAACAGGGACGATGCAAATCATATTTGACCTCTGACCTTGTAATAGTTGGCCACAGGTGGGCTAGAAAGGATACAAGAGAGAAGAGGAAGTGGAGAATTTCTCCCTCCTGCGTACTTCCTATGAACCTTCTGAACATTTCTTGTGGTCCTTCTGTATATTTCCTGTAGACTTCCTGTGACCTAAGATGTATTTCATTTAGACTGCATGTGTACTTCCTGTGGTCCTGTAGTGTACCTCCTGTGGTCCTTCTGTGTACAACTTGTAGACCTTCTGACTTCCTGTGGACCTCTTGTGTACTTCCTGTAGACTTCCTGTGTGCTTCCTATAGACTGCATTGTACTTCCTGTGGACCTCACGTGGGCTTCCTATGGTCCTCCTGTATTTCCTGTAGACTTTCTCTGTGCTTCTTGGGAACCTCCTAGGACTTCCTGTGGATCTCCTTTGTCCTTCCTGTGGATATCCTGCCTATTTCCAACAGACCTCCTGTGTGTTTCCTGTGACCTCCTGTGACTTCCTATGGATTTCCTGTGTTCTTCCTTGAGCCTTATGTGGGCTTCCTATAACTTTCTTCTACTTTCTTGTCTTGCCAGCAACACTATTCTCCCTCAGTGTGATAGTTCAGTCTTCCTAGTGTCTAAATCCAGTTTTCAGCTTTCCCAGGCCTTGGTAGTGGGAATTGTCATGCCCCTTCAGCATCACGGGCATCAGACCCTCAGAGGCTGAAGTACCATCCTTAAATTCCTCTTTAGTAATTCTACCTGCTTTTGTCTGTTTCCTCAGTCCTAGGTGTGATCTCTGTTTATTTTAGCTGCTTCCCTGGGATAGCTTTATTACTTAGCAATGCTATTCTTTGTAGACAACTTAATTTTTTTTTTATACGTGCTTACTGATTTCCAGCCAGGCTTTAATACTTTTAACAGGATGCTTTTAAAGCTTCTGATGTTTTTCCTATGCATCTGTCTGCATACTCACGAATGTATTGTTTGTTTAATTGTGAGTGTATGCCATGACAAATGGCTCAGCGGGTAAAGGCACTTGCTGCAAAGCTCAATGAGTTCAATCCCTGCAACAAATATGGTAGAAGTAGAGAAGTGACTCCCGTAAGTAGTGGCATGCATTCTTATGAACGAACACACACGTGCGCACGCGCATGCGTGCATACACACAGAGAGAATAAACCATTTAAAATTATTAATATCTGACTTTATTTTTATAAAAGTGGCAACATGTTCTCTGTGCAATCTAGTACAATTTTTTAAAGTCAATTTTAGATATGTAGACCAAGCACATCTAATTTTCACAATGATAGGTCAGTATTTTCACAATGCTAAAATACCATGGTCAAAAGCAACTTGCAAAAGTAGAGATTTTATTTTGGGTTAGAGTTCCAGAGATATAGCATTATGGCTGGGAAGGCATGGTGGGAGGAGCAGAGATAAAGAAAAGGAATGGAATCAACCTATAAATTCTCAAAGCTCACCTCCAGTGACTCACTCCCCCCAGCAAGACCCTGCTTCTTGATGGTTCCCTAACCTTCCCAAATACCACCACCTGCTGGGGACCAAGTATTTAAATACTGTGAGCCTATGGGGGGTGCTTCTCATTCAAAGCACTGCATTATTGAAGACAGGTTCGTAGTATGATAGACAACAGGTTAAGTAATATATACATTAAATTTCTCATTTATATTTCATTTCATTTATTTGTTTAGTGTGTGTAATGTGTGCGGGTAAACATGTGTTCATGCTTCACGTGGAGGTCAGAGAACAACTTTCAGGAGTTGGTTCTTTCCTTCCACCATGTGGGATCCAGAGGTGGGTGGGACTCATGCCATCGGGATGGACAGCAAACGCTTTCACTGGCTAAGCCATGTTGCCAGCTCCACCTGATAAGCTTTACTTAGGAATCTAGCGCCTTCAAAATGGTTTTCATCTTCTGATACCACAACAATGTATACCTACCCTCACTGACTCCCCTTTATTTTATAAATCCCTAAAAGTTTTTGGTCTTCTGATGGTACCCCATCACTATTCTGGTAATATTATGGTGCTCCTCAATACCAGTTTTCCTCAATGTCCTTGGTAGTCCTTTTTCAATAAATTTGGATACAGTCCTTTGCCAGTTGGGTTGCTTTCAGAGAAGTCTTAAACGCTTTAGAATTTCTTCTTTTCAGTCAACATTTCTTCCTCCTTCAAGGATAAAGTCTTATAAGAAAAATTTAAGTAGAGCCTTTGCCCAGGAATTATGGAAAACTGTAATAAAATAAGCAATGATTATTGGTCACTTATCCCCCATTTCATGCTAAGTGCTTCTATGTAATCTATTAATATGTAATTTAATATAACAACCTTGAGGATTGGGAAACTGGCTCAGAAATGAAGACTGTACAGCTTTCACAGAGGATCAAAGTTCAGTTCCTCATACCCCTGTCAGACACTTCACAAACACTTGTTAACTCCAGCTCTAGGGGTTCTGCTGCCCTCTTCTGGCCCTTGAGAGTACCTGCACTCACATGCACATACACACACACAATACACAGACATGAAACATCATTTAAATAAATCTTCAAAAGCACGTTGTTTATTTATTACCCTCCATATCATGCTAAATGCTTCTAAATTGAATATGTAAATTAACACAACCTTAAAGCTTAGGCTATGGAGGCTTAGAGAAGTTACATACCTGTACATTCAGCTGACAGGTCTCAGAGACAAAAATCAAGTATAAGTAATTAGACATTTTTGTACTAGCTTATCATGAATATATTCATCAATAAACATTCATTGAGCAGGTAAACATGTTAACCAGCCTCCACAATGGACTTCCATAATAAATTTCCTGGTGTGCACCCCAGTGTCTTCTACAGTAACCCATATGGCATTACACTATGTCATTGTCAAGGATTTTTTTTAAAGATTTATTTCTATTATTTTAAATTATGTTTATATAAGGTGGAGGTTGAGTGCACATGAGATCAGGTACCCATAGAGTTCAAAGACATCCGATCACCTGGGGCTGGAGTTACAGATGGTTGAGCTGCCTAATGTGGGTACTGGGAACCATCTTGGGTCTTCTGAAAGAACAGTATGTGTTCTTAACAAGTGATCCATCTCTAAAGCACCTCAAGGTTCTTTCTAAAAGACTTATTCTTATCTGTGTATGTGTTACACGGATGACTTTCCACAGATGCCTAGAGGGGGCATCAGATACACTGGAGATGGAGTGAGCGGCAGTGGTGAGCAATCAAAAAGCCATGCATGAAGGAAGGATTGGGGCTCTATCTCAATGACAGAGCACCTACCTAGACTCCTCCAGCCAAGGGCTGGGCGCGTGGCTCACTGGTAGAGCCTCTGATTAGGATTCTCCAGCGAGGGGCTGGGAGTGTGATTCTGCAGTAGAGTATTTGCTAGAGACTAAAATGGTTTAGCGGTTTTCCTTGTCCCTCTACTGCCCAAGAAGGGGTGATATAAGAAACAGAAGACAGGGATGGGGGGTTGTGGAAGATTAATTAACTTAATACAAACTGTAAAGGATCTAAGAGGCTGTAAGGACCAAGTGACAACCACAGAGGCCAGAGAATGCGGGCACTTGTTACAGTGTGATCCCTCCTGGCTCTCCCTCTAGAGCTGGGGTGTCAGCAGGCTCTACTTTGCCTTCTTTGGTAGCAGGTGGGGAGGGAAGGATATAGAAAATTGAGACTAAGCTTCTTGTTTCTTCCGGGCCCTCGTTTTCATTGAGTGTGAAGCATTTCTTTGTTGGGCTTTAAACGGGTGCTTTTGTGAAGTTGGAAACCTGCCCCCCTCCCCCGTCCCCCTCTGCGGGGCAGGAAGGAACACAGGGCTCCTGGTAAAGTTAGATGTGTGGGATCCTTGCTCTCAGAGTAGTGTGAATGAAAGGTTGGGTGGTTGGTAATTAAGCAGCTGCAGTTGCTACTGCTGAATGAGGAGAAAGGCTGCCTGGGGCTGTGTGTACCCAGCCTTGTGTATCTCTGACAGGAGGAGGGCAAGGGGCAGAGGCCATAGTGGAAGGGTCTCTGCTCAGATTCCTGGTTAAGTATATTCTTTTCTCATGAAAACACAAAATAAAATGTTATATTAAGTCCCAAGTCATATGTAGTTCTTCTTCCTCTTTTTTTTTTGCACTTACCTATTTATTTCGTGTGTATGTGTGTGTGTGTGTGTGTGTGTGTGTGTGTGTGCCATGAGTGCATGTGGTGGTAAGAAGGCAATTTACTAGAGTTGGTTCTGTCCTCTCGTCATGTGGGCCCTGGGTACAGAATACCGACTGTCAGAATTAGCAGCAAGCCCCTTTACCTACTGGGCCATCTCAGCAGCCCCAGCCTAGGAGACTTTCAAATCACACTTCTGAGTTTGTCAGTGAGGACAGTCCCACAGAGAGATCATGATGGGTCAGATAGCCAGCACTTGGATCTACTAGTAGGTTCAACCCTGGGATGAACTATTGGGAGGTGGTAGAACTGTAGGCTCCTGGAAGGAACAACTGGAGGTTTTGCCTTTGAAGGGTGTCTTAGTGGGTGTTCTGCTACAAAGAGACACCATGACCAAGGCAACTCTTATAAAAATAAAGCATTTTTGTGAGGTCTTGCTTTCAATTTCAGAGGTTTAGTCTGTTATCAACTTGGAGGCACACAGGCAGACACGTGACGGAGAAGTAGCTGAGAGCTACATTCTAATCTCTTGGCTGACATAGAAACTCTGTACTTGGCATGGGCTTTTGAAACTTCAAAGCCCACCCCTAGTGATGCACTTCCTCCAACAAGGTCACATGTTCCAATCCTTTCAAATGGTGCCACTCCCTGGTGATCAAGCATTTAAATCTATGACCCTATGGGGGCTGTTATCATTCGAACGAACGACCACAGAGGGTATCTTGTCTCTAGCCACCCCCAGCTTCTTTTGGGTACCTAGCCACCATAAGGTGAGCGGCTCTGCTCTACAAACACCCTTCCAGCATGATGTTCATCCTCACCACTGTCCCAGAAACAAGTGCAGATTGACAAACACAGACTGTAACTCCAGATACTCTGGACCAAAATAAACTGCTCTTCCTTTTAAATAATTCCTCTCGACTATCATTCATGGCATGTAAAACTGACCGACAGAATCACGGCAGTGACACTGTTCTAGTTTCTTGCTGTGATAAAATATCCCAACCCAAAGCAACTGAAAGGAGAGAGGGTTGATTTCTGTTCACAAACCCAGGTTGCAGTCCATCAAAGCTGGGAAGTTAAGGAGGCAGGAAGTGAAAACAGTTGGTCACTTCACACCCACAGCCAAGAGGACAGAGGAAAGAATGCATGCTTACTTGCCCGCTTGCTTGTGCTCAATTTGATTTAGAAACTCATACAATTCACGACTTCCTGCCTAGGGAATGGTGCTGCCCACAGTGAACTGGTCTTCCCACATCAATTAAGATAATCTCCTCCAGATGTGCATGTGGACCCATTCAGGGTAGATAATCCTTCATCAAGACTCTCTTCCTGGGTGATTCTAGGTTGTGTCAACGTTACAGTTAAAACTAGCTATCACAGAGACCATCTCATTTTTTTCTTGTACCAGCCAAGCTCTCACATGAATACAGTCTTCTGAGTGTATTGTGTTTAGTCAAGGATTGGCACATTTTTGTCTGAAGACCAGATAGTAAATATTTCAAGCTTCTCATGAAGGATGTCAGGTATTGACTGCAAATATTTATGCCCACCCAAGGGCAACCAGAGGCCACAAGTAAATGACTGGGTCCTGTTGAGTGCTCCTAACATTTTATTTACACAAAGAGCTGCCAGTCCAGGTCTTCCCATAGACTGTAATTTTCTAACCCCTGGGTTAAGGCACCAAGTTCCAGGGTAGCCTCAATGACACAATAGATAACTGGGACAGCTCACTCATATGCTCCAGGCACTGTGGCTAGTGTTGAGCTATAATTGTCAAAATGACACATTCGTTGCTGCCTTCAGGGAGCTTGCAGCTGGTCCTAACTTTATGGAAAAAGAAATGAGATCCAATAACTCCTATCCAAATAACCCCAAGGCTCCAGTACAGCTGGTGAGAATTCAGAGAAATGGATAGACCTTGAAGGAATAAGCTTGAGCTGGGATGACAGGTCTATGTATCTGTTCTGGTTACCATGACTGTGTAATGGACCACTCCAAAACTTAGTGGTGGGAGCCAACCATTGTATTACTTTCATGAATCCTATGGGCCAGGAATTGGATAGAGATAGCTTGTCTTTGACTCATATGGTCCGGGTCTTGGCTGAGAAGAGTCACTAATTGGAACATCATTTGTCAACTGGAGACTATGGTCATCATGATGGCTCTATGTGGACAAAGCTAATTACAAAAGTCTGCATCATGTATAATGCCATTCATATGAGGTTTTCATAGCTGGGAAATCTGCTGAGGGAGTGAAGCATGTTGGGAAATAAGACCCTTTAGGAATGGGTACAGACAATTAGAACTAGAGGGGTCATGGCTGCTTTGTGCTCCTCTCGCTGTCCTTATATTCTTCCTCCTCTTCCCTCTCTTTAGTTCTTTCATAGGGGCTCATGTATCCCAGGGGCCTCAAACTCAGCATGTAGTGTAGAATAGCCTCAAACTCCTGGGCCTCCTGGCTACGTCTCCTGAGTGCTGGGTTTCATGCTAGGAACCAAACCCAGAGTCTCCTGCACACCAGGAAGGCATTCTGCCAACTGAACTCTAACCCCCACCCCCTGCCCAGCCTCCAGAGTTTCTTTTGAGATACTGATGCAATTCTAGAAGTGTGATAATGATGGTATACATTTGGGAATATACTAAAACGTATGACGTGTACAGTTTAAATGGAAAAATTGTATGGTATATGAAATCTATCTATTATGGATCTTTTATCTACCTATCTGCTGGTTGTATCTATCTATCTATCTATCTATCTATCTATCTATCTATCTATCTATCATCTACTTGTCTATCAATCTGTCTACTGCTTATTTAATGATCTAATATATTATCTGTGTATTATCTATCATCTGTCTATCATCTATCTACTTACAGTCTATTTACCTACTTATTCTTCTGTCTATTTATGACTGTCTATTAAAAGAATGAGTCCCAACCCACCTAAGCCAGTTACACAGTCAAGGCAGAGAAAAGTCCATTTTAGTCCTTACCCTAAAGAATAAACTAGAAGGTGTGCCTCTCATAGGGAAAGTCCAGTGCCTGTGTGTGGGGCTACCGTGATGTTTCAGTTATGTCAGAGCCATTTAGTAAGTAGGCAGCATACCAGAATAAAAGCAAGTCAAGCTCACCCAGCTTACTCACCAGTGACCCGAAACAGTTCATCTTTGTCCTACTTGCTGTCCATCTGCAAAATGTAGGTCAGCTGAGGTGCATTGATTCAAGCATATGGCATTCAGAAATGAGAGGCTTAGGGGTTGGAGGAGACAGCTCAGTTGGTAAATGACTTGCCTTGCAAACACAAAGACCTGATTTCTGTTCCCAGAACCCACATAAAAAAGCCAGGCATGGTGGCATTTGTAATCCCAGCACCAGGAAGGCAGAGACAGGCAGATTCCTGGAGCTCTCTGTCCAGCCAGTCTAGGCTACTTGGTAAATTTCACATCAGTGAGAGATCCTGCCTTATAAAAAAAGATGGGGGATTTTCAAGGAACAAGGTTAGAGGTTGTTTTCTGACCTCACACACATACATGTGTATCTGCACGTGTGTGTGTGTGTGTGTGCACGCACACACACACGGGCGCTGTGCATGCCCTGGCTGGTTCAGTTTCTGGGATTTTGGAAGTCGTGGTTTCTGGAGGGATGTTTATGAGGTGCCATTCGAATTTCTCACATTAAGAGAATTGAAGCCATCTGTTTCTGCTGTCTTGCTGTAGTCTCTTGGGACAGAAGACGAGTAAGGGTCCACGCACTTCCTTCTCCTTTCACGTGCTTTGCTCTTTGTGAAGTGTCCTATGCAAATCCCGCACATGACCCTGCTCTCTGCAGGGCTATGGGTCTTACAGTGAGCAGAGATTTCACTCCTATTCCTATGACACCATGGACATTTTAGAGAAAAACATGAAAGGGAGATGTCAGAGTCGATGGCTGATGCTCTCTCCTTCCGGTTTCTAACATCAGCGCCAATGTTACGGAGCCTTCGATAGTTTGGAGACCACGCTGCTTGTTCATTTCTCATTTGCATATGGAAAAAGCGCAGAGAACAAATTTGCACAACATGCATTGCGCTTCGGCTCCTTAAATTTTGGAATTCAAATGATCAGAATCCAACTCAGTGCTGGTATCCTGCAATCACTTGGTGTTTTTCCCAGGTTTGAACAAGCAAGATCACATGAGAGACGTTAGTGGAAAGAATGTCGAGTCTATAATCAAGAATCTGGGATGCTGGATTTCCCTCAGTCACAGGTGGAAATCTCAGAATACTGATGACCTCACCACTAACCTCACTTTTCCTCTTTCTAAAATGGGTGGGCGGGCATTGCTTCTGTAATAAAACACAGGAAATATCATGTAAAGTATTGTAAAAGACAAAAGAAGGACAAAACAGGGACTTTTAATAGCCCAAACAGATAATGGCCAACAAAATTCAAAATATTAGTAACAACTTATGGGGCAGAAATGTAAGAGTCAATATATTAATAAAGCTGTATACTTATGAGTTAATGTATAATTTCCTTTAAAGAAGGAAATTTTATCTTTAATATTAGTAATGTTTAGGTGAAAAAATTCACTCTTTTGTTCATATGGCTGCTCATGGTTCTGTGTGTATGCGTGTGTGTTGATAAGTGCACACATGTGTGCTGTGCCTGTGAACTGTGACATTTTTATCCCTTTGAGGCAGAGTGGCTTCCTGAACCTGGCACTCCCCGACCCCCTTTTTAAAGAATGAACTAGCAAATGCTCCCCATCCTCTCTCCTCCCACAATGCTGGGGTTGCAAGGGTATATGTGACGATGACAAGATTGACTTTTGCATGCCAGGGAGCTGAACTCAGGTCCTCACAGTTGCATACCAAATCATTGATCCTTCTACCCAGCCTTGTTCACGATTCTTGTATCACTAGGTGAAATGACAAAAATGACGTAATTGATGTTGGGAGTACCATTTTGTCCCCATGGGCGGCCTTTCCTGAAAGGACTTGGATGGCACGTTTGCTTCTGTCTTACTGAGGCTAATTCTAGAAGGAAAAAAACTAGAATTTTCTCCCTAAGCCTGTCATTCATCACAGTTTCTCTCTCTCCAAAGGAGAAGAATGGAAGGGTGTTACAAAACAGGAGCCATGGCTTGTTGAGAAAAATGAATCACTGGTGATGAATCAAGTCTAGCCCCCCCAATGGCACCCTAAATCATCAGAGCCGCCTGTCAGGGACACCCCATAGGAGATTACAGACTTGGCACTACCCATCCATCTCATCCAGGGTCCTCTGCAGGGCTTGTGTGACAGTGATATTTTGGGGTAAAAAAACCCTGGAGTTCTTATCAAAAGCTCCTCAGATGAATTAGCTAGGAAGCAAACTACCCCAGGCCTTTCCCTGGAGCTGAGTGACTTTTGATACGTACCAGAAATGATATCTGCATCAATCTCTTTGCAATTCCATCCCAGCTGTGATGTGGGATTCCCCCTGCATGCTATGAATATGTTTTATTACCATTAGTTATTAAAGAAGCTGTGTTTGGCCAATGACTTGAGTAAAGCCAGGCAGGAAATCCAAACAGAGATATAGACAGAAAGTAGGCAGCATCAGGGAGATGCCACGTAGCTGCCAAAGGAGAAAGATGCCAGCCGCCAGCCAGAACCTTACTGGTAGGCCACAGCCTTGTGGTGATTCACAGATTAATAGAAATGCATTAATTTAAGATGCAAGAGTTGGCTAGAAATATGCATAAGCTATCGGCCAAATAGTGTTGTAATTAATATAGTTTCTGTGTGATTATTCACGTCCCAATGGCTGAAAAACGAGCAAGCAGTCTCCACCTATACAACTGGAGTGGTAATATGGCTGAGTGGTTAGGAGCCCTTGTTGCTCTCCTAGAGGACCAGAATTTGGTTTTCAGGACTCCCAATGGATGGCTCATAACCCCGGTAGCTCCAGGTGATCTGATGCTCTTTTCTGGCACTACACTCATCACTCATGTTGGGTATGTACACAACATCCCCCATACATATATAAATAAAAAAGAAAAACAAATCTTAAAAAAATAGAAGTGATATTCCATATGAGAAAAAGAGAGTACCAGGTCCAGGTTTTCATATTAACGCTATGGTGCTAAATAATACCCTCACCTCACCAAATATCTCCACCAAGACAGCAGGCTGGGTAATCAGTTTCTCCTCCCTGTCTCACAGCCTCATTGCTGGGCATCAGTATCTAGGAAATACTACACTCCCTGGTGAGTTTTTACAGTGGAACTTTCCAGAATTGCCTGGTTTTCCCTCTGTTGGTCTCACTGAATTTGGTGATTGTTTGAAATTGGCATACATTGTCACCAAGCACCCCTTGTTCAATCACCACCTAAGTGCCGGCCTCTCTGCTACCTTCCTTCCACAGCCAGCTTCACAAGCTCAGTTTAAATGTGCAGTTGTCATTCATCTCATGCCGGCATCTCAAGATAGCACCCGGCAAATGGGTTGAAAGAGTGGTGATGCTAGGCAGAGAACGGGCTATTTTCAAAACAAGCCCACTGAATTCAGTCAAGCAGGCAAGCAGTTGCTAACTGGTTGGTTGTGATCCAACAGTTGGAAGGGTTGATGCCATTCAAAACCATCTGTGTATATAGACACAGCGTCAGTGTCTATAAACTGACATCCTTAGGATTACTCCTCCATATCAGCACATTAATACTTTTCTGTTAGCTTTTCTCATGCGTGATAGCATCTTTCATTAGGGAATTAATTTACCCTAATTCATTTTAAAGCATAGTGTTTCTTTGCTTTAAAGTTGATTCCACATACAAAAGCAATATACGTTAGGGTGAGGAGGTGGCTTAGCCAGTTATGCACTTGCTGCATAAGCATGAGAGCGGGAGTTGAGATCCCCAGAACCAATAGAAAAGCTGAATGGGAGTGGCAGGCAGCCTGCGTGTAGTCCAAGAGCATGGGAGGCCAGATGGGATCCTCGGAGCAAGCTGATGGCCTAGAGAAGCAGAAATAGAAAGCTCTAGGTTCAGTGAGAGACACTACATAAGTTGGAGAGAGATAGAGGAAGATATCTTATGTCAACCCTAGACCTCCACACATATATACATACATGTGTATACACCCTGTCAATCCTAGACCTTCACACATACGTATACATCAGCCATACATATGCGCCCATAGACACACACACACACACACACACATTACAAAAACAAAGCAAATACAGAAGGATATAACATGATGGAACTATAGAGACACTAGTAAATTAAGGGTATGTGTTATAGTATAAGTGTGTGTATGTGTTCATGTGTATACACATGTATGCATGTATATGTGGAGACCAGAAACGTATGTTAGATGTCTTCCTCAATTACTCCCAACCATATTTTTTTGAGACAGGGTTTATCATGGAATCTTAAACTCAGTGATTCAGCTAGACTGGCTGGCCAGTGAGCTCCAACAACCCAACCATCTCTACCTTCCAGAGCTGGGACTCCAGAGGCACACAGACATGTGGAACTTTAAATATGGGTGGTAAGGATCAACACTCAGGTCTGCATGCTTGGGCAGCAAGTACTTTGCTGGCTAAGCCATTTCCTCAGCCCTGTAGTTTGAATGTTCATGTCTTTCTGGGCATGCAAAGTAGTGATAGGATTTGAAATGAACGGTAGTTCTTCCTGCTCTTCCACAGTTGCTTTCTCTTGAGTCTCAGTCTTCTTCCATAATCTTTGGAGATTCTCACTATCTAATGCTGGGAGTGTGGATTTCAGAAGCTAAGCATTGCAAGGATGGAGACAGCATGATCCCTCCCTTCTCCCCATCACTTAATTATAAACATATGAATCTCAACCATGGGAAAATATATTGGGTAAAGAAAGGAAATATCACGGCAAGGATATAATGTTTGGCCAAATTTCCAGTCAGCATTTGAAAGGCATTCTTGAGCCAAGCCAATAACCTCACACAATGTCTGTCTGCAAGAGCTTATTTTCCTGTAAAAACATTTTGAGGCTCCATGGTAGTTCAAATAAGAATGATTCCCATAGGCTTGTGTATTTGAATATTTGGTCCCCCATTGGAACTGTTTGGGAAGGATTAGGAGGTGTGACTTCATTGGAGGAGTTATATCAATGGGGCTGGCCTTGAAGTTTCAAAAGCCCAGGCATTTCCAGTCAGCTCTCCTCCACTCTCTCTGCCTTGTGCCTATGGATCAGGATGGAAGTTCTCAGCTATTGCTCCAGTGCCTGCCTGCTACCAAGTTCCCCACCATGCTAATCAGGGACTCCAACCCTCTGGAACTGTGAATCCCATCAAACTCTGTCTTTTGTAAATTTCTTTGGTCATGACATCTCTTCACAATATAAAAGTAACTAAGACAGGCTCCAGACACTTACAGGCTCTACCTGCCTTGTGAAATTCTAAAGAAAGATTCAGGATAGGTAAGGAAAAGTGTGCAGAGAAAGGACTGTTCTGATTTTTGTCATTATGGGCTTTAGTAGTCTATAGAAAAGATTGATTTAATGAATCTATTTCAAGACTTTGGGAGCTCAGATATCAAGAGGCTATTTTCTGATTTTGCTAATTGATTTTGTCGCTCTGCCTAAGACTTGCCACAGTGGGCACTTTTATTTTTTTCTTTGAGTGTGTATATGTTGTGCACACATTTGTATGTGTTCACATGTGTGTTAGTGCAACAGAATCAATATCAAATGTCTTTCCTGATAACTCTCCATGATTTTTATTGAGGTGGTGTATCTCACTGAGTACTATATTTCCAGCTAGTCTAGCCACCTCACCCCAGGGACCACTTTGTCTATCTCCTTCATGCTGGGATTACAAATAGCTGCCTCATCTGCTTTACTTATATATGTGTTCTGAGCCTTCACAATTGCACATCAAGCACATTAACCACAGGGCCATAGTCTCAGTCTACACTTTTCTTTCTTTTTTCTTTTCTTTTCTTTTTGTTTTCTTTTTTCTTTTCTTTTCTTTTCTTTTTTTTTTGAGACAGGGTCTTGATATTCAGCTCAGGCTGTCCTGGAAGGTATCATCTCCCTTTCTCAGCTTTCTGAGTGCTTGGGTCACATAATAAGTCACCATGCCTGGCTCTGGACATCTGATTCTTACCTCTGTTTCTCAGAGTGCAGTCTACTCCAGAACTATGCCATCTCCAGATGTTTCAGTGACTATTATATGTCCTCCCATGCCACAGTCTGCTGGAGGAGACAGAAATACCTCTAGCCTCCCCACACCTAGTGTTGGTCCCTAAACCTTCTAAGTTTTTTTCTTGTCTTGGAGTACCCCTGTGGGTGTGAGCATAGACCCTTCTTAATAACTGTTGAGTATTTTTTTAAAGTATCTATTTATTTTTGTGTGTGGGTTGGAAAGACAGAGTGCATATACTATGGCTCAAGTGTGGCCATCAGAGGACAACTTGTGGGAGTCAGTTCTCTCCTTCTACCATGTGAGTTCTAGGGCTTAAACTCAGGTCATCAGCCTCAGCAGCCAGCACCTTTACCCATGGAGACTTCTCAACTGCCCTTAGTTGACATTTCTTGACACAGCAGTAGTCATGGCCATTGACCTTGATCTTATTGTTTGCTCCATGGGTGCCTACACTACTTTGTTAGGCATGACTGTGATGGTTGGTAATGTTTGACTGTGTTTCCTTTTATTAGTGCCTTTGCTCATTGTTGTGACAAAATATCAGATAAAAACAACATAAGAAAGGAAGGATTATGCTGTGGGATAATGGTCTTTGTCACCTGTATTGGTTTAATAAAATATTGATTGACCAGTAGCCAGGCAGGAAGTATAGGCAGGGCAACTAAGAGAATTCTGGGAAGAGGAAAGACAGAGACATAGTCACCAGCCAGATGCAGAGGAAGCAAGATGAGAATGCCTCACTGAGAAAAGGTACCAAGCCACATGGATAAACATAGACAAGTATTATGGTTTAGTTTAAGTTGTGAGAGCTAGTTAATAATAAGCCTGAGCTAATAGGCAAAATAGTTTAGAATTAATATAGGCCTCTGTGTGTTTCTTGGGGACTAAACGAATTCAGGACTAGGTGGGACAGAAATTTCTGTTGATAGGACTGGCTTATTGTTCAAAGCACAGTCCGTCAGAGTGAGAAAGGCATGATGACAGGAGCATGAAGTCACTGGTCACATTGTACCTACAGTCAGGAAGGGAAGAGAGAGAGAGAGAGAGAGAGAGAGAGAGAGAGAATGTTTGTGCTTAGCTCGCCTTCTCATTTTTTTTCAGTCCGGGTCCCCAGCCTGTGGCATAGTTCTGTCCTCACTCAGGGTGTGTCTTCCTCTTATTTAACCCTTTCTGGAGAGCCCCTTATACACACACTCAGAAATATCTTTTAGGTGATTCTAAGTCCAGTCAAGAAGGCAAGATGAACCATCACATATGCTAGGTGAGTCACCAGTGGGCTACACTGAGAGGGTGATGGAGGCGTTGATGACTAGAGTCTAATAGGGAATGATGAGATTATTGGGCACATCATATTAGGAAGAGTTAATCATAGTCACATGGCATAGATCGATTCTCAGTAGAATGAGTGTTTGGAAGTGAGCTCACCCTACATGCTTGGTTTCTTCTACCCTCTGCCAATCCTCCTTCTCTCTGCTATACCATGACTTAGCTAGAAGGCTATCACCATAGACCAGACAGATGGGAACCATCTGATCTTAGACTTTCAGTGACCCAAACTATGAACTATAGAAGACCTTTATTTTTTATATTTTTTAAAATAAACTCTCCTCCCTTTGGTGATGGTGTTACAGCAACTGAAATGGATTTATACAGTGGCCTTGGTCCTTTTGCTAGTTCAGATCTCCATTTTTATAAACCTACGGGGTTCATTAGGAAAGGGTTATAGAACACCTTGCTGCTTCTCTCAAAGCTCCAGATATTTCTGCCTCTGCTAGTTAAGACTGACACGGGACTGGAGAGATGGCTAAGTGGTTAAGAGCATTTGCTGCTTTGCAGAGGATCCAACTTTGGTCCCCAGCACTCACTTTGTGTGGCTCAGAACCATCTGTAACATCAGCTCCAGGGGATCTCACACCCTCTTCTGGCCCCCATGGGCAACGGTGCTCACATGACTACCCATCCCCCACATGCACATAATTAAAATAAAAAGTTGTAAATCTTTGAAAAGGAACTTCTGAAACTACTTCATTTCTAGTTAGAGAGTAGCATCTATTCAGAGCAATGCAGGATAATGCACAGCCACAGAAAATATGGGGAAACAGGGCACCAGGCAACCCAAGAGAGCCATTGCTTAGGGCTGGTTTTGATGAGTATGCAACTTTCTGTGACTTACTGTGTTATTTGCCTGGATCTGAGAAGCCCTTCTCTCTAGAGGCCAATGATGGGGTTCCCAGGGCAATGTTTTACATTCCTGAACAACATCTGTTTCACGTTCCTACTCTCTATAAATGCCTGCTGTTGGCTACTTGCCTGAGCTCACTCACTTCTCCCTCCTCCCTTCACTTCTTTCCTCTCTTCAGGATAGCTTCTCTCCCTGGAAGAATGGAATCATTGCTTTCTGGAAAAGGTCTCATAGATAGAAAATTCCAAAAGCTGCATGTGGCCTTTGGTTTATGAGCATCCCATGACCACACCCAAGGAGACTAGGCTGAGAAGTACTGTGAAGACTCTTGCCTTGCTGTGGATGTAGCCCTGAGTTCCTGACTTTCTAACAATGTTTGTGACCATGGCAAAAATGCCACGTTCCACTTGGGAGCTCAGTAACTCCTAGAGGACTGGGTTCCAGGTTCTTTACTCTTTCCCTTCCTGCAGCCTCCCCACATTCCTTCTTGCCTTCACTGCTAATCAGAAAAATGGGGGATTGAACTGTAGTGAAAGCAAAGGTCCATACAGGTTCCAAAACAAACATCCTCAATGCCAAGTTACTGAACTGTACAGCCCAAACTGACCGTACCCCATTTGCCTGCTGCTTCTGCCTTGAGAATTTTAAAGAGAGAGTGAACACTGGTGCAAGGTACCCACAAAAATGGGGGGAAAAGATAAGGCAATTGTGGATATTAAAGCAACCAAAAATGGACTTAAACAGTGACTTTGATAATTTTGCTGTCTTAGGTCACCATTCTCATAGAACAACTCCTGTGTTTGATAAGAAAAGAAATGAAGAAAACCCCTACTATGAGAAGGAAGTGTCAACCCAAAGTTAGCCTCTGTTTCTGCTTTCAGTTATTACTGTGTGGTTTGGGGTTAACTTGCATGGACAGAGTATTGATTGTTTGTCTCTTTGCTGTGGCACAACACCTGACAGAAAATATGTAAGGAGGCAGGATTCATTTTCCTCAGTCTTAGTGTGTTGACTTGAGTATAGGTAGCTTCCACTGTCAGCTTGACATAGCATGGAACCACCTGTCTTAATTGAAGACTGCCCAGATCAGATCTGCCTATGAGCATGTGTATGTGGGATTGTCTTGATTGTTAAATGATTTAGGAGGGCCCAGTACACCATGGGGATTACCATTCCCTGGTCAGGCGGTCCTAGGTTGTATAAGTAAGCTAGCTAAGCAAGAGTCATGGAGCAAGCCAGCAAGCAATATTCCTCGATAGTTTCCGCTTGAGTTCCTACCCTGACTTCTTGTTGTGCACAATTTCTTGTAACATAAAATCTTCCATATTGGAGGGAAGCTCGTTCAGAGACAAAATGTTCTAAAGTGAAGTGAGACCGTCTGTCTTACAGGGAGACTCATTAAACCCAGTGGGGGGAAAACCAACTCAAAAGATTCAGGAAGTCCCTGAAACTGACCAGATCCACTAAGCTCCTCTTCTCCAAGTATATATAAGCAGTAAGGACTATTGAGAGATACCCTCAGACAAGTCACTGTCTAGAAAAGGCTCAGAAAAGCCAGGCTGCCTGGAAGAGGATCAGACCACCTGAGATGCCTGAAACAGACATTGCCCAACCTGTTGAGCTGCCTGGAACTGTGCAGTGAGATCCAAATTTCCATCTTTTGTGAGCTGTCCCCATGCTGGGATGGGCTTTAGTGATACAACTATCTTTGAACCATTTATGCTCCAGTAACTTACCCTTCACCCATATTCCCATGAGTAACCCCAATTAGCTCATTTGTTCATCACATTGGACTTTTTTGGTATCGTTACCTTGGTCTGTTGTTGGGTCAGTACCTGGGATGAGTAAGGTTTTTTCATATCTCTCCAGAAAAAGTATCACACCATACTTCATAGTGACGGACTCTAACTTATATGGTGAAATACACCCGATCCTCCCTGTCTTACTTTACTTTCTGCACAAGCAACCTGGGGAGGAAAGCATTTATTTAACTTAAAAATCCTGCTCACAGTCAATCATTACGGGACGTCAGGGCGGGAACCTAGAGGCAGGAACTGAAGAAGCAGCCATGGAGGAATCCTGCTTCCTGGCTGGGTCCCCATCACTCACTAGGCTTACTTTTTTAACAGAATTCAGGACAGCCAAATCAGGGACAGCATCACCTACAGTGGGCTGCCCCTCCCATCAATCATTAGCCAAGAAAATGTCCCACAGGATTGTCTGCAGGCCAATATTATAGAGGCATTGTTTGTTCTCAGTGAAAATTCCCTCTTTCCAAGTGACTCTAGCTTCTGTCACATTGGCCAAAATAGCCATAACTCTCCCCTAAGTTGTTTTTGGTCTGAGAGTTTTGTCACGGCAACAGGAATGAAGCTAGGACAATTGTGGTGGGAAGACATGGTGAGTGGAGTAGCTTGGTCCTTGGGGGCAGGAGCGTGCAGCATGGCTTATTCACATCTTGGTGGATCAGGAAGCTGAGCGTGAGGCTAGAAGTGAAGGTGGTATATCCTTCAGAGCCTCCCTCCGGGGCCTCTAGGCAGGATCCACCTCCTAAAGGGTCTACGGATTCCCAAGAGCCTATCGGAGAGCATTTCACACTTAAACCATTAGCACGGAGGAATGAATCTGTCTTTGCCCCAGTGCAGGTTTGAACTTTATGAGGCTGGAACTGAAAGCACACAACATAGGGTTTTATGCATCAGCACAACTTTGTGTTAAATTGTTCTCAGTGGGTAACTTGTAGGGGAATGTGAATATGAATGGCCTGTGTTCTGGAGTTTGAATCCCAATTACCAAGATGCTATAGGAGCCTGGTCTTAAGACTGCCCAGTAAAACAGCGTTTCTCCACTTATGTATGGCACCTACGGCCCATTTAGTTTCATATACACAAAGTAATCTCTTCGGTAGTCAGACTCCCATGAGCCACTCAGAGAGCGGGGAAGAAAGAATTCTGTTGCTTAGCAACCAATGGAACATTACAACACTAGATAAATTGAATCAATATTGCTCTAAATATTGAACCCTCCGTTGATGAAGAAAAAAAAACCAACTCTGAAACTATGTTCATAACTCCTCAGCTTTCTGCTTCCTGAGACTTGAGCAGCTGATAAAAACCAGCTGGTGTTTGGACAGTTTGCAAAGACTTACAGCTAGGGAGAGGAGGGGATGCCCACAGGGGCACCCAAAGGCTCCTGTACGTAGTGGCCCTAGGAATCTGAATTGTCCTGTCTACCTTGTCAGCTCTGGCAGCTGCTGTGAGGTCACTGTCTGGAGCTCCTAGCCTGATGGCATCTGATGGGATTGTTACAGTTGGGGAGAACAAGGTCTCTCTGTCAGTGTGTGTGTGTGTGTGAGAGAGAGAGAGAGAGAGAGAGAGACAGAGACAGAGACAGAGACAGAAACAGAGAGAGACATGGAGAGAGGCATAGAGACAGAGAGACAGAGACAGACATACACACAGAGATAGACAGACAGAAACACAAAGAGACATAGAGATAGAGACAGACAGACAGACAGACACACACACACACACACACACATTAGGGAGTTGCTAGGCAAGTGTTCAAAACATACGTAACTTATTTCCTCAAACTACTTCATTTGCTACTTGAGACAGGATCTTGCTATGTAGCCCAGACTAGCCTAGAACTTGGGATCTTCTTGATTCAGTACTGGGGCTATAGGTTTGCACCAGCAATCCCTGTGTATTAATGGCTTTTGAAAACAAACATACGCAGTTGATGCTTGTGCCTCCCCACACCAAGCATATACAGCCATTTTCATGGGGTCCTCCTGCTTCCTAGTCTCTGTCACCTTGTCCCAGGGATGGACTGTGGTTTTGTATCTTTGCACAGCTATCAGACTTTTCTGAGGGGCTTCATTTCCATTAAAACTCCTTTAGTCTATTACAGTCCTCTGCTTGCACCCTGTAGCAATGAATCTAGTTTAGGGGACTCTGAGCAATATTAATTGTCTTGGTTTAGTAGCTAGTCACTTTGTCTTCATGATTCTTCAGCCTATTCCTAGGAACCATTTCCTGGCTGAACATTGTTGATGAAGAGGCCTGATGTATGTTCTCCTGCATAGCTTTCTGTGGGGTCCTCCTCTTCAGACTCCTGCTGAAGCGTTGTTGGGGGCAAGTGTAAATTCTGAGGGTTGGCATTAATAAGATCTACTAAAATGCATGTGGAGGGGGAAAGTTAACATTGGCTGAGGCTTGGCCAAGAACAGCGACAAGCCTGGAGCTGCAATCCAGACGTGACTGAACAGCTTCGTAAACTCTGACCTTGGGAGTCAGAGGTAGGAGGATTTAGAGTTCAAGGCCAGCCTGAAGTGTAGAGCCAGTTCCCGTTATAAACCAGCCAACCAAGAAAATGCACAATAACCAAATACACACACCCACACCCACATGCATACACCCCAAACTGATAAAACAAAATGGGGTGCCCAGTAAGGTCTATGACCAACCAAGAAAATGCACAATAACCAAATACACACACCCACACCCACATGCATACACCCCAAACTGATAAAACAAAATGGGGTGCCCAGTAAGGTCTATGACAACCTTAAGAAGTGTCAGCTACTTTCCTATTACTTGGATGGGGGGAGGGGATTTATTTTTAACTGAGTTGCTTGTTTTTAGCAATTATGATAGTTTAATAGACAGTAACCTTAGGCTTATGCCTGATTTTTGTGTAGCCATTGAGAGGTGGAAGGCTGAAACCCAGGCTGAAAGGCTGATCTCTTTATTTTTGATAAACTCCATCAGCCTCATTTCAAAAGAGGGTGTTAGGTAGCAGTTCTGACTTGAAACATTTCTTCCCAAAGGGAGGCCACCTTAAGCCTGGAGGAGTCAATAATACTTACAAGTCTCAGGGAGTTTCAGAAACTTACAAAACTCAGAGGTTTATATAAACAGATGAATGGCAGGAAATAAGAGCCTCTCTGAGCTGCTCTAGGGCACTCTTGAACCTGTCTAGCTGCTTGCCGAAGCTCCTGACACTTACCAGACTGATAAGGTCCCTCCTCAAAGCAGGAAGAGAACACGTTGGTGGCTCTGACTGCAAGTCCTCTGGATTATCAGGGTTCCATCTTTCAGTGATCCTTATCCATGCAGTGGTGGGCTTTTGGGTGATGCAGCTGCCTTTGAGTCGGCCATATTTTTGTAGTCTCTCACCCATACACATATACTTAACACTCACAAACTCACCAGTTGACTAAGACGGGCTTTAGCTAGACTGCCTTGGAATACCCTTTTCTTTTTTTTGTACATCATTTAGTAACATCTTCCCAGAAAAAGTCTCACAAGAAAGGGATGAAGGATAGACTCTCTTGGGTTCTGGGTGACAGCTTATATCAGTGATGTCCTCTGCTGTTTAAGGGCATCTGAAGTCACAAGACAAGGTGATAGGAAGACCTTTTTATGTTGTCCTTGGTTTAAGCACTTCTGTGGCTAATTTGTATTTACCTTTAGAAGTTGTATGCTTGTCTACTCTTTTACCTCTGGGACAATTCAGTATGGTTCCAACTTTCCCCATATGTTACAAATGCCTTTTCTCCATCACTTTATCACTCAGAGTTGTCTTGGGATGTCTTTATGGATCTTGGAGGAAGTCATAGACTTCACATCAAAAGAACAAAGTAATACCATCAAGTATCATATACCCATGAAAGGAAGTCTCCCAGGAAGACAAACCCTCCATGACAAACCCTTGGGACACAGTGTTGGGATACATTGGGTCCCTGTCTATTGAGTACCCCACTGTCTCAGCTCCATGAGCTCCTCTGTTTATCTGCTGGGAAACACAATTTGTTATCCTCAGGGAAATCTCTGACTCCCAAGATCCATGGCTAGACTTACATGCCACTCACAAAGGTACTTTGTCTCTCTTTCCACACGGGTCCTGGAGGGTGGTCAGACTCAGGTCCTCAGGCTTATGAAGCAAGCGCTTAACTGACTCATTATTTCCCCAGCCAGTTTTATCTCTTTGATTGGCATATTGACACAGGTGGCTGAGCCTAGCCTGTTAGAGCTTCTTGAGTTGGGGGCTTTTGTTGTAGGGAGCCGCATGGAGCCGCACCTTAAAGATGGC
>LOEQ01001031.1:40686-50812 GCA_001685075.1 Bramus lutescens | reverse complement strand
AATAAACTGCTGACAAGAAGAGCTCCGGTGTTGCGTCATTCCTTGCTGGTCGAGGGTGGCTGCGACATTTTGTATTAAAGCTCCACTAACACCAGCAATGAGAATAAAAGGGAAAAGCTTGCTGCAGTCAGGCACTATGCTTTGGTGATATTTGTTATGCAGCAATAGCTGATTAATGCACTGTTCATATATTGGGAAAGTGGGTCGTGTGGAGACAGAGGGAGGATGGTGGAAGAAAGAAAGGTTTCTAGTTACCAGGGAAAGGGGGAAGTTGTTCATTGTCTACCATAGGTCCTAAAGGACCTTGTAGCATGAATTTCTCTGAACTTTCCAGACATATCATTGTGCCAGACAAGCCATTATGCTAAATTTTTTTAAAGGTAGGAATTCAGTGGTGACCCGCGCAGAGCTAAAAGGGCAAAACTGAAAGGCAGTGAGAGAATAACCTTTTATAGCAGGCAAAATTGATGACCTGATTCAACAGTCCCCAAGGATTGTGTATCTCAGCAGCTTAAAGCAACCTTCATTCCAGTTCATGTTAAGAGCGAGGGTTTCCCATCCTGCCCAGGGGCAGGGGAGAGTTCAGAAAATGTAAGGAAATATGATCTCAACCTTGCAAATGACAGGCAGTTCTAGTAACAATGTGGTGATGGGGAGCTTTCTTTGGTAGAGGATTTTAGAAATGGAGCACTAAATGCTGGGGAAGCGACTCAGTGGGTAATGTGCTTGGCAGGCAACCAAGGGGACTCAAGCTTACTCCCTGGAACACACGTGGAAAGCTGTGTGTGACGGTGCACACTTATAATCCTAGTGCTGGGGAGGCAGAGCAGAGACAGGAGGTCCAGGGGCCTGATGGCCAGCTCATCTGCTTGGAAAGCTCAAGGTCAGTGAGAGACCCCCATCTCTGAACTTTAGGGTCAATAGATCACGCCCGAGGAATGACGCCTGAGGTTGACCTCTGGCCTCTGATTCCAATGAAGCAGCATTTATAAACTCCTTGGCAGTGCCTGGTTAGAGTGGGCTTCTATTTCTGTGATGAATCCTTTCGTTGAATCGAACCACCCAGACAAAGTAGGGTGGTGCACTCCTGTAATCTCGGCATTCAGGAGACTGAAGCAAGAGAATCAGAAATTCATGACTGGCTACATAAAGAGACCTCATTTTAAAAACAAAACAAAACAAAGAGAAATGAAATAAGCGCTGGGGAGATAGCTTAGTCAGTGAAGGTGCTGCTGAAAAGCCCCACAACCTGAGTTCAATTCTAGGTATCCACATGCTGGACGGAGAGAGCTGACTCACAAAAGCTGCTCTTTGACTTCTGTATGAGCGCGCGTGCATGCAGACACACACACGCACGCACGTGTGCCTGTGCACAAGCACTACTAAACAGCTGAAACAAAATGTCCGTACTATAAACTTAAAAATAATAGACAAAAGAACCACCCCAATCCATGGTGATTCTCCTCTCAGTCAGTTTCTGAGTGTACGCTTGCCTCTCTGTGCAGCAGTAAAGGGATTTACTTGCTCTCAGAACTATTTGTTCATTTCTGTAGACCATAGAGATTGTGGGGGCCCAGCAGGGGTTGGAGGTAGTGGGGGGATGGCGATAAGATTAAAATGCATCATACACATGTATGACATTTTCAAAAATTAATTAGAAAAGACTTTGCTGGTAATATTACTATGTGCACCTGTTTTATTTAGCAAGAATTATCAAGGCCAAGCATTGTGTCTTGAACCCCTTCTTTTCATCCGAGCCTTGCTGTGTTGATCATGGGTCCTTGGATATCTGCGCTCCATAGATACATGTTGATTCTTGCAGCAGACCCTTTTAGTTGACCAACTCAGCCTACATCCTTCATCCACAATTCTCTGCTGTCTAGACATCTTCAACTTAGAGAACACATGACCTAACTCTGGTCTGCGAATTACATATCTCTGATTTAGGAGGAAATGATGCTTGAAAATAGGGTTTTAACGTCTTCTGTCTAATTCCTAAATGTTGGAAACTTACTTCCTGACATTCCTGTAGGATGTGGAGCTATGAGGCCTGTTGGGAGATACGTAGGTCATGAAAGTTCTACCCTGATTAAAAGATGGATAACTCATTCAGTGAGCTATCATGATTGTGTCCTTGTTATAAAGGAGCTCCTTCTAAGATGATCACATTTTGTGGTTTATCTCTACTTCGACCCAATCCAGAATTACCAGGAAGCAGGGTCTCTGGGTATGCATATGGGGATTATCTTTACTGTGGTAATTGATATGGGAAGACTCATCTTTGTTGTGGTCAGGAGAAGCAAGCTGGGCACTAGCACACATACATTACTCATTGTTATCTTTGACTATGTAAGTCATGTGATCGTCTGCTTCAATCTCCTGGTGCTTTGACTTCTCCACCATGATGGACTGTGACTGTGAACTAAAATCAACCCTGTGTCCCTTAAGTTGCTTTCATCAGGGGGTTATCATGGTGGTAGAGAAAGAAACGGAGACACTTTGTTGCCTTCTGTCATGTTATAAAACACCACTAAAACCCCCCAAAGAATTTTTTTAAAAAAAGGATGCCATCACTGTGTCATTGGCATTCTCATTCCCTAGAACCAAGAGCCAAATAGACATTTATTCTATATAAACTACTCACCTGGGAAATTCTGTTATAGCAACAGAAAACACACCATGATACCCACTTAGTTTGTTGTTGTTATTATTGTTCTCATCTTCCAGCCTGACTCGCATGTATGAGCTTCTGTGGTTTCACTGTGCAGTGTATCCCATGGGATCATGTATTTGAGGATTTGGGCTCAGCAAGTGGTCTTTGGGAGGCTATGGAGCCCTTGGGGGTAGGATCTCTCTGGGAAGTAGGTTCATGATGATGGAGGGGGATTCTTTGAGGATCACAATCCTGCCCCACTTCCTATCCTTTCTGATTCTTGTTCCTCTTAGATATAAGGATGTAAATAATCCTAGCTTCCCAGTCCTGCCTGCTGCCATTCCTTCTCAGCCATGGTGGATTCTATTCCCTCAGACCTTGAGCCCAAATAGACCCTTCTTCCACTAAATTGCTTCTGGTCAGGTGTTTGGTCACAGTGAAGAGAAAACGAAACAACACCAGTGTTTTGAAGGCACTGGACATCTTATGACCACGAGGCTCATGTGTATCCATGAAGGATGGTAGAATAGACCGGCAAGAGCCCACGTTTTGTGATTTTTTAGATACTCTCTGTGTTGTCTTGTAAGTATCAGCGGTTCACCGTTGGAGAGATGGCCCAGTGGTTAAGAACGTATGCCATTCTTCCAGAGGACCCAAGTTCTATCCCCTGCACCCATGTTGAGTGGCTCACAACCACCTGTGACTCCAGCTGCAGAAGATCCACTGCCATCATCTGGCCTTTATGAGCATGCACATACACATAGTTAAAAATACATCTACCAAAAATTCAGCCATTAAGCTTCTAGGAATTTTGTGGGCTTACTGTTAAGCATGACCACTATTAAAATTTATTTTATGGCAGGGCAGTGGTGGCGCACACCTTTGATTATAGCACTTGGGAAGTGGATGCAGGAGAATCTCTATGAGTTCGAGGCCAGCCTGGTCTACAGAGTGAGTTCTAGGACAACCAGGGCTACACAGAGTATCTAATGCTCCTGAGGTTATCTCCACTGTTTTACTTGCAGAAGAAATAATTTGTCCATTATGCATCTACTTAATCTTAACTTAAAAACTTTTTATTAAACTTATTTACTTATCGTGTGTGTTTGTATGCGTGTGTGTGTGTATTTGTGTGCATGAACATGCCATGGCACTTGTGTGGATGTCAAGGAAAACCTGAGTGATCCAGTTCTCTCCTTTTATCAAATGGGTTCTGGGGACTACACTCTGGTCATCAGTCTCTGCACCAAGTACATTCATGTGCCAAGCCATCTCACCAGACCCCTCTCTCTCTCTCTCTCTCTCTCTCTCTCTCTCTCTCTCTCTCTCTCTGAGACACAGTTGCACGATGTAGCTCAACTTAGTCTGAAATTCACTGGGCTGTAACACGATTAATAAAAGCCCAGAGACAGACATTAGTGTTCAAATGAATGTCAGGAAAGCAAAGCAGCCAGTCACTTGTTCTTACCTCTGCTTCAATCTGAAATGGCAATCCTGCCTCCAGGAGTCTCAGAATGAGACTGTGTCTGAGAGCTGTCTCCTCCCTTCTTATATTCCTCTCTAGGGTTGGGATTAAAGGCATGTACCACTACCGCCTGGTTTCTATGGCGAACCAATGTGGCTACTGGGATTAAAGGTGTGTGTCACCTTTATGCTTTATCATGATGTGACATTGAGGGTTTCTTCTAGGCTGTACATTCTGTGTCCGAATTAGTGTCAACTATTTATCTGTGCGTCACTTCTGTTTCTGTGTGGGATGGCTGAATCATCTTATCTATGTCACCAAGATGGGATCTTTGAATTGTCATATCAGTGTCTCAAAGCACTCTTCCAGAATTCTCTGTGTAAGAAATAAATCAGATGTTATGTCTTTAAACTGCTAATAAGTTTTTTTGTTGTTGTTTTCTGTTCGTGTTTGTACCACAAAGCCACACAAACATATCGTTCTCATGTTAATCTTGCTTTCTGCCAAACACAGGTGGAAAACATTGAGGCTAACACCATGAGGGCCGAGGCAGAAATGGGTCTGCCTTGGAGCTGAAATTGGTGGTCGGAATACGCAGAAGCCGATGTCGGCAGCCCTCGAGTTTTGAGGTTTTGCATAAGCATCTACTACTTGACTCTGGAACTCTGAGCACTCTGTGTCTGCCTCTGAATGTTAGGCTGGGAAGTAGATGAATTGATTTTCTATACCTCTCATTTGGTTCCTTTTCCATTGACACTGGAGCTGCAGAATTTCATTGTGAGTGTAACAGCTGGTGATATAAACATGTTATTTCCTTGGTTAAAGAACAATTCTTTTTAAAAGCTATATAATGTGATAAACTGACCCCAGATTGTGACCATAAATTTTTTTTTCTTTTTCCTCTAAAGCAATCAAAAATTGACAAGCTCCACAACTCATAAACTCTCTAATGTTAAGCCATGGTCATACACCTACTCTGTTTTATGAGTTGAGCTAGACTGGAGGCTTGGGAAGGAGTGGGTGTTCTTACAATGGTTTTGTGGCCTGGAATCTGGAGGTTCACAAAGATTAAGTCATAGACTCATGGTGAAAACACAGAAAGTGGGGTTCAATTGTAATCAAGCCTTTTTCCTCTCAGAATCATGTTTCAGGGATCCAGCGTGAATACAGTGCTTGAATGGGTGGGAATTATCTTTCTGGTGTTTAAAAAGGATGATTGGACTCTTTCTTTCTTTTTTTTCATGAAGCTGAGGAGAGCCAGAGATTAAATATCTGGGTCTCTGATGCAAAATGTAATATTGCCAATGAAATTGTACTCTTTCATGGGAATTTTGTGTAGATGTATACGTATGTGTGTTTCTGGGTGTGTGATTGCAAATGTATACATGTTTGTGTGATTTTGTGTGTGTGTGTGATTGTGTATGTATAAATGTTTGCATGATTGTGCATGTATATGTTTGTGTGATTGTGTGTATGATTGTGCATGTGTGTACATGTTTTTGTGTGTGATTGTGCATATATGTGTATGTGACCATGTGTGTGTGATTGTGCATTTGTATATGTATTTATGATTGTGCATATATGTTTGATTGCATGTGTTAAGTGTGACTAATACGCAGCTGTTAATGCCTCTGTGATTTTCCCTAAACACATGACAGAAACTTACGTGTCCTTGAGCAGAAAGCCTCCAGTTAACATATGGCTGCACAGGACCTCCAAATGGGCCACAATCACTAAATGAAGCATAGTGAGCTCTAATGCAAACACACAAAGCTGCCTTGGAAATCCCGATGCCTTTGGCAAGCATAATGAAAAGATTAATTGAGTAACCATGGTGTGTAAATACATTTTGTGTGAGCACTCATTTTGTTGGAAAGAAATAGAGGAAACACAGAGAGTTCTGTGATTTATGGCTTCCAGCAGTAAAATGAGTTAGGTGATATGTCGTGGAGAACCCGAGTTGCCTCAGCATGCACTATAAGGTAGGCAGATCACATTGAGCTGTGTGGCTCAGCTGACCACCCCGCCTCAGGTAGACCTAAGAGATGAGAGTCATTGAAACTTGCCACATGGTGGAAACCCTCTTCTGAAAAGGCCAGCTCTGCAGGGGGTTGGTATATTCCTTTGGGGTTTAGGGGGTTCTGTTACATGTTAAAAAATGAGTCCCGATCCCAATCAAAGTGATAATGATGGGCAATAAATGGATAACCTCCAAGGGAGGGATAGAGGAGGGAGAGGGAAAAGGTGATGTGGGAGCTACGAAAGGACTCCTGACAAGTTAGAGATGAATGCATTAGTATCAATCAGGAAATGCCAGCTACTGTATACAAGGCTGCAAATCACTGTCTTAATCCTCCTCACAGCCAGTAAGGTCCAAAGGAAGGTACAACTGGGAGTTACAGGTTGAGCAATTAATCCTCACTTAAGACAGTTAAGCATGCTCCTTAGCTTCTACTAAGTCTTAGTTTCTGCATGTGCAAGAAAAGAAAAACCCTCATTCCAACAGGTAGCTTTGAGTTGGATTTGTTACTTTTCTCATCGCTGTGACCAAACACACGGCAAGAAGCAACTTAAAGGAGGACAGGTTTGTTGTGGCTCACAGTTTAAGGGGATACATTCCATCATGACTGGGAAGTCATAACAGCAGGAGGAGGAAGGGAACTGTCCACATTGTATACTCAGGAAGGGGAGTATGAACAGGAAGTGGGGCCAGGTTATAAAGCCCCAAGGCCCACCTCCAGTGACCCACTTCTTCCAAGAAGGCGCCATCACAAACAGTACCACTTCCTGGGGACCACGAGCCTATAGTGGGCACTTTACATCTAAACCCCAAGTATCAAATGTGATAATTGAAGGGCTCTATAGTCCCAACTATGGCAAGCACAGGCCTGAGCCTGGCAAACATGGTGTCAACAGGTTTTGCCTTTACCTTTCTCCCCCTTACTAAACTGATAGATTACATTCCTAAAGCTAGCCACCAAGGTCTAGTACTTTATTTGGTCACTGACTCATTCTTGAGACTGACCACCAAGGTCCAACTGTCAAAACACCAAGGTTCAACAATCAAAATTCATTATTTTGACCTACCTAATCAAAATACCTGATCAGAACTTACCAACATGCCCTGGCTAACACAGACCTTCTCTTTTTTGCCTCTTAAAACTAACATTCTCAAGGCTATTTGCTGCCATTTCTGCCCAACTCTGGTTCAGCCACCTTGTCTCTTTGCCTTGTTTAATAAAGAATCTTTGGTTTGTGCTTGGAAATTGATGTTTGGGTGTGGTCTGGAATATGTGGGGTCCAGAAGGGAGTACCCTTATGTATGCAGGTCCCTTCAACTGTGTGTGGTGTGTGTGTGTTTGTTTATGTATATATTTGCTTTTTGTTGTTGTTTTGTTTTTTGAGCCAGGGTTTCTCTCTGTAGCCCTAACTGTCCTGGAACTCATTCTGTAGACCAAGCTAGCCTCAAACTCACAGAGATCTGCCTCCCTCTGCTTCCCAAATGTTGGGATTAAAGGTGTGAGCCATCACCACCTAGAATTGTGTGTGTGTGTGTGTGTGTGTGTGTGTGTGTGTACTTACATGCATTTTATCATCAGAGACTAGGAGTGAACCTCAGTGCACCCACTAGGTTTCATTCTTACCTTTATACTGGAGAAAAACCCCAAAGGTTGTATATTTTTTGAAAGTCCCACCCTTGGCAAATACATTCTTCAATGCATCACACTCTAGAAAGTAAATGAACAACCTTATGACTTTTGTTTTGGAGGAGACCAAAGAAGAACAACAGTATTTATATTTTATTTTATTTTTTAAAAGTGTTTTGAGACAGGATCTCGTGTAGCCAGGATTACAGTCCTCCACTCCCACATCTATTTTATTCTCCCCCCTTTTTTCAAATTCTGGGAATGGCACCCAGGAATCCTAGGCAATGACTCTGCCAAAAGATTTGCCTCCCAACCCCCCAAAACAACTGTTTGAAGGCGTGCATTCTGCTCTGTTGCTGCCAATCATCCTGCGATAAGAAGGGTAGATCTGGAAGGAAGACCACTGCCTTGATCTGAGCTTTTGAGGATTTAATCCTGGATCTAGGGTAGAGGAGCTGCATTAAAGGCTTTGCTGTTGTGGGTAAGGAGGCTGACCCACCAAATCTAGTCACATTCCAGAGTCTCTCACTAGTCTGGAACTTGCCATGTAGGCTAGACGGCTTGAGCCCAGGGATCTGCTTGTCTATGGCTGTCAAACTCCTAGGTTACAAGTGCATGCTGCTACAGCAGGCCTTTCTGTGTGTGTGTGGGGGGGGCTCTAGGGAATTGAACATAGGTTCTCATGCTTACAAGTATTTTATTGACTGAGCTATCTCTCTAGCTCCTGAAAAACTTAAACACATGCATGCCTACATGTATGCACACACATATGCACAAACACTGTTCTTTTACATTAGATAAGGAACCAGAATTCAACTTAACCATAAATCAGAACTAACCATATTAATTGACTGAATTCAGTCAGAACCAGTTCCAAGGTATTCCTTACAAACCAGACTAACAGTGTTTGAAAAATTTGAATATAAATTCCAATGACACCAAGCCTTCTTATCCTGTGAGATGATTTTTGCAGTGGTAATGATTATCCTATAAAGCACTTGCATTTTCTGAAACAAACCTGAAAAGAAGCAGATATCCATGCTGTTCGGGGTACATTGTCAATACTTCAAAACTGATTCGTAAGGCTGGAGACACGGCTAGTGGTTAAAAGACTCTAATGTTCTTTCAGACCACCTGAGTTTGTCTGTCAACGCCTATGTTAGCTCACAACCACTGCAACTCCAGGCTGGGGGATATGACACCCTCTTCTGGCCTCTGAGACTGTACGAGCGTGCGTGTGGTCGCGCGTGCACACACACACACACACAACACACTTTTTAAAAATCCACGGATAAAAGATTCCATTTTAGCACAGCAATAGCAAAATGCACTGTAATAATAATATCCTGTGTACCTTTGTGAAACTTAGTGATTCAAGTACATGAAATGTAACATAATACATACAGGACTATCAAAAAAATTAACTTTCTATTATATCTCTCTTTTATGCCACTCTTGTGTGTGATTAGATAAATTACTTTCAAGCATTCTGGTTTTATGCAATTAATTTTTTTTCTTGTTGATAAAAATCAAAGGTAGCCACCCAGCTGTCTGAAAACAAGCTATTATATCTGAATGTTAAAATAATTTAATTGGTGATGACAGAATGGTACCCTTTCTACCTGTTTGCTTCCTGCTTCACTGAACCCAGACTTTGCTCGAAAATGATTCTGTGGGGTTCACAGCTCTGGCTGTAGATAAAAACCTTATTTGTAAAGTAGGTAAGCTGAAACCTCTTTTTATAGAAATTGATGTGGAGCCTTTATTCCACTCAGTTATTATTTTATTTTTGACGCTGAGCAAACACTCTACCACTGACCCATGCATCCAGATCCCCCTTGCAGACTTTAGGGGAGCTCCTTTCTACTGAGTCAAACCCCAATCCCTTCACTGGGAAATTCTAGGAAGGTACTTTACCACTGAGCCACACCCACAGCCTCATACTTGGGCGTTTAGAGAGATTCTTACCACTGAACCATGGAGGCAAGTGCCTTGACCAGCTCAGCCATTTAGACTGCTGTTCTGTTCTAGTTCAACTTTTAGACATTTTAGTGTTTAGATTCCAGATATGAGGCCATAGTGCATTTTTCTGTCTTTCCCAAGACTCTACTTTATTTAGCAGCATATTTTAATATTACATACCATTAAATATCGGATTTCAATCTTAGTTTAAAAATTTCTCCAATTTAAATATTTACTGTGTGTGTGCGCGCGTGTGTGCACGCGCGCGTTCACGCGTATGCAGTCCAAAAGTTGACAATGAGGGGCGGTCCTCTTTACTCTATACTTACTTTTTTACCTATCTGTCTGTCTATCAATCTATCAATCATCTATCACTATCTACTATCTGTCTGTCTGTCT
>LOEQ01001031.1:14175-29458 GCA_001685075.1 Bramus lutescens | reverse complement strand
CTATCTATCTATCTATCTATCTATCTATCTATCTATCTATCTATCTATCTATCTATCTGCCTATCATCTTTTGGTGATCTGAGCTCAGGGCCTCGTGCAGTCAGCTCTTAGGTGAGCAGTACCATCTCTCTTGCCCTGCAGTGTAAGCATCTTACGGCTCTCCCTGCCATCGTCACTGGCTTTTCTTTCCATTTCCTTCTTCATGCTGAATGATGGTGCTACCCAGGGTTTAGTACTTACAGTCTTTCCAGTGTCCTAAGATGTCATCTTCTATTTACAAGACTCACATCCACCCAATGAGTGGCTATCCATCTGTCTACATAGTTCCGAGGAGTCTCAAAACCCATGCCCCCTGCCCCTGAAACACAAACTTTTAGTGGTGGCTTTTTTTTTAAATGATATGGAAACTAACAGTTATCTTCATGGCAAGGATCTTATATCTTAGAGACAGGGCGATGTGCATTTGCACCTTTGAGAGATGAGCCTGCGTTGTGTGTTGTGTGTGCGTGTGTACACATGCATATGCATTGCATGTGCATACCTATCTGTATGTGGAAGGAAGAAGACAACCTAGGTGTCCTCGTAAGGGATGTTATCCACCTCCTCTGTGCTGTGACAGGGTCTGTTTTTGTCCCGGAACACACCAAGTAGTCTAGACAGTCAGGCCATAGAGTCCCAGGGATCCCATCTCTGCCTTCCTAATACACTGCCACACAGTGTTCTGAAAAGCATCATTGACAAATAACACCCCGTGCTGTCCTCTGGCTCCCACAAGCACATTTATGCATGCATGTATACCTGTGTGCACACCTACACACAAGCATAAAACTCCAAAAACAGCAATAATAAATAAAATTAAATAAATCAAATTAAATCTCTTCTAATAGTATGGGAACGCTTCTGCAGTGTAATGGCAAACTTGAGCCTCTCTGGTTTGGTGAACAAATTATTTTTCAGTCCAGTTGGGAAGGCAGAAATATGGTGCAGCACTGTGTTATTGAGATTCAGAAACAGTCACCAAAATAAATGAAAACAAACCCGGAAGCAGCTTGTATGCATCAGTCTGTTTTCAGTGATGGAAACATTATGGGATGTTGAGGGATGTCAGAGAGGATGCAATCACGCTCCCCTGGATATAGATCACTTGAGATTTGACAACTTTGCATTTTTCTTTATTTCTGTGACAGGTCTATCTTTGGCCACCCACATTGGCTGTTTTTCTTGTAAATGGCAGTAAAGGAAAGAGGGGAAGGGAGACGCCTTATTAATCAACTTGGTTATGATTTTACAGCGTCGTGCTCAGGGGGACACACCAAGCTGGAAGCAGCAGTCTGGAAAACGCATGACTTGAAGGAATTCGAGCCTGTGGAAACTCCACAGGTGGACAAGAGCCAGGCCTGTGTCTGGCCGGCATGGTGCCCGGAAGCCTGTCTGGGCTGCGTTTCCCACTCGAGACAGGAACACGGCAGAGTCACTGGGCTGTTTGTGCATCTTCAACTCAACCCTAGTTCCCTCCCTTTCTCTATCCTTACCCTCCTCTCTCCCTCCCTTCCTTCTTTGCTCCCTCCCTGCTTTTCCTCCGTTCCCTCATCTTCTCCCATTTTTCTCTTCTCTTTCCTTTTCCTTGTCTGTCCCCTCCTCCTCCTAGGTTTGCCTTCCTTCTCCCTGTTCTCATCGCTTCTTTTACTCTCTCCTCATTCTCTTTCTTTCCCCCTCTCTTCTTTTCTTTGTTTTTCCTCCTCATCTTCTTCTCCCACTACCTTGTCTTCCTTCCCCTCCCGTCTTTCTCCTCTGCCCCTTTCCTCCTTCTCCATTCCCTCTTCTTCTCGTCCATTCTCTTTCCTTTTCCTGCTCCTTTTCTTTTCCCTGCACCGATTTCTAAGTTTGACAGGCTAGCTTTGAACTCATGGTGCTCCTGCTTCCTCAGTCTCCTGAGTGCTGGCATCGCATCGTAAGCCACCACACTGGATCTATGCATCTTTTCTGCACGTGCGTGTTGTGTATGAGCATGTACAAGGACAGAGGAGGACTCTGGGTATTTTGCTCTGTCACTTTATACCTCGTTCTCTTGAGACAGGGTCTCTCACTGAAACTGGAGCAAGGCTACAGCTCTTTGTGTCTCCATCACTCACAGGACTGGAATTACAAGAGTACAGCAATGCTTTTTATATGGGTCCCGGTGGTTTGAACTCAGGTCTTATGCTTGCACAAGAGCTCTTACTCACTGAAGCATCTCCTCAGCCTCAGTGCATTGTTTTAAAACCAATATTGTATCATCTACACTCAGAGCATAGTGACTACTCAGAAATTTTGTTGAATGAATGAATGAATGAACCATCCCTTTTCAGATGGCCATAGTTTTTTTTGTGAATTTCTTTTAAAATTTTTCTTTTCCTTCTGTGAACAAGTCTGGTGGAGGAGAGATTACTGTGTTCAGGTGATTAGGGCATCTTAGTCTTGTGGAGGAGAGATGACTGTGTACATGTATGTGATCAGGGTATCTCAGTCTGGAAGAGGAGAGTTGACTGTGTGCATGTATGTGATCAGGGTATCTCATTCTTGAAGAGGAGAGTTGACTGTGTACATGTATGTGATCAGGGTATCTCAGTCTGGAAGAGGAGAGTTGACCATGTGCATGTATGTGATCAGGGTATCTCAGTCTGGAAGAGGAGAGTTGACCGTGTACATGTATGTGATCAGGGTATCTCAGTCTGGAAGAGGAGAGTTGACCGTGTGCGTGTATGTGATCAGGGTATCTTAGTCAGGTGGAGGAGAGAGGACCGTGTGCAGGTGGTCAGGGTATCTTCTTGGGCAGTGAGAAATGAGGAAGAATTGGCTGGAGTTTTCAGACACGCCCACTCCTTGCACCAGTGTGAGGATTGACTCCACGGGATTTCTGTGGGCCGGGAGGAAGAGGCAGAACACCCAGTTCTCTCCTGAGCCAAGAACTGAGCACAGTCATTCCATTTGGTGACTGAGTAGGGGACCTGGACAGGAAACAGGCAGTTGGCTTTGGTAAGTGGCAAGTGTTATTTAAATAGCAAAGCTGGTATGAGTCTAGTCGGAAGTACATGTGGCTTCCCAGTGCGTGTCTGGAGGCTCAGAGCAGTGAGAAATAGATGAGACCCCCAGCAGCTCTGTGTATGGGAGGAGGTGCTCTATGGTGTACACAGGTAAGTGAATGTGCCCATTTCTCCGGCCTTGGAGGTCACGCTTTATTAACCAAATGTCATAATCTAATTTTTGTATTGCTATTTTGTGGTAAACCTTGTGTACATGTGTATGTTCATGCATGTGCATATATGTTCATGGTACACTTGTGCAGGTCAGAGAAAACCTCAGGTTTTGGTCTCAGCCATTCACCTTGTTTGAGACAATGTCTCTTGTTTGCTGTTGAGCAAGCCCTGCTAGCTGACTCAGATTCTCCAGTCTCTGTCCTTTGCTCTGTTTTTGTTTTTCGACACAGGGTTTCTCTGTGTAGCTTTGGAGCCTGTCCTGGTACTTGTTCTGTAGACCAGGCTGGCCTTGAATTCACAGAGATCTGCCCAGCTCTGCCTCCCAAGTGCTAGGATTAAAGGTGTGTGCCGCCAACGCCCGGCTCAGTCTCTGCCTTTCTTACAATAGACATACTATGTACCTGGCTTTCCCTGGATTCTGAGCATCTGAACTTACATCCTCATGCTTGTCCAGTAAGCACTTTACCCACTGAGCCATCTTTCCAGCCCTGTATTAAGGCTTGTATTCAGTCTGTCCTTTTGTAGGGCATGTACATTTGTAATGGCATGTCCCTGGAATGTGACTGGTTATTTGTGGCTGCTGTACACTGGATGTTATACAGGCATGGGTCAGATATATGTACCAACTACGCACATCTATTCAAAGAAAATGAAGTCAAAATATTGACGAGACATCTGCCCTCAAATGCTCGTTACAGCACTGCTGATAACCATCAAAACAGCCATTATCAATGATGAATGCAGAAAATGTGGGGCAAGTTTCTCATCCTAGCACCTGGGAGGAAGAGGCAGGAGAACCATGACTCAAAGGCATTCTGAGCTACATAAAAGAGTTCAAGGCTAGCCTGAGCTCCATGAGACCCTGATGCAGAGAAAATGAACAAGGGCCAGGGAGATGGCTTATCTGGGAAAGCACTTGCTATTTAAGTCTGATGTCCATACACTTACAATTGCATGCATGTATATACACAAAAGAATAATTAATAATTAAAAAATAAAATTGAACAAATGAAAAAAGAATGAAACAAAACAAACTATGGTAAAAAATAAATAGTAGTACACTACTCAAGCAAAAAATGTGTGAAATCGTCTCATTTCCACCAACCTTGACAGGTGCAGGGAACCTTACATGAGTGAGCTAGCTAGACTAAAAGACAACATTACACAATCATTCATATTTGGGATATAAAAGCTGATCTTCTAGAGTGGAGTAATATGGTGGCAAACAGTCTTGGCCTCTGAGAGAGGAAAGGGGGTACAAGAATGGGAAGATCAATAGATACATAATTACAGTTAAATTACAGGGCAGAGGCAGGAGGAGGTCACAGTACAATGTACACTTGTCTGAAAATGGCCTTCATGCACTAAAAATTTATCTTTTAAATGCATTTGTTCAGAGTCCCTGAAAGTAGAAACAAGTTACACTCTGCACAATGTGGACTTTGGTGGGTTGGAAAGAGCATAGCTCAAGAGTCTCAGGGGTGATTCACTCTCTTGAAAGGAGTGTAGCCTGGTTTGTCATTTAGAAGCTTCTTGGAAAACTGTTCAATGTGTTTCTAAGGTTGAGGTGTGGCTCACTGAATAGAGCGTTTGTCTAGAATGCTCCATTGTGAGGCTGAGGGCATGTTGTTCAGTGGTAGATTGCTTGTCTACCATACAGAAGACTTTCTGTTGCATTCCTAGCAACACATGCACATATACACATACACATTCTCTCTCTCTCTCTCTCTCTCTCTCTCTCTCTCTCTCTCATACACCCACACACCTTGCAGGAGATTTTTATTTCTATTTCTAATTCCGTGTGCACATTTACGGATCTGTGCCTGTGAGTGAAAGGTGCTGATGGTGGCCAGAAAAGAGCAGGATCCCTTGGATCTGTAGCTACAGGCAGTTGTGAGCCACCCAGTGTGGGTGCTGGGAACCAAACCTGGATCCCCTACAAGAGCAGCAAGTACTCCCACACACCACACCCCATCTCCTTCACCATACTGCACATTTTTGATGACCTCTCTTGCCTTGCTCTAACAAGGACCTGGGTTTGGATTCTCAGCACTGGCTGCAGTAGTAAGCACCTTTCATCCCAGCACTGATAGGGTGGAGGCAGGAGGAGCACTAGGGTTCTCAGGGCATCAAATCCAGCTGGGTCATCAAACTCCAAATTCAATGAAAGATCCTGCCACAAGAAATAAGCGGAAAGTGATTGAGGACGACACCCAGTGTCAACCTCTGGCTTCCTCACATATACTTGTACCCCACACATGTAAATGAATCTCATGTAGATACTGCCCATGATAATTCAATAGAAAGGCCCAAGATCATACATTGCAGTCAACCCTCATTATAGGAAAACGCTATCTTTGCAAATCTGACAACTCACTAAAATTTATTTTAATCCCCCCAAATCAATACTTTTGATGTTTTTAGAGGTATCCTCAGATTTGCACAAGGGCAAGTGAAGCCGTGTTCAGCTTGCGTCAGCTCCTACACAGTCGTGACTGGAGGCTAGGATCAGAATGAGACGGGACGTTCGGTGGGGCAGGGCTTGAATGTCTGACCCAGCAGTGGTGAGAGAGGGGCCTCTGACAAATCCCAGGACACTTTCACTCTCCCTTTCTCACTTGTAAAATAAAGTGGACTCCACCAGCATGAGTTGTGTTTAGGATTTCAGAGAGTAGTCTATATGAGATGTCTGTCTGAGTTATTTCCCTGGGAGCAGTGATTCAGTATGTGCTAAATAGGGTTCTCCAACACTGCACTGAAGGAGACTTCTGGGAATTGTGGGAATTGGGTCTATATATTAAGGCATAATTACACATTAAGGTTGCTATTAACTTCTTTTTCTTGTTCTGTGAGTATTGGAAGTGGCTCCCTACAATAAAATGCATCTGGATTTCTACCAAGACAACACACGACCTTGAATATTTCAGTGTGTTTGTGTGAACACTGCCTCTCATCTTCATAGCATTTTAATCCAAATAAGATTTTGTTCTTCTTCAAGCAAATGCATTTCCCTTTCACTCATCTGCATCCATGGTGGTGAGCTCTCACTGGGCAACGGCAAGGCATCCAGCAGGCAGAAAGAACGTGAAGGAGGAAGGCTTCAGAGGGTTCCATCCACCATGGAGGGGAAGACATGGAGGAGAGGTAGAAGCATGTGGCCCTGGAGAGCTATTTTCCTCAGGGCTGACAGGGAGCAGAAGACAAGAGGGGAAGCCATCAGGGATAAACTATTCCCCAGGGAAGCACTCCCAGTGCGACATTTCCTCCTGGACAGCCTTCACTTCTCTCTTCACAGATTCCTGAAACAGCTCTCTTACTGAAGAGAAAGCATTTCAATCATGATCCTATGGAGAACACTTCTTATTAAGCTGTAGCAGAAATTGTCCGTGTGGAAGGTGGAAACATTCGGAGACCTGGGATTCTTGCCGTCTGCTGGGATAGATTACATCCCTTGTCTATTAACAGAGGACTCTTATTTATTTATTCACCTATTTATTTATTTATTTAGGCTTATTTTTAATTACACGCATGTGTGTGTATCTGTGCACATGAGTGCAATGACTTCAGAGGGTAGAAGAGGGCGTTAGATGCCCTGCATTGACTGAATCCCGTGAAACAGCCAAAGTAAAATTCTTCCCATATGTAGTTTCTGTCCGGTGTTTCATTGCAGCAAGAGGAATGCTAATACAACCTCACAGGCAAACTCTTCTGAGGCTGGAATCTACCACACTATAGCTAGAGGCCACTGGTTCATTTCTCAGCCATCCAGACCCAAATTAATCACACGGAAACTGTGTTATTACAACACTACTTGGCCTATCAGCTCATGTTTCTTATTGACTAGCTCTTATATTTTAAATTAGCCCATTTCTATTAATCTGTGTATCGCCATGTGGTTGTGGCATACTGGTAAGTTTCCATCCGTTGTCCTGCATCTGTCTCCTCTGGCGGCTACATGGCTTTTCTCTGACTCCATCTTCTTTTCTCCTCTATTTCGGCTTGGAAATCCTGCTTCCCTTATTCTGCGCTACCATAGGTTCAAAGCAGCTTCTTTATTAACTGATGGTAATAGAACATATTTATAGCATACAGAGGGGAATCCCACATCACCACACCCACCTGGTGTTTACTGATTTCCATAGCTGAAGATACAGAGTGACCTTGATCTCTTCTTCCCATTGCTTTCACCACCCAGTGCTGGGATTATGAGTTATAATAGATCATCTACAACAAATCTCTCTCTTTCTTGCTGTCCCCCACCCCTGTATGTGTATGTGTGTGTGTGATCGTGTGTATGTATGTATCTGCGTATGTTTGTGTGTGTGTTCGTGTGTGTGTATGTGCACGTGTGTGTGGGTACTTACAGAAGTCAGAAAGGGGTGTCAGATCTTTGGAACTGGAGTGACAGACAGTTGTGAGCTTCCCAACGCTAGTGCTGAGATCCCAAATCTGGTCCTGATAGAATAGTCCATGTTCTTACCCCCTGAGCCATCTCTCCAGCCTGTGTTGTTACCTTCTTACAGTTAAGGTGGTTCTATATTTCCTTCACTTGCATTGTTAAAAGTTATAAACAGACAAATACTGACTGGCTCATAAGTCAAACCCCTGGACACCCCTCACTGTCACCACACTGCCATCCTTTCATACTTACTTTACATATATGTGTGACTATGTATGTAGCTTTGTTTTCATGGCCTTTTATAAAAGGTAAAAATCATGTCATTCTATCCCAATTGATTTCACTACATGTATTCTAATGCTAAGAACAACTACCTACACAGAACATTACTGTGGGCACACTTGTAGCATCTGTATTAATTTTCTGCTATCACAGAACATCTAAGAGCTTTCTGGATGCTCTCAGGGGTCTTTTGTAGCTCTTCCCTGCTTTGAACCAAGACTCGATCAAGTCATGTTTTGCACTGTGTTGTTCCGTCTCTCTTGATTTCTTTAGAACAGCCCCCCCCATGTCTGTTCTTTTATGTCTGGCGAGAATTTATCTTATTGTTTGAATCTTCTTCAAAGGTCAGTGATGGTTTAAACCAAAATAGTAAGGTATTTGGGGATTTACAAAGAAAAATATATGGTGATATTAGCACTGGAAGTCTTTACATTTTCATATGTGGGGTGTATGTGTATGTGTGCGGGTGTTCAAGAGAGAGAGAGAGAGAGAGAGAGAGAGAGAGAGAGAGTGTGTGTGTGTGTGTAGACTAAAGGTTGGCCTCCGAATAATCCCCCATTACTTTTTTACCTCATTCACTAAGGCAGAGTCTCTCATTAAAGTCCAAAGCTTGTGGGTACTCTTGCAAGCCAGTTTTCTCTGGCTCTCTGCTCTCTTTACCTTCTGAGGCCAGAGTTACAGGCAGCAGCTATGCACCCTTGGCATGCATCTGATTTCTGGGGATGTAAACTTGACACTTCAGTGATAAATGCTTTAGCCTCTCTGCTGTCTTCCAGCTCTAAGGTAGGTTCTTATGAATTTACAGTCTTCCTACCTTTATGTCCCAGATGTGGAGACTGTAGGTGTGTACCAGCACTGGGGTCCTGCGTGCTTCACTTGAAGGCAAGAAAGGAGAAGGAGCATCATTTACTGAATTTGCTTCCCTTCTGGTTCTCAAGAACTCTAAGGACTCGTTATTGCTCATTTATTGAGCTGTATTCCAGTATGCCATATCCTATGTCATATCTTTCTTGTATGTATGTTAAACAAGGGAGTCTTGGAGACAACTCTCTCTCTCTGTCTCTCTCTGTCTCTCTCTGTCTCTCTCTCTCTCTCTCTCTNCTGGATAAACGTAAGTGTTATTTGTTAGGAACCATCTACCTTTCCTGGGACAAGGTGTTTCACTAACCTGGAACTTTCCACATAGGCTAGGCTGGCTGGCAGCGAGCCCAGGGATCCTCCTGTCTCTGCCTCCCCAGTTCTAGGATTACAGATACACATCACTACTCCTGACTTTTTATAGAGTTCCTGGGACTCAAATTCAGGTCTCCACTTGCCCAGCAAGTGCTTTCCCCTCTGAGCCATTTCCCCAGGTCCCCAGGCAGTGGCTTCTGTTCATTCTAGCAACCCCAAATCCTAAGGAATCTAGGTGGAGAAAAATCCAGGGATCTAACAAGAATGGCTCCTTTCCCCAAAGCAGCATGTCATTGTTCAACAAGTTGGGTTTCATAGCCTCTTCTTCCCCTGATTTTCAGAGCTGTGTGTATTTTTAGAGAAATGAATCCCACACATTTTTCATTAATTGGCATTGTTTACTCAGAGCTTTCTGTGATGTCTTGGGTGGGGGTGAATCTTTTTCACTTCCCTTTCAAGCTTTTCTCTTCCTTGGCTAAGTTGCATTTGCCTCAGAGAACCGTACAATCTCTTGCCTGGGGAGATTAAAGTCCTTGGGTTTGTAAACCCACAAGATGGGAGGAGATCCACCCACACTTTCCCCCTAGCCCTTGTCCATGGAAGAAGATGGTGCTGCCCATCAAACTGAATGTGTAGTCACATCCCCAATGTTGGGGACAGCAAAACACCTGGTAGAAGCAACTTAAGAGAGAAGGGGTTGGCTTTGGCTCACCGTCTTAGGCTACATGTCACTGACTACTCCTCATCATGGTGGGGAAGGCATGGCAGCAGCAAAGGGAGGGCAGCCGCGGAGTGAGGCACTTGGTCACGTGGTACCCACCCTCAGGAAGCAGACAGCCATGAATGCCAGTGCTCATCTCTCTTCTCCATTTATTCAGCCCAGGCCCTCGGTGCGTGGGATGGTGATGCTCACATTCAGGGCAGGGCTTCCCAACTCAGTTAATGCTTTCTAGAAGGCTTCTTGTAGGCATGCCCAGAGGTATCTTGTCAAGTTTCCATTCAGTATTAGCCATCATACCAAGAGAGTCGAACTTTAATATCACTACCAGCTCCTGAGACAGTCCTGATTGGTGCAGGATGCATAAGCCAATGGTAGCTGCCTAAGTTACGACTGATGTGAGTGGATAAAGTTCCGGCTTCCTCATATTCTGTCCCATAGGGAGATGCTGCTTTTGTGGTTTTGCCTAGGATTGCTGTTCCCTGCTGGGATGAGACCTTGGCCTAGTATGCCTGGTAGGGACCCATGCTTTCTCTTTGGTTTGCTCCTATGGGTGGTGTTTCCGATCACCTCCAACAAGGAACTAATTTCCCCTTACATGCCTAGTTAAGAATGCTTCATTTGGAACAAGACCCAGTCCAGGTACATGTACGGCTAGAGAGACAGACAAGGGTTTCTATTTGTACCATGGTTCTTACATGTTGTCATACTCTAGAATCTTCTGAAACATTAGTCAGACTCAAACTGCGAGGCCTTGCCTTGCTCTGATTCTGTAGGTCCAAAACAGCAAGCTCCCCATTGTGTGTGAGTGTGTGCATATGTGTGTACATACATGTGTGTGCATTTATACGTGGGATTCGCAGGTCAACTTGCTGACCTGCCCATGCTGGCTGATCAGAGAGCTCCGTGGATTCTCCTGTCTCTGACCCCCTCATGCTGAGATTTTTAAATGCATGCCACCACACCTGACTCTTTTCCTTAAGTTCTGGGGGGTCCAACTCAGTTCCTCATGCTTGTACCCCAAGTGCTTTACTGTCTGAGCTGTCTCCCCAGTTCCCTCTCTCCTAAGCCCTAGCACCAAGCATTCCAGTGAGCTCAGGGAGCTCTGTCTTGAGAACCCTTGAAATTTCAACTAGGAGAACAGTGACTGGGAATAGAGAAGGCTCTGGGAGGAGGCCATGATTGCTGAGTCTGCCCAGATGGTTCTCTGGAGCCCTTCCCCGGCAGGCACCGGGCCCACAGTGTTACTGCCAAGTTGGCATCCCCGGTCCTCCTGCCTGTGCTCTTAGCAGCAGGAAGGAAGAGTTATATAATCCACAGTGTCACCACCTCCAGCTCTAGTTTGTTCCACGCCCTGCCTTCCCAGGCAGATTCCCTCTGAGCGCTTCTGCCAAGGAATCTGTGAGAAGGAGGAGTGTGGATGCTCTACTTGGGGAGAATTATAGAAAAAAGAAACCCAAAGGAACTTAGTTTTGGACCCAGGTCTGGAAGCTCATCCCAAGAAAAACCCATGTCAGAAGCATGGATTTCGGGGAGAAGTAAAGGGAAAAGAAAAAAAAAAGAAGAGGAGGTGGAGGAAGACAAAAAAATTAACTCTTTTCCAATATGGAATAGAAATAACGAAGGAAAATCTCTTCATAATACTATAGGCCTGTAATCCCAGCACTCGGGAGGCTGAGGGTCGACGATCAGGAGTTCTAGGCCAGCTTGGGCTACACAGTGAATTTGATGTTAGACTAGGTTACATAAGACCCTGTCTGTAAAAGTACCCATCCCCCAAAACAAAAACAATAAGAGAAATAATGAAGGCAAGAGACAGTAGAGGCCAATAGTAGGGACAACAGTTCAGGTCTTTCTAGGAGTGGGAACAGAGCCTTCAGAAGCTTGGGTTCCACCTTTTTCCCTCCTTTCATGGGCTGATGTTCGTTCAGCATCCAGAATGTAAAGTACCTTTAGCATTGAAGGTGGAGAAAGAGCTGGGACAAGGCTAGGACAAGATAACTGTGTGTTAGCTTTGGGAAAAACATTTCTCCAGTGATCTCTATGTCTAGGTGTAGACTTGGGAGACTCTGACTTTAAGGGTAAGGTCCTAAAGGTCCCCACTGAGGAACCTAAGAAACATCTACATCAAAATTAGTGGGAGACAATGCTTAGTACAGCTGCATATGACCCCTCAAAACTCGAATTTCAAGTCAACTAAAAGTTGTCTTCCTTCCTTCCTTCCTTCCTTCCTTCCTTCCTTCCTTCCNCTTCCTTCCTTCCTTCCTTCCTTCCTTCCTTCCTTCCTTCCTTCCTTCCCTGCTTCACTCCTTCCTTTTTTATTTTCCTTCTTGTTTTTATGAGACAGGGTTTTACACTATAGCCCAGGCTGACCTAGAACTTACTATATTTAGTACAAATTAGCCTCAAACTCATGGCAATGCCTCTGCTTCAGTTTCCCAAATGTTGAGATAACAAGCACGTACCACCACTCCCAGCTTGACTTGCTTGCCTGTTTTTGTCCACATTAGCCATCGAACCCAGGGCTTTGAGGATGCTAGGCAAGCACTCTACCACTGGGCTACATCTCTAGCTTTTGTTTTTGAGACAGTCTTGCTATGTAGGCCAGCTGGACTGGAGCTTGCCATCCTCCTGTCTCAGCCTCTGGGGTGCTGAGATTAAAGGAGTGTGCTCCTGTGCCTGGGTTTGGGGTCTTCTTTCTCCTTGAATGTCGAAGTTCCTTTGTATGATGTTAAGTGAGGCCCTACAGCCTCCTCTGGGGACAGGATCTGAGCTGGTCCCGTCAGGAGTGGAGCCAGGCTCTTTGCAGGCAGATGCTGTGACCTGCTGGTCTCCCCACCATTTAGAAGAGAGCATCTTGTAGGCACCTACCTGGGTAGAAGACTGGCTGTGCCTATAAAGAATTAGAATTTACATGAGAATGACAGGGCAAACCACAGAGCGACTGATCCCCTTTGCCCACAGCCAACTCCTTTCTGCCTGACTACATTTGATTTGAATTCCTCTAGAAACACTAGTTCCACAGTGCTTGGGCAGTATTGAAAAGGTCAGCAGAGGCAATGTCAGACATGATCTGTGGCTGCTCTACAAGCGCTCTGGCAGCCACGCATAACAATACATTACAGTGGCCAACAGCCTTCCTGGCTCTCCAGGAGAATCTCTTTATATAGTTGGTAGTGACAGATTGTGTGTACTCGTGTGAGTGTCTACATGTGTACTCAGGAGCACACAGCTTAGCACAGTGTGGAGGGATCAGAGGACAACCTTAGCTGTGGGATTGTAAGCATGTACCACCCATAGCTTTTTTACATGGCTCCAGAGAGCACCCATGTCCTCTTGGATGTACAGCAAGGACCTTACTGACTGAGCTGTCTTCTCAGCCATCTGTGTGTTGTGTTTCTTTCTCTCCTTCTTCTCTAGAATATCAGTATATCATGAGCTAATGTTTTCTTTTTTCTTTCCTTTTCTTTTTTTTTTTCCAAGATGAATGTTTTGATCCGGCTTCTACAGGCAGCCCGGCTCAGTGTGTTTGCACATTAAATATAAATTGCAGCAACTCAGAGGCTTAGAGGCCTGCACACGGCGCTTACCTTGGAGAGATTTTGGTCTAATAGAAACCTTGTGATCTTCTGTCCTGCTTCGCCTCAGGCAAAGATATGTTGAGGGCCTGTTCTTCAGGCTTAAAAGAAAAGCTTGCCTGTGATTCTTAGATAGTGAAACGACGGGTTTATAGTCAAGAGCCTACAGTGCAGCCAGCGTAGATCTGGAGAGGCACAGGCTGGGACAAAGTTGGGGTACAATGTGTTTATTAGGGACCTTTTATGGGAAAAAGAGGATGGAACAGAACTGGACTAAGGGAGAAGGGGAAATACGGAGTGATCCATGGCAGGTAGGAGGCAGGAATTCAAGGTTAGCACGGCCCATAAGGCATCCATAGCACAGTGTAGAAATGTGCAGCCTCTTAGAGTTTTACCCTCATTCATGGACAGGTTGTGGGCTGTGGTATGACCATGAGCCCCCCACGTTTGTGTGCTTGATCTGAATTAGGGACACTTGGAAGCTACGCACCAAGCTTGCTTCCTGCTAATGGTGCTGAGAACAGGAGACAGAAACTGATTAGGCAGATTTAGGGACAGGGGCCCCCAGAATGAACTGTTCTAATTTTTGTCCTTGGCCAAAAGCAGAAAATATCCTTGATTCTGTTCTGGCCAGAGGCCAAGGATACCAGAGGAGCGTGGGGTGGTGTCCTAATTGCTGTGACAGAACACCATGACCAAAAGCAACTTAGGAAGGAAAGGTTTTTTTTTTTGTTTCTTTGTTTTTCCCCTCTCACAGGTCTCAAGCTAACCCTCCATCACCAAGGGAAGTCAGGGCAGGAGCACAAGGTGGGAACCTGGAGTCAGGAACTGAAGCAACGTCGGTGCTTGCTGGCTTCTTCCTCATGGTTTGCTCAGCCTGCTTTCTTATCCAGTCCAGGATCACCTGCTCATTGGTGATGCTGCCCACGAGGGGTCTGGGCGCTCCCATGTCAGTCATCAATCAAGACAGTTCCCCTACAGACTTGCCTATATGTCAATCTCATAGAGATATTTTCTCAATTATGAGTTCTTCTTTAGAAAGGACTTATGGTATGTCAAACTCACATGAAACTAACCAACATGGATAAGTATGCGCATGTGTGTGGGGGGGTCTGGTTTTTCCTTTTCTCATTTCTCCTAAATGAGACCCCCTTTCTAGAAATCACCTGTGGGAACATGACCAAAACCAAGAGGTATCTGAATACCCCCTGAATGGGAACTAGACTGACCAGCTCAGCACTTGCCTCTATGTATGCCCATGTAGTAAAACTTTATTAACTTCAAGCCAACAGCCCTCAGTGGTACCCTGTTTCCTTGGACCCCCTTGTTCTGGACAGGAGGGTTGCAGATTTTCTTTATTTCTCTAAGATCCCTATAACAGCATGCATTCTAAAGCTCAGCCTCTGTGGCCAATGATCTTCAGCCTTTGAATTTGTGAAACAGTACCCTAACTTCTGAACTAAGTTTACTGAGAGCTGAGAACGTGTAACATGAAGGGCCTGCTCATTGGGGTTTATGTCCTGCCCAGTTCCCCACAGCTGGAAAGCCCCAAAGAAAATCACAGAGATCTCTATAAGTTATAAAACTGATTGGCCCATTAGCTCAGGCTACTTATTAGCACTTGTAGCTTATATTAACCCATTATTCTTGTCTATGTTAGCCATATGGCTCAGTACCTTTTCCAGCAGGGTAGGTCACATCCTGCTTCTTTGGTGTCTGGACAGGAGTGGGAAGAATGGGCTTCCTCCTTCCTAGAATTCTCCTGTTCTCATCGCCCTGTCTCTACTTCCTGTCTGGTTCTCATAGTGCTGTGGGAGAATTGTCTGTATTCTGTCAATCATGTATTTTAATAAAATGCTGATTGGCCAGGCAGGAAGTATAGGTGGGTCAACCAGAC
>LOEQ01001030.1:191040-224978 GCA_001685075.1 Bramus lutescens | reverse complement strand
CAGATGCATCTCTGGCCTCCCCTGGTTCCCTGGGGACTGGGACCTTCTGGTCTCTCACTTCCCACAGCTGCCTAGAATCCTGGTGCCTTAGTCGGAGGCAGGATGTGCCAATGGAAGGAAGCAGAGTATCAACTCCGTGAAAGGAGGATGAAGAATATGTCGTCTGGAACCATCTTCTCCCTGAGCTCCTGCTCTGCTAGCCACCAGCTCTCTAATGACAGTGGCCTTTCCATAGCACATCAGTCTTATTTGACATACAATTTTGGAATTGTTTCAATCTGAATTTATTCAATAAAAGTAATAAAGTTGAGGCACATCCCTTTTCCACCATATTTTTCTTTAAGATTTACTCCCTTTAGAATAGAAAGGACCTTGAGATGATGATGAGCAGATAACTCATCCATAGGACTTGAAACCTTTTAGCCCAGATACCTGTACATTTACAACATACCCATCCATTTCTAAATGTTATCTGAGGTGATACACAGCAATGACTATGTAGATGCCCACCTGCCTGGGAATGGCACAACCCACAGTGGGCAGGGCCTTCCTCTATCAATCAACAAAAAAAAAATGCCCCTACAGATATGTCCACAGGTCAGTCTAGTGGAGGCAATTCCTCAACTGAGATTCTCCCTTCCCAGGTATGTATAGGTTTGTGTCAAATCGCAGGAACTAATTATGATAGCATGACGAATGCTTCTCAACTCCAGAAAAAAACCATTCCTTCCCTAGAGTTCTTTCAGGAATTATTACAGAGATGAGAAAAGTAACCAGTGAAGGTGTTTGGATGTTTGAAGACACAGGTGTGGCTGAGTTAAGGTGAATACCATGCTCAGTACATAGTACTCTGTGCAGGTTTGCTGCATGGGAACAACAGGTTACGCCATGCTGTTAGGTGTGTGGTGGACTATGCCATGTATGCCTTTGTCAGTATGCCCAGTTAGTGTTCACAGCATAGTGACATCTTCTGACACTACGTCCCCATTACTAAGGGACACGTGAACAATTTCATCAAGCCTCACAGCTGTCAATTCTTGGGTTCAAGATGGGATAACGACTTGGTGCCTGTGAGAATTTGCCAGATGCCTCAGCCTCTGCAGGTCCTGAGAAACACTGCCCACAGGATTTGGTCACAGAGCTGCACCAAACTCCACTGCATGGTGCCCCACCTCAGGAAGCTTCTTCCAGACCTGGCCTCTGGTCCACGTGTTCCTCCCTCTTCCTAGTCACTGAAGTTAATCTACCCTGCTGGACCCTTTGCTTCTCTTCTTCCCATTCCTTTGGCCTGGCCATCTTCCTTCCTGTTACACTCCCTGGCCTAACTGGCCCCAGAAATACAGCCTCCTTTGGTGACAGGACATCTCTGAATAGCACATGATCACCACCTGTTGACCTTTATCACCCCACATGGGCCTTGGTTGATCCATCTATCAACCATCCCTCCTTTTCTCAAGGCCATCAGCTCTTTCCCACTGCTCCCAAGAGTGACGTGTTCATGGCAGTGACACAGTGAGCATTGAGTGTTGAGTGACTGGATGATAATCAGCACCACCCAGGGTCACATCAGCAGGGTAATTGATGAGTAACTGGTAGCAGCCAGGGGCAGGCTAGACACCCAAAGCCACACACCTCTACCAGGTTGTGTACAAAAGAGGCTGGGCTCTGAGAATGCTACATAGCCTAAGCTGCTTTCCAACCTGGATTCCATTCGGATGGTGCTTCCTGAAGATGTGTAGATCCCCAGTGCTGCTCTCCTCTGGTCACCTGGGCTTTTTCTATGAGGGCACTGGCTATGTTTTCTTGCCCTGGTGGCACCACCAAGGACATATCATTCCAGGGCATAGCTAGCCAGTCCCCAGTAGATGACCACCAAGTTTTGAGAAGGACCAAGCTTAACTCTTCACAACCTGTCTCTGCCCTGGAAAGCCGCAGTGGAATATTCTACAGGAGTCACACTTGGCTTCCTTAGAACGCCTGTTCAACAGATTGTTTGGATGGCAACATCACAAATCCATTTTGTGAAAAGCCAATGATATTTGCACCCAAGAATTCAATAATGGGACATAAAACTCAGGGAAAGAGATAATCAAATTGTCTATCCAGAGAGGAGCTAAAATTGTCATAAACATTGATCCTTCATTGCAGGGGACAGGAATAATAAACAGTTACTGAAATTGCATAGCTGCGGAGATTTCATTCTCTAATTGTCAAGAAGCATTAAACATCACCCATTTATTCCGCAGCAGAGGAAGCACGAACAGGCTTTGGTGCATTCCTTCACTGGAGGTTGTCCCTAATTGTCATGCATAGTTTGCAGCAAGGTTACTGAGAAAAATTGTTTGCATTTATTAATCAAAAGGAGTCAAAGACACACAAAGATATCATCAAGGCTCCCTTGTGTGAGGGGGAGGCTGACAGGGAACATTTCTGATGAAGTGTTTGCAGAGGGCTCACAATCTGTTCAGAGCCCTTTTTCTTTGCAGGTGCAAAACCTTTCTATCTGAAACATCAAAGAAACAATTGAGAATTAAACAGAGTAAACATTGAGATGCAGGTTTCAATCTTCCATTTTTTGAAGACAATGAGAGAGGTATAATTAATTTCCAGGCAATATTTGTGTTCTTTCAAAATTCATTTGTGCACATTAGCATCTCATTAGCTGTGTAGCAAGCACGGCTGCTCCTTTCCCCCTCTCTTTGGCACCTTTTGTTTTTTTTGAAAATTAGAAAGTTGAACTACTCCTAAGATGTCTTTTACTCCAAAGCATCCATGCATGGATAATTATCTTGTGCGGCTTGTTTGATCAGTTGAATAAGTCAGAACTGCTTGTGAAAAGATGGGAAGCCAGAAATAGGTGGAGAGAAAAGAGGCACTATAATCGTATGTAATGTTGAGAACTTCAGAAGTGTGGTGGTTTGAATGAGAAATGCTCCCCTTAGTCTCAGACATTGGAATGCTTGGTCCCTGTTTGGGAGGCTTAGGAGGTGTGACCTTGTTGGAGGAAGTAGGTCACTAGGGGTGAGTTTTGAGGTTTAAAAGCTAGGGCCATTTTGAATTTGGTCTCCTGGCTTTCTGCTTGTGGCTCAAGATGTGAGCGCCCAGGGGCAATGCTGTCTGTCATGTTCTCACCCTGTCATGGTAGACTCCCCCCGGAACTGTAGCCACAAAAACCTCTTTCTCCTATCAGTCACCTTGGTTGTGGCATGCTATCACAGCAATAAAAACCTACCCAATAGAAGAAGCAAAATGGCTTTTTGACCCTTCTGCTACTAAGCAATATAGTTTAATATTCTTATAGTAAGCCACCTTTAATATGCTGCTATTCTTCACCCTTGTTTCAGTTTTTAAAAGATTCTTTATTTTATTATGTGTGTGTGTGTGTGTGTGTGTTGCTTGCGTGTGTGTAAGTGCACCATATGTATGCCTGGTGTCTGGTGGTCAAAAGAGTACATCAGATTCCCTGAAACTGGAATTATGGCTGGTGTAAGCCACCCTCTGAGTGCTTGAAACTAAAACTATGCCTTCTGCAAGAGCAACAAGTGTTCCTAAGCAGTGAGCCATCTCTATGGCTCCTCATTTAGTTGTTTAAGTGTTACGTGTGTCTGCATGTGTGTTTGTGTGTGTATGCGCATGCGTGCGTGCACTTACTTGTACAGGCACATGTAGAAGGAAACCAGAGGCTGACATGAGAATGTCTTCTTTAGATGCTTCTGCACCTCAGTTTTTGAGACAGGGTCTCTTACTGAACTTAAAGCTTGCCTTGCTGTTAAAGCTGGCTGGCTGGTGCAGTGAGTCCATGGGATCATCTTGTTTCCACCCCTCCCCCACCCCTGCCCCAGCACTGGTACGATGGGCAGATACAACGTGACGCCAGCACTGGTGTTACAGGCAGACACAACATGACCCCATGTTGTGTCAGCCCATAGCGCTGGTGCTATGGGCAGACACAAGGGGACCCCAGGACTGGTATTACTGACACATACAACGTGACCTTAGCACTGGTGTTACAGGCAGATACAATGTGACCCCAGCGCTGGTGTTACAAGCAGATACAACGTGATTCCAGCGCTGGTGTTACAGGTAGATACAACGTGACCCCAGCGCTGGTGTTACAGGCAGATACAATGTGACTGGACCGGCTCCCTCCTGCTACCACCACCACCACCTCCCTGGAGTGATAGATTCCATGGAACAGCGAGCCAAAATCATTTCTCTATTTCCTAAGTCGCTTTTGTGGCAGCAAGAAGACGGGTAACCGAGACACTTGTCACCACTTCTGACCACAGAAGACACTAACATAGATTGTAGAAAGCCAGGTTTCTACAAAATTACAGAAAACCCTGCAGAAGAATACCTTCCTTTTCCTGTGGGGCTTTCTTCTTTGTGTGTGAGTTCCGAGGCACCTGTGTGGCCAGCTGCTTTGGCGTGTGCTTTTGTGTTCCATACAGGCTCAGGAACACTCAGATCCGCAGCTACTGACTTGCCGGATGCCTCACGCTGTCCCTTGGAAAGCGCACCACTTTGAAGAGGCCAGCTACTCTTAAGCAAGCGGCAGTTAAAGAACACACCGAAGGGCCCGTGATCTACTTGTTTGTGCTGTCTTGGTGGATGGATCTGAGGTCAAGGACCAGGTAGAAAGCACAGCGTTGCAGCTGAAGAAGCTGGAGGTGCAGAATGAGCCCAGCTGGGAGAGCAGCTACAGCCCGGAAGGTTCCCTAGACAAGAGGGTACATGGGCTTGGTGTGTGCTGGGGTGGAGGCAAGGCTCCGGGAGCTTGGTTGATTTGCCACGTTGATAATTTCAGTGCCTCTTTGGAAAGATTTCCTTCAGAGAGGAGAGCAGCAGCTCCCCTCAGATGTGCAGTTAAAGGACATTTCCTAAGAACTGCTGTTTTGCGTCAGAGAGCCCGAGGCCACATGATGACCAAGGACAACCTCTCCTCAACACAGCACACAGGATGTAATCTGCAAAGGAAACAAGTGGATAGTGCCTGATTCTTTCCCATGCTGAGACTCAAAAGCCCGTCCATTCTGAGAGGATTACATCTTTTCTATTCGGCTAAAAACCGCAAGATTCTTTTCTTCTCCTTTTGTGATTTAACACGGCTTGCTCCGTACATGACCGAAGGTGAAGATGTTAATGCATTCAGTCATTTTACAGGAAATATTTAGTGAGTAGCTATGCAATGAGTCCTGAACTCACATCTCGTTGTGAAGAGGAGTCCTTCATCTCCGGAGCACAGCCTCAGGAGAGAGTCACAGGCAGTCAGCAGGGAAGACCACTCCTTTACAGCAGGCAGGCTGGGACAGCTCCTGAAATGTAGGTGCATTCCCAGTTCAAAAGAGCTTGTGCCAATGTCTCCATATTCCAGGGCACAGAGATCCACAGGCTGGAGCATTTTGTCTTCACAGGGCACTGACATTACCATGAGACAGAGGCATGAAACTAAAGATGGCAAGTCCTTCATGACTCTGGCTAGTGCCACAACACATGGAATGGGGCTTGTTGTACTCAAACCCATGTCTCCAGCTCTGAATATTGTCTAATGTGTAAAACTAGTTACTTCATAACAAGTCAGCTCAACAGGAGCCTAAATATGTTCAACAACCATAACTAGGGAAAACGTATGCTTTAAGTCTGATATAAAAGAAAGAAATGGCACTCAGAAATGTTAGTTTACCTTTGAGCTATAGTTTGTGACCTGACAAATCCACAAATCAAAAGTACATCTCATGATCTAACTGACTTAGTCACTGTTCTGTGGCTATAGAGAGACCTCATGTCCAAGGTAACTCTTATAAAGGAGAGCATTTAACTAGGGAGTTGCTAACAGCTTTAGGTGATCACCATTGTGGGAAGCAGACAGGCATGGTGCTGGAGCAGTAGCTGAGGGCTTCATATCCTGATCCACAGTCAACAGGCAGGTGGAGAAAGGGAGGAGAGAGGGAGGAGAGAGGGGGAGAGGAAGAGAGAGAGAGAGAGAGAGAGAGAGAGAGACTGGGTCTGGCATGGACTTTTGAATCTTCAAAGCCCACTCTCTCCCAGTGACACATCTCCTCCAACAAAGTCACACTTCCTAATCCTTCCCAAACAGTTCCATTAACAGGGGACCAAGCATTCAAACACATGAGCCCATAGGGCTATTCTCATCCCAACCATCACACTCCCCAAGTGTCCTAGCACCACGACACAGTGCCTCCCTGGTATCACTTGTTCTAACTCTCATTTGAGGGTCCGAGTGTGAGGTACATTTTTGCTGCCAGGCACTCAGTGTGGAAAGAGAATCCTCTGAAATGTTTCTGGGCAGGAGAAGATCAGAATCCGAAATTCAAAACCTGACACATATAATACAGAAACTTACATGGTATTGTAACTCTTTCATCAGATGTTTGGATTTGCAGCACTCCTGTCTGTCTTTCTGCTCTGTTTTTTCTAGAACCTTCATCCAAGTACAGAGTGGGAATACAATTGATAGTCTCCGGAGAGGTGTGACCTACGGCAGGATTCCAAGTGGGATAAAACAAAATCCTATCCAAGCCTTGGATATTTTAAAATTTCAAATTCCAAGCTGTGGGCTCTTGACACAAAAGTGCAGTCCAGCCCTTGGAAGCACAACCTATAGACCATCATCTTTTCACCAGGCCGGATCCGGAGCTGGCCAGGAAGGACTCCCATGTACATCCAGGAGAGGCACTTGATAAGAAGCTGGAAGGGCTTTACCCAATCAGCGGCTTCAGCCCTTGCTCAATACACTATCATGTCCAAAGAGTCTTGATGTGCTATCTTGTCCAAAAAGGAACATTTTTAAGTTGCTGTGTTTCTAAATAGAGAGATGAAAAAAACAAGAAGTTTTTATTAAATATTTATCTTATTAACAAACACAAGATAATCATGGCGTTTTATTGAATTAACTTTTCCATTTGGGTCTGTGCACATTTCACAGATACACTCTTTTCTTGATGTGAAAAGACTTAATTACAAAATCACAATAGTGATTCTCGTCTGCATGAAAATGGAGCCAGTGAAATTGCTTTCCTTCCCCCAGTGCTTGTTGCTACAAAGAAACACAATAGAATATGACAGTTCTCTGAGAATCACCAATTGTTTTTGGATGAAGTTTGGGGGATTACATGCAATTATCCAATAGCACTTTTTTTTTCCATGACCATCCACGTTCAGGGACTTATTTTAAAACAAAATGGAATCCAAAACCACAGAAGAAATGCAGCTATGATAACAAATATCTGCTATACCTCTGTCCTTGCTGCGTGGCTGCACAAGACATTGGTGTATCTAGATCAGAAATCAGCCTGACTAGAGAGAGCATCAGGTTGTCAAGCGGAAGCAGACGTCTCAACCTTGTAGGTAGTTCACTCTGTCGAGGGACTGTCTGGAAGACATGATGCCTGCTTACACTTCCTTTCTATGCCCCAAATAGTCTTTGTCCTCCTTTCCAGCATGGCTAGACAAAGTGAAGTATTAGGAATGTGACATCTGGTGCCAATGAAGGCACAATCCCGACTCCTTGCAGATCCCAAGGCCACGGCAGTTAGGTCTGCACATGGCTTCCCACTCACAAGAACCAAGATCCAGCAGTGCTGCAGAAGGCCTCACAGGCCTCTGTTGGATAGTGAGAGCAGGGGAAAAGGGTGGATGGTGCTTGCAGACTTCAGTGTGAGATGGGACTTGAGGTTGTGTACATTGGTGGTACCATCTAAACTAAGCGTCTCAGAGGCAGGAGAGTCTCTAACTCTGTCTAGCTGTCCTCCAGTCCTGGCCTTCAGCTCTTGCCCCATTGTTCCCTTGCTACGAAGGGAACTTTGTAGTGTTCTGCCCTAGAACACTTTGTGCTTGAGGTGGAGTCTGCATTTATGAAACCTCTCAGGCAACAGTGCTCCCTCCTTGGCCACTCTGGGGTTGGGGACTTGTGTCTTCCTTTCCCAGCTTCATGACAGTTACCTGTCTAGCCCTGGATTCTGTCTTCATGGAAGTGTGGAAGCTCACCCATGTGTCCCCACAGATCCTTTTCAGTTGCTTCTACAGCATCTACATTTTGCTGGAATCTTCTTCTGGCAGTCATGGACAGAATTTTTGGAATGGTCTCTGCTGGGATGCTTTCCGATTTGTCTCTCTTCTGTTCCACCTTCTTAGCTGGACTCCCCAAGCCCCCAGAATCTGTGCTGAGACCTGATGGTTTAAGTGGTCCCTCATTGCCACCAGTGAAGACTGAATTCCTTTGACTTGTCTCCCACGTCATCCTAGGATCAAGGCGCCGCTAGCCACTCTGGTATGCTGTCCCCAGCCCAGAAGAGTGTCCCTAGAGAGGTAGTTCAGGAAAGAACTTTATCTGATCGCTACAGGCAATTATCAAAGAAAACTAATTCCACTGTGTTTGTTACAACATCAGTAGTAGAAGTCAGTGGAACAGTCTCCAGAGGGGCATAAAGTATGCAATAAAGGGTGGTGTATAATTAATGAGCACCACGTCTCCACATAGCGCTTTTCAGGTCCAAACAGAGAGCAGGCAGAAGCTGGTTGCCTCTTACTTTGTGTGTAAGTAAGGGAGAGATGCTGAATGATTTTTTCCAAAGGAAACTATCATAGAAAAGAGAGAGGAACCCAACAGTGTGGAGATGAGGTTGTGATGCAATTGTCAATACAAATCTTCGTATCTGGTCTCCACCGACCTGTCTGAGACAACAACCTGGAACAACTGTTCTTTGGGTCACAGCACCGTCAAAGTCACATGGGAATCCTTGTTGGATTGCTTGCAGATGGTGCTGTGATCTGGTCACGCTGTTCTGTCTCCACCCCAGTTCTGCAGTAACTTAATTTATGTATCTTTTTAAAAGGATTAGGTTAACAGTCAGAGAGATGAGGCATGAATGACGTAGTAACACACAGCAGCAGGGGCCAACCCTTCTAAACAGTTCCTCTAGCAATGTCATTATAATCACGCTTTCACTATTTGTCATCATTGACTTGAAAGCCTTATTTTTAAAAAGTGTGTGTGTGTGTGTGTATGTCTGTATGTGTGTGTATGTGGGTGCCCTCAGTGGCCAGAAGATGTTGAGAGAGTGTCAAATCCTCTGGATATATACATACATACATACATATACACATACATACATACATACTTACATACATACATACATACATACATACATACATACATACATACATACATACATACATACATACATACATACATACATACATACAGCTATAGTGGTTGTGAGCTTGTGAGCTACCCATTGTGGGGATTAGGAATAGAACCTGGGTTCTCTGCAAGAGCAACAAATGCTCTTAACCCCTGAACTATCTCTCCAGTTCCCAAAAGATCTACTTTTTAAAAGAAAGTTTATTTTAAAAAATTCAATATATCTTTAAAGTGAAATAAGCTGAGTATATTTGACAGGATCTCTCTCTCTCTCCCTCCCCCTCATCCGGTTATTGTTCTTTCGTTCTTTCATTCTTTCTGTATTCTTTCTTGCCTTGGTCTCAGGTAGTCCAGGTTGGCTTCAAACTTACTGCATAACTGAGGATGACCTTGAACTCTGGTCCTCTTATTCCTGACTGCTGGAATTATAAGCATGTGCACCCAGTTTATGCAGTGTTGGGGATCAAAACCCAGTGCTGCATGCCTGCGAGGTAGGGACCCTACTCACTGAGCCACATGCCCGGTCCCAGAATGGTTTATGTAAGTTATAAAAGAAAGAAGATTTTCTGAAGGGTCGCAGGCTGAGCTGTCCCATCAGGCAGTGAGTGGAAAGAGGATACGCACCGGTAGAAGCCACAGCAAACACCAGCTTTAGGAAATACATATGTTAAATTGTCTTCCATGTGTGAGCCTTCTTTTCATCTTTCTGTTCTAAAACCAATTCTAGGTGGACGTGAGCTAATAGAGCCGGTTTCTTTTTACCTCCAGCGTGCTCATTATTTTGGCAATTCCCAGCCTGGGATCGTTGAGCTGCGTTTGTGTTGTGTCTGTGTAGCTCCAACTTGTGTCCTTGGGAATTGGGGTTTTCACTTGTTCTCTTTTCTCCACCAGAGTAAAATTTCTCAAGTGTAAGAACCTTTTTCTGTTTAGCCTAATAATCAAACACATCTCTTAAGTGACTGGCCATATCCAGCGCCGAGCCAGAGGAGCAGGAAAGAGCGTCCAGAACTCCATTGCACCTCTCTTAGATGGCTCAGAGCTTGCTCTCTCAGAGTGCCGTCTCCAGCGCTGTCTACCCCACCTCAGGAGTGTGTGAAGTGCTTCCTATTATTTCAGACTCCCACAGAAGCCCTGTGAGGCCATTTTAATCATTTACTTTCTCTTTGCAGATGGGAACTGAGCAGAGAGACAGTGTTGAGGGCTTTGCCAAGGTGACTCAGGTGCAACTTGCAGCCTTGGGGTGATACCTGGGCCCTGTAGCAACCCTGGCTGCCTGCACTGGGGCTGCAGAGTTGATCATGGGCCAAGGAATGGTTGATGGGGACCCTACCTTTCCTTGTGAAACTTTTAGCTACTGATGGATTCTGGGGGAGAAGCAGTCACGGTCTTCTGCTGTGTTTCCACGGTTGATCACCCATAGACTCCAATGGTTAATTCTAAACTTATAGCCATACAGATGGCCCTGGTAAAACTCACTGGGTCACCAAAACAAAACGAAAAGACACAAAAGTGGTGATTTGGATAAGATTATCTCCCATAGGGTCAAGTCTATGAACACTTGGTCCCCAGTTGGTGGTGCTCTTTTGGAAGGATGAAAATGCTGAAACTTTGATGAAGGAGTGGGCTTTGAGAGTTTATGGCCTCACCCCACTTCCGGTTTTCTCTCTCTTGACTTTGAGACTGAGGTTGAAAATGTGATCGCTCAGCTTCCTGTCTGGTCACCTGCTGCCACGCCTCTCTCACTGTTATGGACTCTGATCCCTGGCACTGTAAGCCGAGGTAAACTCTTTCTTAAGTTGTTTTTGGTTGTGGTGTTTTATCATAAAAACAAAACCTTGCTAATACAGTGGGAAAGGGACTTGTAGGGAGGAGGAGGGATCAGTGGGGGTGGGAGGGCAGAGAAGAGAAGGAAAGAGGGAAAGTAATCGGAATGCACTATAAACATGAATAAAATCCCCACAGGACAAATTATAAAGACACACACTCACACACACACACACACAAAATGTTCCATGCTCCACAGTGCCTTCTGAAGACCACACTGTGTGCACAGGAGACCATACTGTGTGCACAGGAGACCTTTTACGGTTGTGGCACATCCAGTATCCTTGTGCAGGTGACCTCTCTCCTTACACACAACACATTCATTCCACACTTACTATGTGAGGCAGTTATAGAGCCGGTCTTCACTCTGACCCCAAACCCTTGACGTAGGAAGAAAATATTAAGTAGAAACAACTCCATGGTATTGAGAAGAAAATTACTGTGGCTCCTGGATAAGAAAAAGAAGACGGGATGGGGTTAATGGAGCAACAGTTTTGGACAGAGTCCTGGAAGTGGTAGACACTGCTGAGACATCTGTAGGTCTACTTGACACCAACGTGAATGAGGCCATGAGATTCTGGAATGATATAGTTTTATAAGCCTGATCTAATGTTTAATATAAACATTTTAAACAAAACACCGATTATCAACAGAGAATAAACACTCTTCAAACATCCACAAAGCAACCTCAAGAACAGAACAGGACTCAAGCCAAGCATAAAAATGCCAACAAATTCCAAGGGGGACAGCCTTTCAGTGGTCACCTTTAGTACCTGTTCAGCATTGAAAATAGAAACTAACCATAGAGGGCAGGGCTAGGGGCATGGCTCAGTGGGGAGGGGGTTGGGTTAGCTTGCATGAAACCAGGGGTTCAACCCACAGTACTGCAGAAACTGGGCATAGAGCTGCATGACTGTAGACCCCAACACTTGGGAGGTGAAGACAAAAGAATCAGAAGTTCAAAGCCATAGTAAGTTTGAGGTCAGCCTGTCTTTGTGGAGAAGGGAGAGATTTGGGTGGAGAGGCTCTTTGGAAATGGGTGGCTATGGTTTGAATATGTCTCCCAGAGTTTGTGCGCAAGAATCTCAATGCAGGGCAGCAATACTGGGAGGTGGGGCCTGTGTGATGTTTCCATCGTGAAAGTTCCTTCCCAAGAACAAGTCCATTATTGCTCTTTCAGAAGGGCCTGCGTTTTCTCCAAGAGTCTAATTGTTATAAAAACAAGTGTGGCTCCTCTTGCTGGTTCTGGCTTTCTGAGGCAGGGTGACATACTGTGAAGGCTCTGCTGTGGTCCTTTGACCTTGTCCTTAGCAGCCTCTGGAGTCAGAAGAGATGCATGGTTTTCTTTATGAATTACCCAGTCTGTGCTATTCTTGTACAGCAGCACAAAGCAGGCTAAGATAAGGTAAGAATGCATCGCTTTTGTCGAGTCTAGTCTATCTACGATTGCATTAGAAGTGAGCGATCGGGTCTAGTGTATCTACGATTGCATTAGAAGTGAGCGAGAAGCGCTATGTTTAGCAACACAAGCAAAGATGGGATGCGACTGACAGACTGAAATTGAGGATCTTCTTGCCCAGTGTCTGGCCTTGGTTTCCTTAACAAGCTTCCTAGGAGCTTCCAAAGACCCACCTTAAAGCAACGTGATTTGTGGTAAAAAGTCCAAACAGCATTTGACCCTACCATTGAGGTCATTGACCCTTACCTGCAGTCCTGTCTCCACGCAAGCCTCGCCCAGCGCCAGGAGAGGAACAGCCGCCTATGCTCTGCAGCTGATGGAACTTTTTGATGCTGACTGTTTAGTTTTGATCCTTCAGCTGTGATCGTTACTCCTAATTTTTAAGTATTGAAACCAAAGTCTGATTTACCCAAGATCACAGCTGGGTAAGGTTTTCTTTCCCATGCTCTAAAGGACATAGAAGGGTCTATGAAAATAAGTGAAGAAGCCCACATCTATTGAAAGTCCACCAGGTGGCTTCATATTTTGTAACTATGACCTTATTAGATCCCCATGGGAACTTCCCAAGGGTATTTGCAATCTCCATCAATCTTCTGTACCAAAAAAGAAAGCCATCTGGCAATTTGTTCAAAGTCACATGGTCAACAAGTAGGGCTGCCAGCATTTGAACCCAGGCCAGAGGTCCAGACTCATGCTCTTTTTCCACTGCCCCTCTCTTGACCTAACCTTCAACTTAACCTTCAGAGTCAGACAGGCAGGTAGAAGTCGCTGTACTTTGTTGGCCCCTGGGCGCGTCCTCGAGAAGAACTCTGCCTTTGTAATTTTAAAGTGATATTTATGAGATTAGCTAAGCTAGGGAACTATTTAAGAAAGAAAAATGCTATTGATTGCTTAGTAGCTGCTGTGTAAATCACCCTAGGACATAGATTGTTTGTGGATCTAAAGAACAGAAGCCAAACAACCGATAGCAGGACACAGTAGAAGGCCGCAGAAGAGGCCCACAGCACAGGCGCCTAGAGAATACATCATGGGCTCAGTGGGTATTAGCTCCATGGTTCTATTTTTTTTTTTACATAAACGTCACAATCAGTTAGTTTTAGAGAAAATCTAGGAGAGAGAGTGTCTTACCAGCTAACCACAGTCATGCTACATGCTAGATTAACTTGTGGTGGACCTTAGTCTGCAGGAGATCAATGTACTGATTTAACATGTAGTTTGGTGATAGAAGCAGTCCATAGATACCGTCATACAGACAAACGAATATCTTCATTCTTTGGCCATGCTACTGATTTCTGCGTTTGTTACAGATTTTACAGCTATAAATAATTAAAAATCTCTGCAGTCTTTTGTATTTTAAGTTTACCAAACTTGAGATCAGTTTCTACCCACCTAGGAACATAGAAAGTATAAATTCCACACACCCAGTTTTCAGAGAGAAATGAAAGTACGGAGACCTCATGTTAGGATACACAGTAGAACGGTTACCTAGCTCAGGTAGTCAGCCACTTCCTTCACTTGTTTCCAATGTCAAGGAATGTAGACAGTAGCTTCTAGGTGCCTTCTGGTTACCGTTTGGGGCAGAAGGTAGAATGTAGACAACAGGACATAGTACAACTTATTCATGGGCATTCCTTAAAAGCCTTACTTATAAGAGGGCTGGGGAGATAACTTATTCAGTAAAGTATCTGCCATGTCATACAGACGTGAAGACCTGAACTTGATTCCTAGAACCTATGAAAAAAGCCAGGTGTGATGGTGTGAGTTTGTTACCCCATCATTTGGGGAGACAGAGACAGGAAGATTCCGGGGGATCACTGGCCAGATGGCAATTTGGCAAACTGGGGATCTTTCTACCTCCCAGAGCAAGCTAGATGGCTAAACTAGCCCAATCAGAGAGTTATGCATTCCACAAGAAACTCTTCATCAGTAAATAAACTAGAAAGCAATCGAGAAAGATACCCAATGCCAACCCTCACACTCGTGTGTGTGCACATGAGTCCACATACACCTGTGCCCATCTACAAGTGTAGGCATGCATGCTTATGTACATACACACACACATACACACACACGTACATACACACATACATACACCACAGAGTTGGACAAAAATAGTACATATATTATTCTGATTATATGTACCCATTTATGAATTCGCCTTTAACATATTGAATGTTGCTGTCACCAGGATTCCTCCTGCTATTTCACAATCTTCCTCTCCTGACGCTCTTCCCCTCCTGAGGTCCAGGCTTTTCTTATCATTATAGATCAGTTGAATGTTGTGCTGGGACTACTGGAGGGCTACTATGTTCCATCCTCCCATCTCATTTCCCACTGAGCCAGCTTCCAGCCCCTATTGCCTTCTTCTGTACTGAATAGAGATTTCCTGGCATTCTGCCTTCCTCCTTTCCTTGTGCCATTATCATGTACATTTCATTTGTATGTGCTGTAGATCCTACTGTACAGCTTCATAATTACATGTGGAATCTTTTATTTCTGTTCGTGCATCTATCACGCCTGTGTGCATTTATCATTTTGTCGCACATCACATTGTAAGCTCAATAATATAGTTTTATAATTGCTATTTATGCAATTGTCTTTTAAATCAATTAACAGAAGGCGACAAGAACAGATCTGTTTCTATTCTTTTGTAATTTATACCGTCTTTCATAATTACTTATCTAATTACCTTTGCTGGTGCTTTAGATTTCTCCATATGGACTTGGGTTTAGAGTTCGTTTACTCGCATTCTGAAGAATTTCTTGTAGCATTTCTTGGATGCAGATATAACTGCACTCTGCCCCAAGGAAAGACAATTCTGCTACACCTTGGTAGATATGTAAACTGATATGGAGCCTGGAGACAGAGGGGCAGTAGTCCCAGGTTTAGCTACCCGGGATCCCACTGAACAATCTAGACTCTAATGATAAAACCAACAGACAACAACTTCCAACCACTGCTTAGTTTGCTGTGCTTGCTTATTTGCCAGCGTTCTAAATGGGTTGTTTCTGACCATTTTGTCTAGTTCTGTGGTGTTGTTGAAGAAAGATGATTTGCTGAGAATTTTTAAGTACTATCGTACTGGTTTTTTTGTTATAGTCTTAATTTTTTTCCTCTTTATGGTTGTTTTTAAAAAGTTTCCACACTTATATGTATTGTGATAGTTTTATCAGCGTGACAGAATCGAGAGTCATCCAGGAGATGGGCATCTGGTCATGTTTGTGAGGGATTACCAAAACGAAGTAAACTAAGGTGGAAAAACTTGTCCACTGTGGGTGGAGCTATTCCCTGGGCCAGGAAATTGGACAGTATAAGAAGGAAAAAGTGAGCTGAGCTCACTCTGCTCTGCTTCTTGACCATGAAGGCAATGTAGCCGCTGCCTCAAGCTCCTTGCTCTGACTCCCTGCCCACATGAACTGTGGGATAGAATAAACCATTCCCCTCTTAAGCTGCATTTAAAGCAACTGTAGGCATCGTGTGATGAGCATATCCTCCCTCACATCTCTGCTGCTGTCTTCCCTTTTTTGGTCTCCTAAGTCTCCACAGTTAGGGGACTCTTATCTTCATATCACAGACCCATCCCTGATTTTATGCAGCTGAGTAAAACCCATCAAGAAGGTGGCAATGTTTCTGGAGCCCTTAGCATCAGAGTCTGTGTCCTGACATCTCCAACAAGTTAGATTTGGCTACCTGTCCTCGATAAGTCAATAAAAGGAACAGGTAACGGTGGGAAGCTGAGAAAAATTTATTCAATGTGTCTACACTGGGACGAGGAAAAAAGAGGTTCAATGACACCTCTTCTATCTTCATCTTCATGTTTTGATAAGATGTTTAAGTTTAAATAGAAGGCAAGACATTTGCATCACTTACTGGTTCTAGTCAAGGTATGGTGCCATCTACCATTATTAACCCATCATTGCTTTGGCTCCTAGTCTCTCCTATAAGGAAGACTGACAAGTTGTCAGAACAGTGTGAAAATCCTTTCTTGGCCAGCATCGATGGCACAGCTTTCTCCTTCTCTGAGCATGAAAGTTTTGGGGAAAGTCTAATTTCTTGGGACCACTGTTTCAATAGTTAACAACTGAAGGGAGTGGCATATGTGCCTTCAAAATGTCCTCATCTCTACCAGGATGGTTCCAGGAGCTCCAATCAGAGGATGTAGCACCAGCATGTAGATGCTCAGAGGAGTGTTGGAACTCCACTCCAATTCTATAATTAATAATTTAATTGGGTCACCATGGTAAAAGTTAGTTGTAAATATTAAAACTCAGGAACTATACATGAAGATGGAAATCAAGTTTTCTCCGAAAGGAAGATCCGTCTTAAAAGCATCAGACTGTTGATTCAAAACTATGCTCTTGCTGTGCCTTTTTCGCAGTCCTCTGACAGAGGACAATGACACCAGCAGCCAGCTCTCAAGAAACAACAGACTTGATTTACAAGCCAACATTTCAAACGCAGCATCTTTGAAAGGTCTGCAACACTCCACGCATCCTGCCAAATAGGCAGTGTGTTCTGAAAACCATCGTATTCCCGAGAGTGGCGTTAATTTTCCCACCAGGCCAAGGATCTGTGGAAAGGGAAGGGCCAGCTTCTTCAGACGTCATGGAGAGAGCAGGCTACACTGGAGGGACAACTGCAGAGGAACTAAGGGAAAGGACAGCTCAACAGGTGTGACAAACAACTGCGTGTTTCAAATGGTCAATCACAAACTGGAACAACCTGAAATCCTCAGAGGTCCATTATGAGGAGAATAATGATGTCAGGACAAGGGATACTTAATGGCTTGCAAATTTAGGAACAAAATAGATATTCATCTACATCCAGCTGGTAACTTTCAAGTTCTGGTTGTTTTCAGTGGCTGAGAGCATTACCTGGAACAGTGGGGGATACTTTCAGAGAGAAAGAGGGAACAAATCATTCATCTTCCATTTTAATTTCACTACAATTACAAACAGAGTGGCACACTACAATTGTGAATGACACGCGGAGGGTATCTTTTTCACATTCCAGAATATCTCACTGTTTGCGAGGAATTGTTCTCTTACTGGAATTGCTCACAAAGCAACCTATTATATGGTGAGAGGGACCCTCCAGGCACCATTGAAATTAATATGAAAGGAACAATCCAGAATGCCAAGCGCAGCGCATAAAACGTAGGTAGGTGGTGGAAGACAGATAAGCAGCCTGGGAGGGTTAACTTGAAGAAACCGAAGCTGCAGAAAGATGTGCTATGTAATTTACATTATAGCCAGTCACGATTTCAGAATGGGTAATGAAAAGCTCATATAGTTAAGGATTGAATCCATAAAAAGCCACAAAAAGCCGTGCCACACAAGGGAACTAAATGATGGGTAAGCAGACAAAGAAGGAAATGCAAGAGCAGAAGGAGGATGCTGGACTTGCTCTCTCAGATTCCTCCGGTCTTGGCAACCTCACTGGCATGGTGCGTGTTTCAGCTGGTCTCGAGGTGGGTTAGTTTGAAAGCAGGGTTTGGCAACCTCTGCAAGACTGACATTTGGGGCCAGATTGTTCTTTGTTGCTAGTGGTGGNGGTTGCTGGTGCACCATGGGATGTTTAACAGCATCCCAGGCCTGAACCTCCTGAATCCCAACAGCACCCACACCCACAATCACAACTAAAAATGCCTCTGATGCTACCAAGCTAAAAGTTAGCAGCTACCCCCATGGAAGGCAACACTGTCTCCTTTACTTAAAGGGAAGCAACGGTTAAACAACTCCAGGGAACTATTTCACCTCGTAATCATATGTGCACCCCTTCTTAAAGATTTATTTTTTAAATTTAAGTGCATGTATGTTTGTTGGTGTGTGTCTTGTTGTGAGGGTGCCTGTGGAGGTCAGAAGAAGGTGTCACTTTCTCTGACCCTGGAGTTATAGGTGGCTCTGAGCTTACGTGTGGAGGTTGGGAACTGAACACAGGTCCTCTGCAGGCACAGCAAGTTCTCCTAACTGTTAAGTCACGTTTCCATCCCCCACTTTATCATTTAAGGAAGACTAATCAATATATTGCTAACTTTGGCAAAACAAAAAACAAACCCAAATTAATCTAGAAGGTAAACCAATCACACTTTAATCAAAATATATATACATACTAGAAAAATCTCTTTGCTGATTTCTGTGCCCAGACTATCTTAAAATACCTGAGAAAGTGTTTGGTCTCTTGTCCACTCACATAACAAGCAGTGTTCTGTCACAGATTAAAACCACACACTGGCACTCACCTAGGACACAGTGACAAAAATAATTTAATCGCATGCTTCATTTGGTGACATGTAAAAAGAAAAGTGGTTTACTTCAGAATAACAGGGAAGAAGAGAGGCAAGTGAGAGGCCAGTGGATAGGACAAATGACCCAGGGCCAGTCCCATGGTCATCAGGACATCACAGGCATAAAGAGATTCTTTCCTGGTAAGCTACTCTTCAAGTCTGCGCGCTAACTGTGTGGCCGTCGCTGTGACCTGGGCTCTCTTTTCCTGGAGAGAAATAGGACTAGAGCATTAATTCCATGAGGGCAGGAATGATGGCTCAGTGATGCTCATCTTTGTATCTGTGCCACCAAGCCTGGCGTGGGCTCTGTAACAATCAGTCAGCTCTGTGAATGAATGAATGAGGACAGAAAGGCTCACTTTCAAGCCCACGGGCATCAGCATAAACGTCTTAACAAGTCCTCCTCTTATCTCTGTGCTGCAGGCAGCTCCATGGTTGGCCCGTAGTCCGTGGTCAATGGACGTGGAACCCTGCCTGTGAGGACTCTGCCTGGGTTGCTCAGGCAACAAAAGCCATCTAGCTCCTGCTCAGGCAAGCGTACTGCCTGAGTCCTTTGTCCAGACTGCGGAACACGATGTGATGGAGCCTGGTGCGATGGTCCGGTTTGCCTGCTCAGAAGTGTCTGTGCATCAGAGGGACCGCATTCCTCCACCAGGACCCCGATGAAGACAGAGTGTGTGGGAAGACTTCCACGTGTGCTTTATGGAAGGATAGGAAGGATAACACCTCTCAGGGCTCAATGAATGATGATGGTACATGCAGGTTTGGGTCTTCATCATTCCAGTCCCACTTACAGGGAATTTCTAAAATAGCCACCCACGTGCAGAACATGACTTTACTGTCACATTGTAGTTTGGGCAAAGGCTGTGCAAATGTAATCATAGGAGCCATTGAAGAGTTTATAGCAGTCTTAAATGGCATTATCTGTCATTTTGAGACTTCTAACATCTCATCGCCAGTGAAAAATTAAGTTTGGGCCAAAAATCAGGGTGGCTGAAGGAATGAGGAGAGCGTGGCTCCTGGGGAAAAAACCAGAAGCTCTCTCAAAGATGAGGGCCCAGCAAGTGGCATGTGTTATGACACATTAGGCTGGTGAAATGACAGTGCCCAGAAGCTACTATGAATGGTAATGACAGGCAATAAAATACCCCTTTAAAACTCCAGCAAAAGATCAAGGCAGTAGATTGTAGCAATGCTGTAAAAACCAACCGCTAGCAGATTAACACAGGCAGGGTGAGAAAACCCAACTGAAAATTATTCAATCATAACAAATGCTGCAGGGAAATGAGGCCAAGAAAGCAATCAAAATCAAATAGAAGCAAGGTGTGTTTATATCGTTCAGTGGTTCAAATGCATTGCAGAGATGGTTCAGGGGTTCCAGCCCCAAGGGGGAAATGAATGAAACTTTTACTAGGAAAAACCTGATGTGGAACCTCTCTGTTCCCTTCCCACCACTCCAAGTGGTCTTTCTGGGAGAACCCAGGTGCCCTGTGAGAATTCCAAGATGCCCTCATAAAACACAACATACACTGTGCGATTGCGTTAAGCTTGCTTCCGCAACATACGTGACAGACCTCTTGAAATAATTGCATTCAGTGTTTTCAGTTGTAGAAGATTCCTGACTCATATAGGCAGTAATTACCTTTAATGGCATTCACGGGTCTTTGTTGATAAATTAGGCAACAACAATAATTTGATAGCTGAGGTTGCAGTTAGTCGGAGGTACCCTAAATGACCTATGGAAGTCACTTTAAAAAAAAGTCTAAAATTCACACAGGTTAATTGCATTAAAAATTCCGTACAGTTACGGCAGAGATATGGTTCTATAAATAAACTCGCGTGGCCTTCTTTTAATAATTGCTGAACTCCTCATGAAGAGGTGGAATTACACATGCTTGTTCTTGAGCTGTGAGCAGGAAAAGGCTCAGACTTTCACTGAGCTCCACAAGGTGACCCCTCCCTCCCTCACTCTATTTTCCTGGTGGTCCTGTGCGGGTGACAACCTCTAGTTCCACACTGGAGGGGGAAGCAAGATGGTGGGGGGTGTGGCTTCTTCAAGGAGAAGCTTATTCTTTATCTCACCAGTGATAAGGGAGGATGACACGCAAATGAGATAGCTGTCCATCCGACCAGCAGCCGGGGTTGGCTGAGGGGATGCAGGTCAACCGTTCCAAACATCTCCCTACTCATTCCTAAGAAACTTGCTAGACCTTGGGGGTTCCAGTGGAGCTGACATCAGAGTCTAGAGACCTGGATCTGGCTAGCTTCCTACAGCACAGAGTGCTGCTGTTAAAACAAGAATCTCTTGTTCTGGGTTCTCAAGAACCAGAAGGAGGGATTGTGTTACTTAATGTAAGGTGAGCATGCCTGATAAAGGAATGAATGGATGATGGGCGAGCTGGAGGGAGGCACTGCCTCACAGCATCTTAACTACCCCAAAAAAGCCAACCTGGTCTCTGAAAAGCAATTGTTTCCATCAATTAAAGTCTGAGCATTATTCCATTCTGTTAGTCTTTCCAATGTTCCTGTCTTGTTTCATGATCCCATCTAAAATGATAACCCATTATGATTTATTCCTGAGGATCCTTTGGCTTCCCCAGAGGGTGACAGTTTCTCATCGTGTCCCTTTCTGTGTTGATTTTTTACAGTTCTGAGATTTCTGTTCAGGTATTTTGAAGACCATTCTACAGTTTTGTCTTGAGGGATCCCTTTCTCACAGTTAGATGAGAAGTATAGGTTTGTGGGAGGAAGCCTGGGTGCTGAGTGATCTTCTTATCTCATTTTGTATCACAGAAACACAGCCAGTCACTGTCACTGAATGTCCTTCCATCCAAGACCCCCAGGGACATGTCCTTTTGACGAAAGAGGGCACACATCTTGGAGAACTGTGAGGTGCCTCGGCAGGAGGATGCTAGAATGAATCCCAGATGGGACAGGCTTTTGTGGGGCTATTTGGAGTAAGTCTAGAGAAGCAGAGGTTTCTATGGCAACATAAAGCTGTTAGAAAGCAGGACAAGTCTCTGATTGGGTATCTCAGTAAATCTCATCTGTAGGGTTGAGAGACTAGTACAAATCTCACTAAAATAAAAGTGTTACTGAAAAATGAGCACCCAAAGAGAAACGCACTGTCAGTGATCTATTTCCCATGACTCCAACACACCACCAGAGCCCCGTGAAGTACTTTGTGAAGTTAATGGGTTTGCTTAGCTCAACTCTGGAAGAACGTGGTACAGGCTCTGGATGTATTAGCTACGGTGGACCTGGTCATGACGGGAGTGAGTGTGAAAGGGAGCAATCACCTGGGGTGTCAGGAAGCCATGGATAGGGAGAGAGGGCTGGCCGCTCCTTTTTAAAGATGTTTCTATTATGTAACTTGACCTCCCCAAAGACCTTGATCCCTCTAACAGCTGTTCCCCAATGGCCCAATCATCCCCCTAGACGGTGCTTTTTTAAAGGTCTCACCATGAGCCATATCCTAACCATGCTAGCCACATACCTTACAAAATCATCACCCCTTATTATGTATCCTGTTAGATTTCTGAATCACTGAGTCAATCCGCAGCATGGTACAGAGTCAGGGAGTGGTAGGGTAGTTAGTATTGCTGCCTTGTAAGTGAATATGCACACAAATCAAACACACACCTTTAGTCTGATTTTCCTTCCTGTTTGCTATCAGAACCTAGACCAACAACCTAAATGGAGAACGACTGTCTGAGCATGGCTGGAACGTGAGAAAATCTTGTGACAACTTGGATATTCCACTTTTACACAGTAAGAACTTAGATTTTGAACAAGATATTCTCATTTTTATGTTTTTTCCTATTCTAAGAATAAATATAGCAAATCTCTAGCCAAAGGCATACCAATCCTTCTCTCTACCAGCCTACCTACTTATAGATGCCTACAGCTCTCAGAACTTTACTCACAGGGAGAGGAAAAGCTGCCGTTGACGAAGAGGCAATGGTAATCATTGTGGCCAGTGAGAGGGGTGTATGGTGTGAGCAGCATGGTGACTTTGTTTTGTCTCTCACTGTAGCCATCCTGGCAGGAATGAAGATCTGCAGACACCTGTATTACCCCCCCCCACACACACACTTTGGCTATCAGATTATTAAAACAACAGCCCCAAGGAATTGGAGTTTCCCCAACAATCTTACCCTAGGAGAAGGAAAAGGTTGAAGCCTGTGTCAGCCAGAGGCAGAGATGTCCCTGGGTTCTGACAACTTGTTCGACTGCTTTGGAGGAAAGGCTGAAACCAGGATAATGATAGGTCAGTAATGGGCAGGACCACACCTTGGCCAGGATTTCTCAGCCATATCAACTTCTTAATCACTACTTAAACCTTAACCTTGTATCAGAACCCCATACACGGACTGGGGAATGGACATTGTCTCTGTCTCTGTTGTTTGTTCCTCTTCCCAAGGCAGGGGCCACATTGAATAAATCTCCTTTCTCCACTTTTCAGTATTCCCTGTTGCTTTAATGGCTTGTTGAGGATGCATGGCTTGCTTGCTAGATTAACCAGGGCCTGGGCCATGACCATAACATGTTTTGTAACATGGTCAGGTGAAATTAGGAAGTGCTTAGCCTCATTTTGTCACAGTTTCAGAACAATGTTGAGTTTGGCTTGCTGGGAAATTGTCTGTGCCTATTTAGAAAACAAGCTGGGCTAGGCATCAGGGCCAGGACATCTCCAGCCTCGGAGTGTCAAGGCCACCTCCTCTTTCAGTTACCCTGAGAACCAGTGCCACCGAGTAGGCCCTTCATGCCGCTCTCTGAAGCAGTCATACGTCAGGCAGCTGGCACAGCATAGCGAGCTGCACCGTGCATCCTTGCGGCATTCACGCTCACTCTAAGTATTCCTCAGGTCACTTGGTGGTGAGTCAGGCTTGGAAAAGCCCCAAACTCTGGAATGTGGTCAGTTGCAGTGTCCTTGGACTCTGGCTGTCTGGACTCCTCACTTTGCTCCTTGCTCCAGCAGCAAGCCTTGGGAAAAAATTTCAGAACGAGCCAGTGCAAAGCAGAGTTAAAGTTTATTAAGATAGATATGCAGAAATGAGGGTGCACTTAAGAGCATGTGTATGCGTACATGTGCAGGGGTGTGTGTGTGTGTGTGTGTGTTTCTCAGAGAAAAGTACAACTTAAGTATTTTTGTGGTAGACATAGATGCTGTTCAGGTTGCTCTCTGGTAACATTTCTAAGGGTTGCTAAGAGACTTTTTCTTTCTTTTCTTCATTTTTGACAAGTGATGTTGTAGGCTCTAGAGGTGCCATAGGTAGGATTAAATCTGATCAGAACCAGGAGCCATGAGGCTGCACAGAGGCCAGGACTCTCCCTTTCCCAGGAAATGAGGTTTCTGCCTTCCGAGATTCCTAGAAAATCACAGGTTTCCATCTAGGAAGGCATGAAGGCCTTCAACACTTGGTACTTGTGCTGAAATTCTTGATACTCTGCCAGCAGAGGCTTTAACCAGACTCCTGGAGCATTACATTTGTGTATGTGTGTGTGGAGTGGGGAGGCTCTCTTCCTTTTCCTCGACCATATAGTTTCTGTTTTTCTATCCTGCCTCAGTGGGCCTCCAGGAGGCATTCCTCTCACTGGCTTTCATAAAATGGGAATTGAAATCAAAACCCCACAAAATAATTGTTACCTTATTGTTACCAGCCAGTATTGGTTCCCCATTTTGTCCTCTTTCTTAATCGGGCCATAATCCCATAATCCACTCCATTACTGATGCTGGTCTTGGTGATCATCCCACGGTACTGGCATCTCCAAAACGCTGGGGTCCTCTGCTGCAACTGGGCTGCACTTTCACCAAAAGCCTCTTACAGGCTCTCTTCATGGTGCCAAGTACCAACTTTTTTTTGCATGACCCCATCACGCCTTCAAAACTTGTACCTGGGCTACTCTTTCGCTACTGAGTTCAGCTGCCAACCTTGACCACCTCTGAAGCACAGCTTCTGTGTGCTGACTTCTGTCAGGAAACACTTCCCAGAAGATTTCACCTCAGTGATGCTGGTCTCTTCTCAGTCACCATTAATTTCTCAACTCCGGCTGACCAGCAGTGAGTGCCCTAGCAGAGCAAAGGCTTTACTTTAGCAGTTCTGGTGTCTTGTTAATCACAGCTGATTCTTCAGCTCCAGCAAACCAGAACCACAGGATCTTCAATCAAAATAACAAATGCCTCTGATAGAGCCTTTAAATTTCCTTCTGAAACTTTACAAAATGGGCCTTCACCATCTTTGCCCTTAACACTCTTATCTTCCAAGCTCCCACAGAACAGTTCTCCAAGCACTGAACACTCAATGGCTTTTATTGTACAAAGTTCTAAAGTCATTCCACAATCCTGCCCGAAACAACATGGTCAGGCCTGTCACAGCAATACCCCACTCCTGGTACCAATTTGTCTTAGTTAGGGTTACTACTGCTGTGATGACTCATCATGACCAAAAAGCAAGTATGGGAGGAAAGGGTTTATTGGATTTATACTTCAACCGGGGCAGGAACTCAAACAGGGCAAGAACCCAGATGCAGGAACTGATGTAGAGGCCATGGAGGAACGCTGCTTACTGGCTTTCTCCCCATGGTTTACTAAACCTCATTTCTTAAAGCACCCAGGACCACCAGCCTAGGGGTGGCATTACCCACAATGGGCTAGGCCTCCCTCTTTATCACTAATTAAGAAAATGGCATAGCCCAATCTTATTTTCTCAAGCAATTTTTTCTCCTTTCAGATGACTATAGTTTGCACCAAATTGACATAAATCTAGACAGCACACTGGGGCAGAGGTGGCAGGCATTGTCTCCATGCCAGATGGACAGCAGTTGAAATGGCTGGAAAGCAGGTGGCCTCACAGTGGCACATGTGTCTGGAGACTTCCTGAGAAAGACTAGTGTCCTGGCTCCATCAGTGATGATCATGATCATGTGACTGTGAGGTCACCTGACCTCCCAGTGTCAACCGTCTTTTTCTGCAGAATGGGGATAATGTTAGGATCAAGCACATAAAATTCTCTCTTTGACCATCAGGCGACAAGGACAATAGTTTCCTGCACTGACCTAGAGACCCCACCTGGTGGATCAGCTGTTAGGAAGGTGCAGCAGAGGGGCTGGGGGTCTGGACTGTAAATGGCAGCTTTATAGTGAGGTCATTTGGATATTGCCTTAAGAACAGACTCAGGGCTGGGTGGTGGTGGTGGCGCACGCCTTTAATCCCAGCACTCGGGAGGCAGAGACAGGCAGATCTCTGTGAGTTCGAGGCCAACCGGGTCTACAAGAGCTAGTTCCAGGACAGGCTCCAAAGCTACTGGGAAACCCTGTCTCGAATAAAAAAAAAAAAAACAGACTCGAGAAGATAACGTGTGTTCTAATAAATTGGATTCTAGGGTTTTCCAGGCACTGTCTTCAGGAAGGGGGTCTTATGTATTGATCAAGAACCTATTGGAGCAGGGATCCATGTATCATCCAGGATCCAGTGTGTTTCTGGAATGTGAGTTCCCTTTCTTGTTCTTGTGGCAAAAGCAGCTTAGGGAAAGAAGGAGGGGTTCATTGTGGCTCTCAGTTTGAGGGAGCGGTCCATCATGGCGGGGAAGGCATGGCAGCCGGAGCTTGAGGCAGCTGCTAAAGTTACATCCACAGTCAGGAAGCAGAGATCAAAGGATGCTGGTGTTCAGCTTGCTCCTTTTTATTAAATCCCTGACCCCAACACTGGGAACGGTGCCACCCATTCAAGACAGGTTTTCCATGGCATGCAGTGGTGGTGCACGCTTTTAATCCCAGCACTTGGGAGGCAGAGGCAGGTGGATCTCTGAGGTTGAGTCCAGCCTGGTCTATAGAATGAGCTACAGAATATCCAGGGCTACACAGAGAAACCCTCATGACATGCCCAGAGAGGTTTGTCTCCTAGGTGACTCTAGATACTGTCAAGTCAACCAAGTAACCACCCCAGGGATCCTGGGTGTCAGCCCTGCTCTAGGCAAGAGCTAAGCTTGCAAGCCAAGTACTCCTCTGTATATTTGATTGAATGACACATACACTCTGTTCTATGTAGCAGGGGCAGCCCACTGATAGATGGAATGTGGGCTTTCTGGGCTTGCTGGTGATCTAGAGAAAATAGCTTTCCCTTTTTTTATTAAAAAAAAGAAGAAAAAAAAAGAAGGGAAAAAGCAGGAGCTTTTGTTCTGCCCAGTAAGATAGAGTTCTTTCACTCGGCAGTCAGCTTCTATTCCACGAGCATTCTCCTGTGTGGAAAATCAATGAAGACAATAAATGAGAGGCAATCCCATCGAGGGCTGCTTACTAAGTGATTAAACGTTTCAAAGCCCAAAGACTTGCACACTTCAGGGGGACAGATCTGAACGAACACATATAAATGGAATTAATGCTCAAATAATTTTCTAGTTACTTATCACAAATATGCAATTATTAGTACCACCATAATTTATGTTTCAATATTTATCCCCATTTTTTCCAAAATGAAGCCTTTAATCTATGTTCCTGATACAGCTTGAAACAGACGTGGGAGTCTGTGGTGGTTTGAATAAAAATGGCCCCCACAGGCCCATAGGGAGTGACACTACTAGGAGGTGTGGCTTCATCACAGGAAGTGTGTCACTGGGGGTGGGCTTTGAGGTCACAGATGCTCAAGCCATGCCCAGTATGGCATTCTCTTCCTGCTGCCTGCAGATCCAGATGTAGAGCTCTCAGCTCCTTCTCCAGCACCATGTCTGCCTGCCTGCCGCCATGCTTACTCCCATAATAATGGACTAAATCTCTGAAACCGTTAAGTCAGCCCCAATGAAATGTTTTCCTTTATAAAAGTTGCTGTGGTCATTGTGTCTCTACACAGCAATAGAAACCCTAACTAAGACAGAGTCTTTTTGAAACTATCTAATGTTTTTGTGGAGAGGTTTCAGGGACATTTGTTTTTGGTTAGGATAAGATGATCTCTGAAGTCTTCATCTGATCGGGAAAACATATGGTTTTTCAAATTCAGAATTTGCTAGAAAACAGGAAGATTAAATTTCTGTTTTTGCTGCAAAGACACGGACACATAAATACAAGACTTTAGGTTTTTATCAGCAATGTCCTTTGATTATAGAAGGCTCCTGGAGGAAGGTGCTGAAGATGTGAACAAAACCCTCCTCACCTCAGGTAAGGCACCCACAACGACAAAAGAGTGATTGCACTCAGGTGTAGTCTGGGATGCAAATGAGTTTATTGGGGTCACTTGCAAGAGCATGAGAGAGGGTTTTCTCAGGAGCCTGGGGTGATCCACAAACAGCTACATCTTTGACAAGTCTCATGCCAGCATGGATGATGACATTTCCCCAGCTCCACAGATGGAGTTTCTCCCCTGCAGTTAACCGCCTACCTCCTGTGTGTGATCTAGCACCTCCAGCACCATGTGTTGCTGGGGCAGAAGTTCACGGATGGGGGATGTGCAGAAATCTAAGGTGAGAGTCTGTTGACCTTCCTACCCTCTCCAATAAGGGAACATCAACAGTCCATACTTAAAAAGCATCTCTTGTAGGTAATCACAGCTTGTCTGATTAAATGGTTATGCCACAATAAAGGGACATGATTACATTGTCATGGCTGTTTTTCTGTGTACCCACCTTGATAAGGTTTGTATCTAGTCAAAACGGTCCTGACTGTTTGTTTCCATGATAGAGCCTGAGGACCACCCTCTGGGTCAATCTGCACCTCACCCCACCTCACTACTGCCAGTTTTGTGTGCAGTGTATCACCCCCAGGCTGTGACCACATTGCCATGACCTGAAAGTTACGATGTTTCAGATGCTTTCCAAGTATTCTCCAGTCTTTCACTGCCGTGTGACTTTTCCTGGAGAGATGCCTGCTTACTCCAAACAAAGCACCAGTTACAGATCAAAGAAAGGGGTCTGTGAAAGTCCAATTTGTGCTTCATTGCAGGTCTCTGCCTCTGCTTCCATCAGTTGCGGGATGAAGGTTCTACAGTGACATTTAAGGTAGTTATCAATCTGACTACAGGGCAAGGCCAGTTCAGGCACCCTCTCCACTATTGCTTAGGGTTTTAACTGAGGTCACATTTATAGATTCCTGGGAGTTTCTCTAGTGCCAAGTTTCTTGCTAGCCCCGTAATGGTTCCCTCAATCAAGATATCTCTTTCCTTGCCCTCTGTCTCTGTCCTTCCCCCAAGTCCAGTCAAAGAGTGGGAGGAGTGAGAATATGAGCATAGAGGTCAAGGCCATGATGGGGATACCCACTGAAAACAGCTGACCTGAGCTAATGGGAGCTCACCAACTCTGGCTGGACAGGGAAAGATCTAGCATAAGACTAAACTAGGCCCTCTGAATGTGGGTGACAGTTGCATGGCTGGGGCAGACTGTGGGGCCACTGGCAGTGAGACCAGGATTTATCCCTACTGCTTATACTGGCTCTTTGGAACCCATTGTCTTTGGAGGGATACCTTGCTCAGCCTTTTTTATTTTAAGGGGGAACTCGCAGATCACAATGGGGAACAGGAATGGAATCCAGCATCCAGGTATGAGAGTGCAGAGTGACAGAGAACATGTGGGTGGGCCTGCATCTTTCTGGTATCCAAGATCATGCTCAACCTGGTTCAACCTCTCAAAGGCCATTGGCTTAAGGAGGTTCCCCATCATAGATATAGTGAGGAGGGCCTTGGTCTTGCCTCAAAGCTATGTGTTAGACTTTGTTGAGTCCCCATGGAAAGCCTTACCATCTCTGAGGAGTGGATTGGGGGTCAGATGGGGGACGAGGTGGAAGGAGCAGGAGGAGGGGAGGGAATAGAAACTGGGATTAGTATGTAAAGTGAGAATAGGCAATTTTTTAAAAAAAAAATAATTAATTAAAAAAGGTCCAACTAAAACAAGTGTATTTGGGATACTCATAAGAATATGGGTAAGAAGTCACAGGACCAGGCACTCACTGTAGGCGGAGTTTTCCTGTGCTGGCAGCCACTTCACAAATAACTGACTCAGAGACTTAATGCAAATTATAAATGCTCAGCTGATAGCTCAGGCCCCATACTACCTAACTCTGACATTTAAATTAAGCCATATTTCTTACCTATGTTTGACCACATGACTCACAGCTTGTTTCTTCATATTTACACATCCTGCTTCCTTAGAGGCTGGCTGACATCTCTTCTGATTCTGCTCTTCTTCCTCTTGGCAGTATCAGTTTGGCTGTTTTACCTATACTTTTTGCCCGACTACAGCTGATCAGCATTTTATTAAACCAGTTTGAGTGATAAATCGTTACAGTGTACAAAAGGAGAATTCCACAGCATTTCTGCCCTTTTGTCTGACTAAAAAGGATGGTTTGCTGCAGTTAAAAGTATCGGTGGGACACTCGAACTGAGAATGCTGGGAGGAAGAAGGGCAGAGTCAGAGGAGTTGCCAGCAGACACACAGAAGCAAGTTGAGCATGCCATACTGAGAAAAGGTACCAAGCCACATGGCAAAGCTTAGATAAGAAATATGGATTAATTTATGTGTAAGAGTTAGCTAGTAATAAGCCTGAGCTATCAGCTGAGCATTTATAGATTAAGTCTCCAAGTTGGTTATTTGTGAGAGGCAGTCAGGACTTGAAAATGCCACCTACAAATGGCACCCAATGTGAGGCGTAGATCCCTGTAAGACCCAAAAAAAAAGCTTTAAAAATATTCTAAGCACATAAAAATGGAGCCAGACACAGCTGCTTATGCCTCACAGTCTCATGCCCACTGCAATGCTGAGACACATCTTCTTATAGCTGCCTGTGAGATGGAGCTGGTCACCAACTGCCTTGAGCTAAGCAGTATGGTGGGTTCCTGCAGTTTCTCGCACTCACCACAGTACAGAGAGGCTTCTCCCAGCTGCTGCCTGTGAACTTGAGAGCTCCACCAGCATGCTACATTGTGGTTTAGGGATTTTGCTCATGCAGACAAAAAAAGGTTACAGACAGATTCAGATAAGAAAAAAACCCTCTAAATAGGTTATAGTGTGTTTTAAAATATATGTAGGCTTGGGAGAGAAAAACAAAGGGTAGAGGAAGTCCTTTAAAAAGGAATAGAGTAATAAAAATATGATAAGGTACATAAAGATGGGAAATACACAGAGAGTCTGGATCCTGTATGTTATTGTGTTGTCTTTGAATTTTTTGGCTGCTGTGAGACACTGGATTATAAAAACTGCTAGATTCAACCAACCTATATATTTTAAAGGTATCTTGACTGCAATATTTAAGTCAAAAGATGTGTTACTTTGGAGAAAAGATTATGTTTTTATTCCACAGGAAATGAGAGGTAGTAGATTCATAATGAATTTAAAAAAATTAGGTTTGATAGAGGAAAACCCCCTAAAACCTTAACTACAGACATAAAAAAATAGACATAGAAGAACTGCACGACACATGATGTGTATTTTACCTGCTCAAACACATAACAAAAATTTTTTTGGATGACTTGCATACAATAAACAGTCTATACTTGTATTAATGCAGATATGTATGTTAGCTTTAAAAGTTCATGTATTATCAGAGCAAGGGGACCAGACACCAATAAAAATACCACAGGTGATCCAGCATCCAGGACACCTTCAAGGCTACTGACTGAAAAGGTCCAGCCTCACAAAACACTCCAGCCAAGACTTAGCAATTATCCAGTTTTCTCAAGGTTCCCCAAAAGATGTCAGTGCCCCCCAAACAACAAGAAGTAGTGTAGAGAAATATGCCTACATTCCCCCAAAATTGGTTATGGATGTTAGTTATCACTTAAGGAGGGTTGGTTACAAGTTGTTATTGGTAATGGTCAGGAAAAAAATTGAAAAAGGAGATTAAGTTCAAAGATCTCCTTAAAAAGAGGGGATATGATATAGAAATGATAGGATCAAAGGGTAGATTATTTAATCTACTTTTAAACTAAAAACAGTAACTACTAGTCTTAAATATTTTTTGCATTGATTTTTTGTTATACTGTATATATATTTCTATTCTTGTTTGAGGTATTATATCTATGTAGCTCATTAAAAATATAATGTATAATTAAAAATACAGATTAATAATTAGTCATCTATAATAATCAAACTTATAGTCATGTTAGGCATGTTTTCAAGTCATACACAGATACATTTAGGAAGATAGATGGTCTTCAAACACTTTAAAGACACACAGACTATGGCATTTAATATGTCTAATAACCCAAGACTTTTCATGACAGTGAGACACATATGCTTCTGGTAGCACCAATCTACTTCAGAGAAGATGGTGAGCATTGAAGAAACTCCATATGAAGTTTGCTTTCTTTATGACAAAAGGTAGCCATTTGGGCAAAGAAACTGCCCTTGCCTCAATTACTGACAGTTACTGTCCAAACTGGACCAGCAGAATGCAAAAGAAAGTGACTGCTAAACTTTGCCAAGACAAGGTATGACAGTTCTTTAAAAGTTCCTGCTTCTCAAGGCTGGGTGGTAGTGGCACACCTCTTTAATCCCAGCACTCAGGAGGTAGAGGCAGGCAGATCTCTGTGAGTTCAAAGCCAGCCTGATCTACAAAGTGAGTTCCAGGACAGTTAGGGCTATTACACAGAGAAACCCCATCTCAAAAAACGACAACAAAATAAGAATTTAAAAAAAGTTCCCACTTCTCAAAAAAAGTCTGTCAGTTACACTAGACCTGCAGGCCAAAAATGTATGCCCCAACTTTACATAGGAACTTGGGGTGATTGTCCAAGCAGATGTCCTTCTCATTAGGTAACATTTCCCCCTTCTGGGGTCTTTGATAGAGTTGAAGACTAGATAGTTATAGTTTTCCTTAATAATGAGTATTTTCTTTAATTTTGCCAAATACAAATAGACTAGATTTTGTAATTGTAATTTTTATATAATAACTGTTTTGTTATATATAATTTTACTATGTCAAAGTTGAAACTTCCTTTTTAATTAGACAAAAAGGAGAAATGCTGTGGAATACTCCTTTTGTACACTGTAAAGATTTGTCACTAGGATTAGTTTAATAAAAAGCTGATTGACTGGTAGCCAGGCAAAAGGTATAGGCAGGGCAGCCAAACTGAGAATGCTGGGAGGAAGAAAGGTGAAGTCAGAGGAGTTGCCAGGAAACACAGAGAAGCAAGATGGGCATGCCATACTGAGAAAAGTTATCAAGCCACATGGCAAAGCATAGGTGAGAAATATGGGTTAATTTAAGTGTAAGAGTTAGCTAGCAATAAGCCTGAGCTATCAGCCAATCAATGTTTTGTTAAACCAATTCAAGTGACAAATCTTTACAGTGTACAAACGGGGTATTCTACAGCAAGGGACAACTTTTTGTAACCCCCCAAAGTCCACACAACATGAGTGATGACTCATGAAAGATGCATGATTGGTGCTCTCTGCATGACTTACAGGTAGCTTGGCAGGTCAGAGAATCTCTTCTGCAGCCCTCACTGCCTTTACAACTTTGGGGTAGGGGTGTGAATCTTGTAATTTTCAGTGACTTCCTGAGACTTCTAAGTTACTTATTTCCAGAGTCTCAAAGAACCTCCCTCCAGGATGGAAATATTTCTGTTTGGAGGATATGGCTACACAGTATCCATACAGGACAGAAATGTGCATACCCAGCTACTTGTGACACACCCCAGAAGGGAACAGTATACATACCCAGTAAGTTAGTGAGGACAAAGAACTTGCTTCTGTCTTCTTTGTCCTTTGACAATGGAGACTTGGATTTGAATTCCAGTCTGCTATTCACTCTAACTAGTGGAAAGTTGTTTGCTTTGATCAAAGCTAGGGCTAGACTCCATGATTCATTTTTGTGGGTGTCATCATGAGTTAATGATTGTCCTCTATATGGTTCATCCTGAGTCTTGAACTTAGCAGAACAATGGAGATTGATGAAATGAACTTCTCACCTGAACAGACTTAGATGGCAAATCTTGAGGGATTTGAGTAGCCGACTGGCCACTCACCCAGTATCATGTGCATAAGTTGGGTAAATTAAAGCTAAAATCTATTTTTCCTTTAGTGAAGGACAGAAAATAAGGTTAATTTCCCCTTTTCTGCTAAGTAGAAAGGACTAAGAGAAGAGAGATCCTAGAGAATGCAGAAGGCTCCTGTGAGATATAAGCATTTAATGGAACATCTCTGTCCCCAGGCCCCACCCAGAAGATGCTTTCTGGTCCTTTAGGTATCCACTGAGTGATAGATGCTTTCTGGTCCTTTAGG
>LOEQ01001030.1:143531-160142 GCA_001685075.1 Bramus lutescens | reverse complement strand
TTATATTAGCCCATAATTCTTGTCTGTGTTAGCCACGTGGCTTGGTACCTTTCTTGGTGAGGCAGTCACATCTTGCTTGCTCTGTATCTGGCTTCCTCTCTGTCTGGGTGATAACTGCAGACTGAAACTTCCCTCTTCCCAGAATTCTCGTTGCCTTGCCTATAGTTCCTGCCTGGCTACTGGCCAATCAGCATTTATTTAAAATACAAGTGACAGGGTACAGACCATTGTCCTACAGCGTGGTGGTCTTAATGAAAATGGCCCCATAGGCTCACAGGGCATGGCACTATTAAGAGATGTGGCCTTGTTGGAGGAAGTGTGTCATTAGGGGATGGGCTTTGAGGTTCTAGAAGCTCAAGCCAGGCCTAGTTGTTCACTCTTTCTTCCTGCTACCTGCTGATCCAGATGCAGAACTCTTGGTTACCCCTCCAACACCACACCTGCCTGCATGTCACCATGTTTCCCACCATGACAATAAGGGACTAAACCTCTGAACTGTAAGCCAACCCCAACTAAATGTTTTCTTTCATAAGAGTTGCCATGGTCATGGTGTCTCTTCACAGCAATAGAACTCTAAGACAGTGAGACTCTCAGAATGAAAGAAAAATGAGGGCTGGGGAGGTAGCTTAGTGGTAGAGCACTTGTAAAGTGTCCGTGAGGCCCTGAGTTCCAGACCCAGGACTGAATGGAAGAAGGAAAATGCATGTTAGATGGGAGATGTTTAATGAAACCATAAGAATCAATGTTCTACAGTGTGTGGTGTGGTGTGGTACTTAATTTTATAGGTGATGAATGTGTTCAATGCTGACTGACCAGACACTCCCTAGCTTGGCTCTCCCTCTTATGGCCTCCAGAGTAGAGGAAGACAACAGAGAAGGCATGCCCCATGGGGAGGAAATTGCAGGGGATTCTGAACTGCTGAGGACAGAGCCCACAAGAATGAGTGCAAAGCCATTTTGTCTCTATCTCTGGAAGGCAGAACAAGGCATTTATGAAAGAAATAAGAAAACTTTCTGGCAACAGTGGTGCAAGCAGACTGGGATATGAAGCTGGGAGGAAGAAATTCTCACTCAGCTGTTGCATGGAGGGCCCACTTGTTCGTCCAGACTGCCGGGCTAGCTTAGCCCCCAAAAAATCACACAGAAACTGTGTTCATTAAATCACTGCTTGGCCTATTAGCTCTAACATCTTATTGGCTAACTCTTACACCTTAATTTGACCATTTCTATTAATCTATGTATCACCATGTGGCAGTAACTTACCAGGAAAGATTCAACATGTCTGATTCTGGCGGCTCCATGGTGTCTCTCCCAGCCTTCCTTCTCCCAGCATTTAGTTCCATCTTCCCCTCCTACCTAAGCTCTGCCCTATCAACTAGGCCAAGGCAGTTTCTTTATTCATTAACCAATGAAAGCNCTGCTTGGCCTATTAGCTCTAACATCTTATTGGCTAACTCTTACACCTTAATTTGACCATTTCTATTAATCTATGTATCACCATGTGGCAGTAACTTACCAGGAAAGATTCAACATGTCTGATTCTGGCGGCTCCATGGTGTCTCTCCCAGCCTTCCTTCTCCCAGCATTTAGTTCCATCTTCCCCTCCTACCTAAGCTCTGCCCTATCAACTAGGCCAAGGCAGTTTCTTTATTCATTAACCAATGAAAGCAACACACAAACAGAAGGAACTCCTACACCACTCAGCTAAGCTTATTCTTGAAGGTAAGGGCAGAGCCAGTGATGCATGATGTTTTTGCATCTCTTATTTAAAGTTCTGAGACTCCTTGGGTCCAAGAATTTTTTAGCAAAGAAACTTGACCTACATCAGCTGAAATGTAAATAAATGCTTGTTCTGTGTTTGAATCCTTCTGGGAAGTAGAAGGCTTATAAAAGATCTGTACACCAAGTGTGGTGGCAGACACCTTTTGTCTCAGCACTCTGGAGGCAGGAACAAATGAATCTCTGTGAGTTTGAGGCCAGCATAGAAAGTTCTGGGCAGGTCAGCCAAGGCTATGTAGAGCTTCAGTCTCAAACAAATAAAAAAGTAAAAGAGAGGACACAGTGGTACACCCATGTCATCCTAAAACATGGGAGGTGGAGTCAGGAAGATCCGGAGTTCAAGGGCAGTGTACAGGAAACCCTCAACAAAGCCCAGTCAACCACCAACCAAAACAGCACTGTGGGTGTCCTGGGGTCAGACTTTTCTGAGTTCCATATGTGCTAACTGTACTGTAAAGCAGGAGGACAAAGAACCAGCAACGTCCTACACATCTAGTAAAGAAAGTTCCTGTAGATGGGGTGGTGGTGCACATTTGAAATCTTAGCACATGAAAGACTGAGGCGGGAAGACGTAACCTCAAAGCCATCCTGAGATACATAGTAAGATCTTATCTAAAGAAGGAAACGAAAGGAAGGAAGGAAAAGAAGTGGGAAAGAAAGAGGAAGGAGAGAGGGAGAAAAGAAAGCAAGAAAAAGGGAAGGAAGGAAGGAAGGAAGGAAGGAAGGAAGGAAGGAAGGAAGGAAAAAAACTCTAGTTCTTTCTTCCTCACGGATCACAGCCTGGGAAGTGCTGAACGCAGTGGTCCTAAGCAAAGTTAGAAACGATGCCAGTGTCCTGAGTAATATGGCAGTCCCCATAGTAGCCTTACCACAGGCCTTCTCTGCTCACCACAGAATTACACAGGATGAGAGTCCTACGAGGACACAGTCCCTGGCAACAGGTTGCCTTACTATAACCGGATCGCATACCCTGCCTACCCCCTGGCCCTTGTCACCTCCCTTCCTCTGGTTGGTTTCCTCAGTTACCTTGTCCCACCCTGACCCTCCTAGACACACTCAGCATAGAGGCGAGCGAGACAGAAGAAGAGGGTCAGGGGGACAGCCGTACCAGCTCACCCAGCAAACCACTCCCCCCTTCTTCCCTGAGTTTGCCCCCTCAGATTTCTGACCTTGGCTTGCTAATTCTTATTGCATTTGTTTTGTACAGTGCCTCTTTTAAAGGTTTATTGAGACCAGGATCTGCCCGGCCCTGTGCTGAGTGAGGGAATGAGCCTGGGTGGGATTCCTGCCTTTGAAACAGCATCCAGGGCTAAAGAAACACCTTGAAAAGGTATCTGATTGACTAGCCACACAAGTCGGGAAATCCTATAACTGGAGATGGAAAAAGAAAAGATTCCCACTGGTTCTAGACACATAGATAGACAGCCACCCCCTCTTCTGCTCACTTTTCTTTGCCACACCTTTTGCTAGCTTGCAGCACCCCCTCCAACAAGAAATGAAAGGTTCTTTCCCAATTAGCTTCAGACTCGTATCTTTCTACACAGATATGTGACCTTAAACCTATTTTTAGGTAAAATAACATACAGGTAAGGTTGGAATTTTAATATCATTGCTGCCCAATGTTACAGCCTCTTTTTTTCCTACCATTCTTTGGGTTCCTTACTTCCTAGTAATCATCTCTAAGTATTTTTCAATTTTTTTCTATGTAAAGTCAAATAAGGCAAAATGAAATCAAAGTGGAGCCACTAAAAAGAAAACAATTATTCAGCATTACCCCCTTAGAATTTGCTTTATGAAAATATTTTTAAAGCTATTAGTCATGTTGAAGTTCTAGCCTTCGTTAATACATGTATTTTGTGCAAAATCAGCGCCCTCCGCATTCCCGGACTGGCTGTTACACACACAAATTAATGGATGTACTTAAATGAATTTGATTAATATGCAGCAGCTTAAGATCCATTTTGTAGTATTAGCTCGGAAATTTTCCTCCTTGAATGCTGCTGAATCAAAATGTTGCGTTGGCTTAGGAAGCCACACACACATACACACACAGAGCAAATAATGTAAAGCTAAGATTTTTCATAATTACCATAATTCCCTCATTAAGATATTAGCAAACTGTCACATCCACGAGACAGCCGCATAAATGCATGGAGTTTTCCATCCTCCTCGTGCATCCAAGAGGCACATGCCAGGGCATGCTCAGCCAAAACCCCACTTCTGCACTTTATTAGAGAATTTTGCAAAGTCCAAACGGCTTGAGTGTTGTGTAAATTTATAGTTGTGCTTTTGCATTCGTGACGGTGGCTTTCAGCAGGTTTTATCTAAGAGCTTTTACTTGGGACTGCAGAGAGCAAAGCCTCAAAACTAAAGGAAAATGAAATTGAAATGCCTTCACAATTGAGTGATTTATACATTAAAGTATTTATTTTAAAACAAGATTAAAAACATTGCACTCCAGAAGCACTCTCTCCCGGTTGAAGCACTCAGATGGAAAATTTCATCCATTTCAAACTGATTTTTTGCCTGAACAGTTCGCACATATTTTCCTAAAACCTAGTCATATCAAATGATTTATTTTACTTTAACAACACTGTGCAAGTAGGCAGGACGACTCAAGTGTTGGGGGCATAGAAGGTACTAGACCAATTAGGCGCTTGCCTATATTTTGAATTTTTATGCTTGCCCATACTTACCCTCTAACTCTCTCCAGCAGGACTTGCTGTAGATGAGGATTTGTGTATATTTATGTCATAAGAGTATTTACCCTAATTTGAGATATAAAATAAATTTTATTTTGCTTTAAAAAGTGTGTGTGTGTGTGTGTGTGTGTGTGTGTGTGTGTGTGATATGGACGGGCATGGTTATGTTCAAGTGTGTGTATGTTGTGCATGTGTGTGCGGAGGGCTGTGGTTAACTACAGGTGTCTTCCCCAGTTGCTCTTCACCTCCCTTTGAGACAGTCTCTCACCTAACTTCGAGATCGTCCCTTGAGCCAGGCTTGCAGGCCAGAAAGCTCAGGGATCCCTGTCTCTGTCTCCCCAGAACTCGAACCACACACACATGTTGCTGTGCCTGAGTTTTTACATGGGTGCTAGAGAGCCAAACGCATTATCCTACCTCCTGTTATGCCTTTTATTTTATTCGTGTGTGTACATGTGTGTGTGTGTGTGTGTGTGTGTGTGTGTGTGTGACTGCATGTGTGTGTAGGTATATAAGCCATGGCACCAGTGTGGAGGTCAGGGGGCAAGCTTTGGTAGCTGATTCTCTCCTTCCACCTTTCTTTTTTTTTTTGAGGCAAGGTGTATAGTGCACTATGTACTATAAGCTCGCTGGCCCATGAGCTTCCTGACAAGTCTCTCATCTGTCCCCTCCCAGCTCTCAGTAGGAGTGCTAGAACCACAGGTGGGCACCACCGCATCTATTTTTTTTTTTGCATGGTTCCAGAGATGAACTGAGGTCATCAGGCTTGCATTGCAGATGCTTTTACCCAAGCCACTTTGACAGTCCCTGTTAAACTGTGAGGAAACCCATCCCCCCACACTTTCAATGATAATCAAACACAGCACGCAAAGAGCGCTTACCTTTTAAATGTCCCCCTGAAGGTCCTCAGCATTGTTTTGCCAGACCAGCGCTGCTTAGGACTTAGAGATCGTGCAGTTTGGCATCCAGTTGGCATTGACCAGCCCACCATGGAGCCATGAGCCTTTAGCACAGCAGAGGTGAGAAAGAATGGTAGGGTCTGCCTGGACCACAGAATTGCCACACGGGGGACAAGGGATGTGCATGGAATAAGGAAGCTGAGCATGGAGGGTAGAGGGGGTCTCGAGTGGATGGGAGACGACATATATGGAGGGTGGAGGATGTACACGGAACATGTCGCGCAGTCTGGGTCCTAAGCTGATGGTGGCAGAGCTAAAGGGGCAATCCAGTAAGCGGTTAGTTCCTCCACTGCCTGCTATTTGCTTCCTGCATTCCTAGGCAGTCCCCTTTCTCCACGAATAACACCTCCCTGACAGAGGCTCAGCTGGCTGAACTGTCTACAAGAAAGTTTCGTCGTCTTGCAGTCAGAGGGGAATTTTCCAGAGGCTCGTCTTGAATCTTGCTATTTCAGGAGGCTGGCTCAGCTCCTGGGTTTTTTTCTTCTGCAGTCCCATCTATTCCATAAATTGGCTAGGCATGACGGGAGGATGATTGTTGGGGTCAGGCACTGGGAGGAATAGAACACCAGGTGTTGCATTAGCAAAGGTGGCACCAGTCCCTGGCTTAGCCGTGTACTTTAAGAGTGTGGAAAATAACTGTTCACAGTTAACACCAGAAGTGCTCATTAAACTGACTTTCTGTTGGGAATGAAGCCTCTGAAATGTCACAGGCTATCAAGTAGCTCAAATTCTATCAGGATTATGATACCCACTGAGTTGCAGGCTATAAGAAATGATACTTGAAATAAAGGCTTTGCAGGCAAATTAAAATAGTAATAATTTCAGCTAATGGAATGATATCTTTTTTTAAATCCCTTAATATCATTTGGCCAAAATTACATATTTGGAAAAAAATGAGCCACTCAAGAAGACTTCCTAATTGTACATAATGTGCCCGAAGGCATATTGCGGATGTAATTCTGAGGCCTGGACACAGAGGAAGCCAGCTCTGATGATAACACTGTGCGTTGGAAATGCATAGTAGTTGCAAACAGTCATAATGTGGAGTGATTTCCCAGAAACAGAAGCTGGGAGAACGAGGCGGCTTCCACGCTAAGTTCTGTAATACCGGCTGCTCTCTGGAGATGGCTCCTTCTGTGTGTGCGGACCTCTTGCTATGCCCCTCAAACTGTTCCCATCTAATGGAGGCATCTAATAGCTCAGCACTTTGTAAACAATAAAGCGTATTTTCCTGAAACTCAGTTGAGTCGGGAGCTTTCTTTGTTTAGTTTAGGCCAAGATAATATTCCTGCAGTTGGTTCGTGTTAGCTTATGGCCTCACCCACAGATCAGCACGGCCTGAATAGAGGGCTTAAGATGAAGAGAGAATTACTCAAATCACACCAGACCCTCTGGGTTAAACTATTAAAATGGGGCTGGAGTGTAGCTCTGCAGTAGAAAGAGTGTGTGTGTGTGGCCTGTGTGAGATCCTGGGTTCAAGTTTAAAATCATAAAAATAAACTTTAAACAGTTACTTCTACTTGCAAATAGGTGTGTGAGTGTGTGTGTGTGTGTGTGTGTGTGTTGCTGGGAACTGTATTCAGGGCCCCAAGAAGCTGTTGTTTATTTTCAATTTTACATAATGGAGCTACAGCATGCTGTCTGTCAGTCCATCCTTCGGTGCTTTTGTATTTGTTATCGTTCAATGGCCATGCAATTTTGCACACGGTCTCGTGACAATGTACATGTGATCTTGACAAATGACTAAAAATCAAAGCTCCCATCTTACCCATTCTGATGTGTGGTCCAACTCGGGAAGTAAAGGGGGCACTGTAAGTTTGTGTGGAATGCTCAGGCAAGATCCCCAGAGCGGGCTGGTAAAGGCACATGCCTAACAAATCCACGGACCACTATGGGGTCCAGAGGGGCACAGTACTACAGTACTGGTGACCACCACTCCCTGGGCACTCCCCAAACCCTATGCTTTCTTCTCCTGCCTTTCCTGTTTCAGAGGCAGATACGGTCTCTACCAGGTGGCTTTAATCTTCCTGGGATAGACATACCTGGCTGGCATGCCTCTTGTGAGCTCAGGCCTAATCTTGGGGTCCCTGACCTTCAACAAGGCTGGCTCCCTTTCCACTTTGCCATGCTCTGGGCCAGCTGCTCCATGAGTGGGTAAACAGTGGGTTTCTTGCTGTTTTCACTACCTTTTTTGAGTCATCGTACCTTCTGCAGGCTCCTTAGCAATCTTGCTTCCCTACTTGGTGACGGTCTCTTTACACTATCAGCAAAATCTTCAGGATCAGCTTCAAGGTTGCTGTTTCAGTCACATCTAAGCCACTTAGGAGCACAGCTGTGGGCTCTAGGTGACCACAAAGATTGTCAATAGCTTGGCCATATACCCCCAAGGCAGCAAGCAGAGACGGGAGAAAAAATACAAAAAGACAGCTGCTTCTCCAATCTGGGTGACAAGTAGTGAGTATTCCTGGACAATGTTCAGATAAGTTCCAGACTCATCTGTGCAGAAGATGGAGAGGCAAATCCGTGTCTAAGTTCAGGGCAGGCCTTAGAAGAAGGTCTCCTCAGTAGAAACCAGCAGATATCCCTGCTACCACAAGGTCCTGCTGCAGGTTGTTTGCCAGGAGTTGCTGCAAGACAGCTGACTATCAGGAGGACACAGCCAAGGTTAGAAGGTGTCTTCATCAGAGTTCTATTGCTGTGAAGAGAAACCATGACCATGGCAACTCTTAGAAAGGAAACATTTACTTGGGGCTGGCTTACAGTTCAGAGATTTAGTCTTTTATCATTGTGGTGGGAATCGTGGTGGCAGGCAGGCAAACATGGTCCTGGGGAGGTAGGGGAGAATTCTCCATCAGAATCAGCAGGCAGCAGGAATAAAATGCCACACTGGTTTTGGCTTGAGCATCAGAAGCCTCAAAGCCCACCACCAGTGACACACTTCCTCCAGCAAGGCCACTCCTACTCCAACAGGGCCACACCCCTAATAGTGCCACTCCCTGTGAGCCTATGGGGCAATTTTCTTTTAAACCACTACAGCAGGCATGCTCAGCAACAAAGCGGGGGGGCACAGAGTGTACTTTCTCAGAAGTCAGTGTAGTATGGAGACCAATGCAAGGACTCTGGCTAAGCAGAACGTGGGTAGACTTGGCATCCATTCGACATCATTAGCAGTCTGCTTTCCTGTGTTCCACTGCACTCTGAAGAGGTCCCGGATGGCGTCCACACTCCCTTCACGGGAGAAATAGCCTAGGGTAGACTGGCCGAGATCTTAACAGGTGACTGCAGTGCAGCCTTGCCTTCACACAGGGAAGGTGCAGAGCAGGCCCTGCACAGGGCCTTGAAGATCCAGGATTTTATTTGCCATCATGAGCTAGAACTCTTTAGCTGTCCATGTCTCCTTCTGCAAGGATGCTTGACAACAAAACAAGTTCTTTGGATTTCCTGATTTTGTTGGGAGGCTACAAATCCAAAGAGGGACATCCATGTCCACAGCCATATTTGGGGATCTAGTGGGCAGCAAATGTACTAGGTCCTGCGCTGGACTCTGGGGATTAAAGTTGAAACTGATGGCTGCCTTCAGGTATACCAGTACTGGTGGACCTAGCTCCCAAAGTTACAGGATTATTCTTTTTATTATTGCTATTGTTATGATCTTATGCCTTTATCCAAGTCCTTCCTCACATCCTCCTCTTCCTGAGAAGAAAAACAGTAACATTCTGGAAAACAAGGAGCAATGAATCCTGAGTCATTGATGGAGGTCAGGATTGATGAGACCAAAGAAAACCCCCCACTTTCTTCAACCAATGTCTCTTTTTAAAATTCACAGGTGAAATCATACTGAACAGTGTGTGAGTCTTCCTGTTTTTCGACAATGCTGTAGCAGGGCTGGGAGCACCCCCGCTCCATGGACGTATCAACAAGATAGTGATTTGAGATCTTGAGAGGAACACTTTACTATAAATGAAAGGTGATTTTCCCGCTGTAGGGGAAAGTCCTTCTAGGTCTCACTGCCCCTGACTAATTGTGGAATTTATTGCTATTTGTTCGGATTTCCTTTGCTGAATGGTGAGCGAATGAGGTACTTAATTTTCTTTTTCGGTCAGTCAGTACTGGAAGGGATAAGTTCCTATACATTTTAACCTATATGGTCCCCCATGGTGTCCTTCCCTTTGAAAGAAGATGAAGAATTATTGAAGAATGGCTACCAAAAGAATTTCATGCAAAAGATGAACAGAACCATTTGTTTCTGCCAACAGTGCAAGATTTTCTCATGGTTATGTTCTCAAAATACAAATCTGTGATAGTTTAAGAGCTGAATCCATAATTTAATACTGCCCAAGGCAGCATTAGCTAAAGCAGATGTTGGGGATGCATGTTTCTATTGGAGGGTTACACTGCCCCTAATTCTGTCCATTGCACCAGGCCCCTCCCTCCACACTCAGCCCAACCCAGGTTTCTACAATGATGGATACAAACGATGGGTTTCTTAAAGGGACTACCTGTTCCCTGTGCACGAAGTGCACACAAGACCATCTGAGATGGACACCGTGATTTCCTTTGAGGGCAGTTTTACAAATTCTACTGTTGAAAGATTATCGGATGCCCAAATCTTCTTCTTGGAAACTTTCAGGGGGTTACTGGTTCCTGACAATATGTGGATCCCTCTACCATAGCGTCTCTCAACCTGTGAGAAATGGCCCCATGACTCTTTTTCACAGGGGTCTCCTAAGACCACTGGAAAACACAGATATTTACATTATGATTCATAAAGTAGCAAACTTGAAGTTCTGGAATAGCAGTGAAAATATTTGTATGGTTGGGGTTATCACAACTTGAGGAACTGTATGAAAGGGTCACAGCATTAGGATGGTTGAGGACCACTACTCTCCAGTATCCCAGGAAAAAGGTTAAATTCTCGCAGGGATGGCCCCATGTGTGCTATGTGACACAGTTCCCACAAAGAAGCTGAGGTTGGAGCTAAAAGTGTGGTATTTTTGAAACAATGGTCTTGAGCCACTCGTTTTATCTGGTCTGTACCGGCTTTACCCGAATGTTTGCCTCACAGGGCTGTGTGGAAGAGCCTAAGGGGTAGTGGTGGTAGAACCTCAGACACAACATCAGGTGTGGCCTAAGACTAAATCACAGGGAGCTGTCATCGTCATTTAACCTGCAGGCAGCATTTTCATGCTGAGCCTATCCCTGCGAACTAGCCAGCTCCTATAGAACAACCTCGTGTCTCCAGCCCACGACTGTCTGATAGTGAAAGCGGGCATGGCTTTAGTCTCTTTCCCCTTATCATTTTGCTGTTTCTCTTGTTGCAGTCAGCTTTCACTTGGTGCTTCTGTTGATGTCTGTCATCCTGTACTTAGGGCACATGTTGTCATCCGTGGCCTGAACTTTTCCTACTCACTTCCATCGCTGTTCATGTCTGGCTCATTCATCTTAGCCTTCAGCTGCCATTCTGTCTGGAAGCTTTCCTTGGTCCCCAGGGCTGGGCTAACCCAGGCTGCCTTATATCCTTGTCTACTTACATAGGTTCTCTTATTGGGATGTTATTGCTTGTTTCATTCTCCACTGAACCCTAAACTCTATGGAGGGAGTCAGTGAGTTAGCATTGCTCACTGTGAAGTTCCAGTGCCCTCCACAGTGTGTGCACATACTACGAGCTCCATAAACACTCACCAGGTTAAAAAAGACTGATATGGCAATTCATACTGGTCTTGCCCAATGATAATATCACATCTGCACAGACCTTTTCAAAATGATCATACTGTGCATTTGGATCCATGGTTTCAAGCACCCAAAAATTAGAAAAAAAAAGTATCTAGAGTTTAACAAAGTGCTTAGCTTTCCCAAATAGTAATAAAAATACACCATGGAGAGCCTTTGACAACATTTCCTTGTGTGAGAGCCCGGAACTATTGGGTGAGGAGAAGCATTTTCCACAGGGACAAGGAATACAGAGACCTTTTTATGCTAGTCCTGGAAGAGCTTGCTCTCCTTTTCCACAAGCCAGGGTAAGCTATTTCCATTCCCTGTCCCCTGCTTTCCCTCCAAGATCACGTCTCCTAAGCACAGGCTCAGCTAAAACCTCATTCTGACACTTACTTTTCTTCCAACCCCTCCCCCATGCCTTGCACATGTGCCCACAGTGTATACAAGGCCTACTCACGTAGAGTGCTGATAAAACTTAATTAAAAAACAAACGAGCACATTCAATGCCATCACCTTGCTATAATTATTTCCTATGCACCTCTTTACAAATTTTGTTTTTAAATTAATCCATTCACTATTATTGTGCCTGGGAGGGCACCTATGTGCCACGGCAGGCATGCAGAGGTCAGATGACAGCTCTGTGGAGTCAACCCTCTTCTTTCAAACTCAGGTCGATGGCCTTGAAGGGCGAGAACTTTATCCACTGAGTCATCTTGCCACCAGTACTCTGCCCTACCTACTAAGCTATCCACTGGCCTTCCTGTCACACATTCTAAAATAAAGTTTTTGGAGTATTTTTTAAAGAGTGAGATGTCAGGGACCTTATGTAAAAGAGTGATCCTGGCAACTGGAAAATGTAATTTGTCTGTATCCAATGTACAGTGGAGGTCTACTGTGAGGGCTTGGAGCATGACGGGAGATCTTGGCTGGAAGGACTATGTCAGATCAAGGACAGGTAGACAGGGATCCGTTGGTTTGTTTGCATCCATACACCAGCCGCAGCTGGGGACAATGGCCAGGCAGACTTGGCTAGAGGTGATGACAGCCGTGCCAGGCCATCATCTCTTTGACACAAAAGAGGCCATGCTTCTGCAGGAGGAAGGCAAATCAGCCCTTGAAGAAGCTGGCTCTCTAGAAACCAGGAGGATTATGATCGATAGCGCTGGTAGACTAGATGATGTCTTCATTGTGGATGGGTAAAGTGATGCTAGTGTGTGCCCAGAGGCCAGGGAACACTGGTGGGCAGTGTGAGCAGTTGCTGGATGACAGTATAGTCAGCCAGGCTCTGGGCATGCTTGCAGGTCTCAGGCAGAGAGAAAGGGGCCAGAGAAGGATTTGTGGGCACTTGGCTGAAAGTGCTCAGAGATTAAGGTGTTCACACTCCCTTATGACTCCCACCTGCTTTAGCAGTCTCAGTGAAGCCCACCTCTCCAAACTCTCCGGAATGTCTTCCCAAGCCTTCCGTTCCTCTCAGGTTTGTGCACAATTTCAGATCTGTAACATGTTGTCAATATTTTCTTTTCTTTTTCCTCCAGAAGCCATTTTTCAGGGTGTGTGGGTTAAAGCCAAATGAGACATCTGTCAAAAACAAATAAACAAACAAAAATAAAATCCTGTTGTAGTTTCGAAGAGTTTCCCTGCTTGTCAGGCCTAGGGGAGCACCTTCTCTCCGTCTCTGTCTGCATTCCTTCATCTGGCACAGAGGAACATCCCCTCTGTTCCCAGGGTCTCAGAACAGAGGAGGAATTCATATCAGGGCCATTGTTTAAGAGCAGTGCATACAGCTGCCACGAGACAACTTTTGCTTCCTGTCCAAGTCGCTGAGAAACTGTCCTTCCCCAGCCGAAAAGCCAGATGAGCAGCGTCCTTAGCTAAGAACATGAACATGACCTTTGCCAGATGTTTTTATTCTCTAGCATTCGTTAGAGGAGAAGTTGGTGCTTACAATACCTGCCATGGATGCTTCTTGCCTGCTGTTTCCAAGCTGCCTGAGGCTTTCTTGTGTGCACAAAAAACCGCCTGTTTCTGTCATAATGAAGTCCCGTTATTTATTCACCTAGCACTGTTGAGGAAATTGTTTTAAAGTAAAAACACAAAATGGCTTGTTTCAACCACAAACTTCCCTCAAGAACAGAAACCTTACTTCCTAAGTGGAACCAGGCCCCACTCCATTCTTTACCCAGCAGAAAAAATTACATGGCTTTTAGCTTTAATGGCCTTTTAGGCTTCTCGCCAAAGAAGTTCCAGAAAGATTTTTGCTGGTCCCGATTTGCCCTCTCAGCCCAGTTCTTTTGAAAGCTGGAAGGGGAAGGACTGGAGAGCCTCCAAGGCAAGTTCTATGAAAAGGAGCTGGAGGCCAAGACCCACTCCCCAACTGAGGGGCGAGGAGAAGGAGCCCCACCATCGGAATGGATCAGACCGAGTAGGCCTTGGATGGCGGGCGCAGTTTAACTGGTGGAAGACTTGTGTACATGTGCTATGAGCATCTCAGAGTTCAATACGCAGGGCTGGAAGAGTGCCTGGCTGCCTGTGTGTGTGGAGACGTTACCCAAGGCTTTCTGTTTCTCTTATGCTGGTTCTTCTCTGCTTCTGTCCTCAAGAACATGACCTTTTATTTCTTAAAGATCCGAGCTTTGGGGCTAGGGATGGAGCCCAGCTAGCAGGGTGCTTGCCTAACATGCACGAAGCCCTGGGGTGGATCCTTAGCGCCGCATAAACTGGGCATGATGGCACATGCCATGTGATCTCACCTCTACCTGGAGGTGGAGGCAGGAGGATCAAAACGTTTAAGGCTATCCTTGACTACATAGCAAGTTTGAGGTCAGCCTGGGTTACATGAAACCATGTCTCAAAAACAAACAAACAAACCAAAAAGACAAGAGATAAAATCTTAATGTTTTTACATCTTTCCCATCACCCAGGCCAGTTTTGTATCTGAAATATGTTTCCAATACTTTGGAGGAATCTCCAAGCTACAGAAATTTTAGAAGAACCTAAAAATACTTAAGCCACGAGACACATGGGTATTTGAGAGTGACATCTACCATATTTGGCTGGATGTTTCCTTCCCAGTAACCTCAATGCCAGCCTGAAGTTGAGGAATGATATTCTTGTAACCACTTACCTTCCATGGTCACTTTGCCCTGAGCTCCCAAGCTCTGGCATTCTGTTTGGCTCCCCCACCCCCCCATTTAGCTCCGACTCAGACTGCATTCAGTTCAGTACCAGCTTCAAAGAACTGGGACTTGCTCAGAAAGATCTAAGGCAGGGGCACATGGCCAGGAACAGTGTCGTCCTTTGTCTGAAGCCATGAGGGCGTACAGGTTAAATGTGCTTATATATTACATATATTGATAAATAAATCTATCACTTTGCATGTGTATTTGACTATATGTATTCCCCTGTTCTGCCCCACAGGGATGCCTAGAAACAGAGGGATCTCACAAATACCCAGCTGGCTTTTTCTTTTTTTGAACATTCTTCTTTGCTAAAAGAAACCACAGTTAATTTCAGTGCCTGTACATATAGAAAACCAGTTGTGCTTAGAAATACCATTTGGGCCCCAAGGTAAGAAAATGTCTAAAGGGGCTGGAGAGATGATTCAGAGGGTAAGAGCTCTTGCTGCTCTCTTCTAGAGGATGTGAATTTCAGTGCTTAGCATCCTCATCAGGTGGCTCACAATCACCTGTAATTTCGTCTCTAAGGGATCCCAGGCCTCTGGCCTTGGGAGGCATTTAAATGAATGTACACATACCTCCCCCTGACAGGCACACACACGGGGAGGGGGAGGGGGAATTTTAAAAAATCTAATTCTAAAAAAGAAAAAGGAAAAGAAAACGTCTAAAGAATGGTGACAACAGGCCTAAGAACCAGAAGCTGGATCTTCTTGGCTAAATCCAGTACAAATGCAGACCAAATTAAACAACCTTTGTAGTGGATTATAATTCATAGAGTAAGACAGGAGTCTAAGAGTCCAAGCAACATAAGCAAGGGGCAGCAAAGTGATATGGGGAATGGAATGTTATCACCTTAAAACACGAGTTATAAATCGAAGCAGAGCTGCGGTTGTGGGGCTGTCGGATTGAGACTGCGGCCCCTGCAGAGTGGAAGGGCACAGCCTAAGCTTTGAGGTTCACAGATCTGACAATGAATTGTAAATCTTCTCACCAGGGAATATTAGCCGGAAATACTAGCCTGTGATCCTTACAGTGCCAAGGTCACGGGAGTCAGAGGGAAGGCTGCCAGATTAGAGAGAAATGTGAGGGCTACCACCTGTGCCTCTGAACCAGGCCTTTTGCTATGAAGGGCAGTCCTGGGACGATTAAAAACATGGATGCCGCCTGCCGGTCAACAGTGATATGTCAACGCTAATTTCCCCGATTGTCTGGCTAGGAATGCGCCGTGACTTCTAAGTACTCACGTGGGACAGCTTTTTCTGAAGATTCCTGAAAGATGTCTTTATGTCAAGCCCTTGCAATTTTCTGTAAGTTTGAGGGGTATTGTGCTCGCTCTCTCTCTCTCTCTCTCTCTCTCTTCTCTCCCTCTCTNCTCCTCTCCCTCTCCCCCCCGGTGTGTGTGCTTAAGTAGTTGATCAATTTCTTCTTTCTTCAATGTACATTGATTTTTTTCATGATGAAATTAACTGTGCTCAGTTCTGAACTCTACACACCGAAGAGGAGATGGACTTTGGGAACACTGATAATAATTCACCATTTAAGCCACAGTTTCTGATCATGTTCATTACTACACACACTCAATTTTCTTTGTTAATCATATTTTCTCCCTGTCTATCAGGGTTGGTGCAAGAGAAAAGTTTCCAGTTAGCTATGAACTCCAAATGAACACATCTCATCACACTGAAGACAATTCTTTAATGTGGTTTTTATTTTGAAAAATGCACCAGTGATGCAGGTTATTTCATTGTGGCATTATGAATGAGACATCGCCTTGATTTAGCAAACTTCTGCTGGAAGTCCTCCTGAAACATGCATGCACAGAAGCAAATAAAAATTTGGCAGACAAATGTCCTCTCATTTTCTTTGTTTACACGAAAACTATCATTTCTGGGTGCTGGAGAGATGGATCAATAGTTAAGAGCACTTGCTGCTTTGACAAAGGACCTGGGTCTGATTCCCAGCACCCACTTGGCCACTCACAACCATCTAAAGCTACCGTTCCAGAGGATTTGATGCCCTCTTCTGGCCTCTACAGGCTCAGCACACATGTGGTGGATATACATATGTGCAGGCAAACATCCACACACATTAAAGAAAACTAAATAAATCTTGTGTATAAAGAAAGAAAATCATCATTTCTCTCAAAGCTGTGCTGTGGCATATTTGCAGGGGAAGCTTTGAGTCACCCCCTCTGGGAGACATTTCTGGTCTGTTTCAGAATCGTCTTGTTATAGAAGAAGAAGAAGAAGAAGAAGAAGAAGAAGAAGAAGAAGAAGAAGAA